>OU898276.1:119110842-119357364 GCA_918026665.1 Diabrotica balteata | reverse complement strand
AACAAAGTCATATCTAATTTCTTAGTGTATATCACAAGAATTCGCTAGCCTCACGATTTACGTCGTAATTCTATACTTTGCGACGCTTTTAAGGTCAACATAAATGTTTTTCAAACACAAATCATATTTCACTTGCACTTGTTACATTAAACAAAAGAATTTGATAATATGTAAACAGTTAGTAAAATAATACTCAAAGAATTTATATTTTGCGCTTTTTGAAAGCAATAAACTCGTACACTCAAATGAACTTGATCTTGACCTACTAACTTAAATTCTGTATTTTTAACTACTAAATAGAACAATAATGGTTATTTCTTGAATCAATTATATTTCATTCTTATATTCAACTAATAATTAATAATTTCTGTTATACTTATATATCGTAAAATCTGTATAGTTTATGTGTTTTTTGTGCAATATTATGGTAATTAAAAAAACAATTATATAGAGAACATCATATAATGTGTTAGTATGTATTTTTTTGAAAAAATTTGTACTTGTCATCTCTTCACATATATCATAAAAGCAATTCACCTATCTTAATTTAGGATTCTAAGTCTCGGGAAGGAATTGATATGAGGTTATTTTCCAGTGATACAAGATAAAAAAAAATCTACTATATACGAATGATTTGTGTAAAACCACTAACAAGTTTATATAACAAAGAGAGAAAAAGGATTTTCTTCCAGAAAAGGGAGTCCTGCACTCCACACAATATTTACTGGATACCTCACTGGTTCTTTAATCTGTTGTCGTCTTAGGAAAGAGAAGAAAAATTGGAATGTCACTGGCGAAATGAAACGATGAAGGCTTCTTATAGCTACAAAACTTGGAAAAGTTTACAAGGATACTGAAGAAGTGACTTAATTATCCCTATTTACCGCAATTCCCCCAAACCGGGACCGCTGTCACCAATGTAAAAATAATAGAAGAGAGCGAGAGAGTGATGAGCTTGACAGTACAACTAATATAATTAATAGGGTTAGTATAAGAAATCTGTTACCGTATGTGTATATTAGGGCTTCAACCACGACACGTTCAGTCTTCTGGAACTCGGTCAGTTGAGGGTTGCGAACTTTCGAGCTGCCACAATAACCGGACTACACGCGAACTCTGCCAGATGATACCCGGCCCCCGGAGAATCACCGATTGTCTCGTACTGTTCGCGTACGGGACGCTGTCGCGTCCCAGTCACGGTGGCCCGCTATTACTGACTGCCCATTACTAGCTACTCGTACCCGACGCTACCGCGTCGAGAGTACCCGGGGCGGCAATTGATGCCTGGACGCCCGCCGTCTCACTAATGACTGACTGACTACTAACTACTGACTACCCGGCGTCCGTCGTTTCTTCTTCTGTTTTATTGTGGTCGTACTTTCAACGCCGGTTCTAGTACCAAGGTCGTAGGTTCGCTGAGTTGCAGTTTTGGCGTTATGCGCCTATTTGGGTCACGGCTGTTGTTGTTAATAGTTTCGTGCTTTTTATACGTTTAAACAATTATCAAACAATGCCATAACTAGGTCAATTGTTATACTTTGTATAATTTAAATGTATAAGTTAACTGTATTAATTATCCCTTATTTAATTTGGAATATATAATAATTATCTCGAATAATTATTATCTTTTCTATGCTACTTATTATTCCATTATCCCTTTATTCCAACTTCTCACTCACTTGCTACGCTTACATTACACCACCTTCGTAGCTTTTCATATCTACACCATGGGCACTTTAGTTTATTCCTAAACTCGCATTTACGATTATGAAAACAAACTCTTATAAAATAATATTTTTATTTGAACTTTAATGACTTCATCTGATACTTAGATCTTCCATAAATAATAAATCATTTATTATTAATTTCACATCTTAAATTAATTATTTATCAAATAAACTATTAATATTTAATAAGCAACACAAAATATTCCTGAAGCCGTGTCAAACATTTAGTAGCTTTGCCACCACTTTCAGTTCGACTGAGTGCGTTGTATGACAAAGATAGGGAATGTTCGATTTGGAAAATATTACCGCGGACATAGTGTTCATTTTTTTCGAATCCTGAAAAAACTAAAACATATTTTTGAAAAATTTAAACGCAGAATGAAAGATTACATTATTACCGAGGGCCGAAAGTCCCTTAGAATAAACAAAAAGTTTTTTTTAATGAGATATATGAGATTAAAAATCACACTAAATTTTCTCTTGTTTTTCACCCTGTAACTAATTAAAAAAACATTATAGAAGTTTTCAGGGACTTTCGGCCCTCGGTAATTATGTAATCTTTCATTCTGCGTTTAAATTTTTCAAAAATATTTATTAGTTTTCTCAGGATTCGAAAAAAAATGATTTTATTTAAAAAGCATTGGCCCGAAATTTTGCGCCTACGCTCTTAAAAAGCCGGGTATGTCTGTATAGGTCTTAAGAAGATCCAATATGTCTGCGTTGTGTGGGACTGATTTTGAAGGAATTTAAAATTATTTTAGGTTTGGGTATTTGAAATGTGGGTTGTTTTTGGATGCCTTCATGCGGCGGTGTAGAATCTGACATTTGTCGTTTAATGGAAACCGTTTTCATTGATTCCGTATTCTTTCTTTTGTTCTTTGGAATTTACATTCTTCATCATTAGGCACTAGAGTGTTGGCGGCTTCTGTGCATTGGGTTGGCTAATAGATTTGGTTTCTGTTTGGCAAAAAGTGGTGGTTTGTTTGAACATTTAATTTGCTAAGAATTTTAATTGATTCAGAATTTCTAATTGTCTGCAATTATTTTTAATTTAACCTTCCTACTTTCCCGAAGTAAATGTTACATTCTTTGTCTATGGGTACGGGTGAACCCAGCGGATAAAACTCATAGCTGTTGTAAATTACATACCTTTTTTTTATTAATTCGTAGCTTTTGTAGTTTCATGTTATCGATGTTCAAAACTAAAAACATTTTTTGCAATAAAAAATATAATAAAACTTTATATTCAATTAAAATTAAATATTTATTCTTTCAAGGTTGTCAGTTGCTAAGAAAATTCTGTATGATGTATTATCGAAATTGATTATGAAAGAAACTGGTAATGTTGCATTGTTTTCTAAAGGAATAATATACGTTTGTCGGCGAAAACTGAGAATATGACTAAATTCTGGGTGAGACGTGTTAATTTTAAGAAAGTTTATAACGACATTTAGCTTTATTAGTTCTGTTTTAAAATAAAATGTGATATGGAGTAATTAATTTGCGGGCAGTGAGAATTTGATTGTTGACTTTAATTGAACCATAATTTTTTAAAAAGTTATCTACTAGTTCTTTTGAGGATAACTAAATGCATATTCTATTTTGCGAAATCCCTGAGTGAGTTTACAATACTGCCCAAGGCTATTAGTTAATCTTCCAATTTTTACGTCGTCAATGGAAGTAAACTTATCAGGGAATCTGGATGTTTGAATATTTGTTGTAATTGATGCATTTGAGTAAGAATTGTATTGGTTTGAATTACTAGGTATGGGAAGGTTCAGAGGAGGGTTAGGGACATGTTCCCCTGGATTTTTATTATCCATTATTTGAACGCCACATTAATAATTTATGTTGTTCTGTTCTGTTTACTGAAGAACTTGTTTTGATATTTCAACTTATAATGATGGGCGTTTTTCGATTGACAATAAATGCTTAAATATATGTAAACAAACTTTGTTCACTTACTCATTTTTGCAGATTCAAACGTTTATAGATGGAGATTGATTATCACACTGTTTTTATTCAATAAAAACTAATTACTAAATACTTAATGTGTTTTACTTCTTTAAAATCGATAGCTTTGGAACTCATATTAAATACATCTGTTCATCTTGCTGTCTCGATGCGAAGTCATAAGGTGCATTTGTGCCTTCAAAAAGATCGCAATGGTTTTGTAAATTTCCATAGAAAATAAATACTTACATATATTTTTGTTTAAATTTTAATGTGTTTTCATTTTTATTAATCAACTATATAATTATATTATACTTTTATAAATAGTATAATTTATTTTGTTGACTACCAATATCTACAATTTGTAGACAATATTTTTTTTATATACCTAAGGAAGCAAATTTTGACAAAACCATTCGAGGGTGTTAATAAAATCATATTTTACCAAGATATTAACCAAAAGTAACCAAAAGAAAGTATTTCTACGAATAGTCCACAACAGAATTTACAGAAAGCTGGATGATGAAATTAGTGATAGTCAGTTAGGCTTTAGAAACGGCACGGGAACCAGGGAAGCATTGTTCGGTATAAATGTGCTCATGCAAAGAAATCTGGATATGAACCAAGACATGTATACATGTTTTATTGATTTTGAAAAAGCATTTGACAAGGTACAGCACAATAAACTAATTAATATTTTAAAAATGAAAAACATCGATAGCCGCGACATCAGAGTAATCTCGAACCTCTACTGGAACCAGAAAGTCAAAATAAGAATTGAAAATCAAATGTCGGAAGAAATAGAAATTCTTCGGGGTGTGAGACAGGGCTGTGTATTGTCACCACTGCTGTTTAATATATATATATATATATATATATATATATATATATATATATATATAGCGAAGCCATTTTCCAAGAAGCTTTAGGAGAGTGTAACGATGGAATGATAATAAATGGTGAAATTATTAATAATATAAGATATGCCGATGATACTGTCATATTCACTTCAACTCTGCAAAGTCTAACAAACATACTGGAACGGCTGAATGAAAAGTGTACCATATATGGTATTAAAATGAACTTAAAGAAAACAAAATTCATGGTCATTACAAAACATCCAAAAGACAATGAGACACTCCATATTAATAATATCCAGATAGAAAGGGTAGATAAATACAAATATCTAGGAACATTGGTTAGTCAAAACGCAGAACAAACGCAAGAGATTAAAAGCCGTATAGAAATAGCAAGGGCAAAATTTGTAAAAATGAAACATCTATTGTGTAGTAGAGACCTAAGAATGGATCTAAGGATAAGGTTATTCCGCTGCTACATTTTTACAACTTTGCTCTACGGATCTGAGGCATGGACATTGAAACAACTGGAGATTAAGAAATTGGAAGCTTTTGAGCGTTGGTGTTATCGAAGGATGCTACGAATAGCATGGGTAGACAAAATTACCAATATTGAAGTCCTTGATAGGGTTAATAAGAGGGAAGAAATTGTACAGACAATTAAGAGGCGGAAACTTGAATATTTCAGTCATATATTAAGAGGTCCTCGTTATGGGCTACTACGTTTGATTATAGAGGGCAAAATAAAAGGTAAAAGAGATGTAGGAAGAAGACGAACCTCCTGGCTACGAAATCTAAGGGAATGGTTTAGTCTGAGCTCTAGCCAACTATTTAGAGCTGCTGTAAGTAAAATAAGAATTGCCATGTTGATATCCAACCTTCGTTAGAAGATGGAACCTTAAGAAGAAGATTAACCAAAAATTTTTTTTAACTGTGTAAACAAAAACTCGTGAGTGCAAGAGTTAATAGATTACAGTAAAAACAGATTATTTGTTTCTGTAATAAAAATGTGGCACGGAACTGAGAATAAATAAAACTCAATATATACTTAGAAACTTAAATATATTTATTGAAATGATGTTGTTTAACATGAAAAACAAACAAGCACATCTTATGTTTGTTGTATAGCACATAGAACTTGAAACGTACTGTAGATAAGTTCCACAAAATGATGTGCGTCCATTGACGGATTACTAAAAAAAAATATATACATATTATAAGAAATGTAAAAGTAGTCATTTTTTAATTCAAAAACGAAATTATTTCTAGTTTTTTCTGTCTTTTAATTATATAATTTAATTAAACATACAAACATCCATATTTTTTTAATTAACTCTACTCTTGTGAAAAAAAAAACAGTTTATTGAAAGTGTTACACATTTTAAAAACTAAACGCAACACCTATGTCTTGTTAGTGTCAATTTCCGGTCATACCAAAAACATTAAAAAATAAATTTATAAGTCCAAATAGTTTACTCGTCAGCTATAACTATTTGCTCAAATTTTTAAAATGATATCTACGTCCATACAATTATAAAGTCGCTGTTCGAAATTACAAGGAACATTTGAGCATTTGAGGGGTTACTTACTACACTGCATTCATGCACTATTCGTTATCTTAGTTCTTCCAATGAGGCTGAAATGGTCGGATAAATCTTGCTTTCTAAATAACCCCATATGACGGAGTCCAGGAGAGTTCGATCGGTGGCTTAATAAGGAGAGCAAGATAGCCGATTTAACTCTCCTGGACTTCTTAGCTAGTTAATTAATTTAAAAAATGAGATTTATAGCTAGAATTGAAGTTTCATTGGAAGAACCAAGAAAATGAATAGTAATTACTATTTTCGTTGGGAATAAGCCACAATATAAATTTAAAATAAGTTTTTTGACGTTTTAATTTCCACTTCGGAAATCGTTCTCAAAATACAAAACATTATATACAAAAACTTATATTGATATAGTGGCTTATTCCCACACGAAAATAGTAATCGCATTAATATGCCACAAAAAATAGCTTCGGAACAATAATAAAACGAATATTGCATAAATTTGGTCCAGTAACCATATGTGATAATGGTTCAAAATGTTCTTCGTAATTTCAAACGGATACTAGTGAATATTAGAATACAAAACACTGAAAGATACCCTTTATTTCAGTGAGGAAGCAAATAAAACTCGGGTGCTTTGTAAGTGTCTCTTTATTAAAAGTTTAAGCTTTCGTCTATGTTTCGACTTCATCATAGTTTAAACTACAATTGTAGCCTACTGAACTATAACAAACTTAACCAAATATTAGCACAAAACTCAACGTGATTTGGGTGATAAAAAATGCTAACTATAATCAAAGTATACATAACACATATTATTTTAAAATTCTTATTACAAAAGTTATTCAAAAACATAACCAAACAATTACTGACACAAACAAGTTGCTTTAAGAATGGAAGTAATAAGCAATCACAAAACGTGAACAATGTCAACTTCAATTTTTTGATTTAATATTAAAAATACCGGGATAATTAAAATATTGTGATAACATCAAACAAATGTTGATACATTCGATTTACATATATACAAACTACAATAACAGGTAAGTCAAATAAATACAAAATGTTCTTATGAAAAACATGGCATTTTTAAAAGAAAAGTGTAAATTGAACTTAAAATGTCAAGATCCTTTTTGTAATTGGTGGAATTTTTGGCATTATAGGCATAACACATGTCGAGGATTATGCGCTGAAATTCTGTATTGGATTGATTTAAGATACATTAATCATTATGCAGGACTCTATGGTGTTTATTATTAACATGGATGCTGAGACAAAAGCTGGTTCAAAAGCTCCATATTTCAACTTATAATGATGGGCGTTTTTCGATTGACAATAAATGCTTAAATATATGTAAACAAACTTTGTTCACTTACTCATTTTTGCAGATTCAAACGTTGATCTTAGATGGAGATTGATTATCACACTGTTTTGATTCAATAAAAACTAATTACTAAATACTTAATCATTATGCAGGACTCTATGGTGTTTTTTATTAACATGGATGCTGAGACAAAAGCTGGCTCTTTACAAAAATTTAAAAATTAGCAGACTTCAAAACAAACATGACTTCTCCATATTTCATAAACCTACCCATACTGACACGACTATACACAATTCATCATCCCATCCAACACAATTACATATATTAACAGAAATTCCGATGTAAAAATACAACTTTGAGACAGAATTAAATATAATTAAGCAAATAGCAGTAAACAACGGATACAACGAACAAACAATTAATAAAATGTTAAATCAAAAACTACACAAGAAAGCCCTGAAATTAGTATTTCCACCACCAGAGAAAAACCCAGTACCTTCTGCTCGATTACATATACAGGCAAAATAACAAGAAAAATTGCCAAACACATAAAAAAGAAAGGAATAACACCAGCTTTCCGAACAAATAACAACCTAGGGAAATATATTAAAAATAACAAGAGCCAAAATAAAAACACTTAAATAGTGGTGTGTACAAACTTCAATGTGGCGACTGCCCAAAAACTTACATCAGTCAAACTGGCAGAAACTTTGATAAACGAATAGCAGAACATAAAAGGGCTTTCAAGAATAGAAAAACAGATTCGACATACGCACTTCACCTTCTAGATCATAATCATCCTTTTAATGACAAATTTAAAATTCTTCACATTCAAAATAAAGGCCTTAAGCTATCTTTGTTAGAATCTATGGAAATCAACAAATTAAAAAACGCAGATATAATTCTGAATGATCAACTTGAGACAAATAGTTCTCCCCTTCTCAACCCATTTCATTAGAGACTATAAATTTGTAAACCCAAGCCGAAAATAGATCACTTGAGAAAGACAATCAGCCGAAACAGCTGTAGTCATCATCATCATCACTGGCTCGACAACCCTTTTTGGGTCTTGGCCTGTTCAAGGATTCTTCTCCATTCTGACCTGTTTCGTGCTTTTTTTTTTCCAGTTTTTAATTTTTAATGTTGTTATATCATTTTCTATTTGTTCTATGTATCTCAGCTTCGGTCTTCCTCTTGTTCTTTTTCCTACTGGCACTTGTTTGAATATTTTGTTTGGTATTTCGCCTTCTTCCATTCTTTCCACATGTCCAATCCAACGTAGCCTTCCTATTTTAATGAATGTTATGATATCCGGATCCTGGTATATGTTGTATAGTTCAAAGTTATACCTTCTCCGCCAAATCCCGTTTTCTTTTGTGCCCTTATATATGTGTCGCAAGATTTTTCTTTCAAAGGTGGCTTATAACGTTTCCTCCCTTTTAGAGAGTGTCTAGGTTTCTAAACCGTATGTACCGGTCTTATTAAGGTTTTGTATATTTGGCATTTTGTTTTTCTGGAGACGTTATCTGATCTTAGTTGCCTAATTAAGCCATGGTAACATTTATTGGCAATAAATATTCTCCTCTTCACTTCCTCTGCAACGTTGTTATCAGACGTAACTAGGGATCCTAAGTATGTAAAGTTTTTTACCGCCTCAATGTTGTATTCTCCTATTGTTAAATTTGGCAGCTGCCTTATTTGTGCGTTTTTATTTGCAGGCATATATTTTGTTTTTGTCTGATTGATTTTAAGACCACTATTTTTTGCAGCTCGTTCTATTTGAGTGAATGTCTCTATCATTTCTCTTCTTGATCTTGCGATTATGTCAACATCATCTGCAAATGCTAGTACTTGCACGCTTTTATTAATTATTGTTCCTCGGGTATTAACTGTTGTGTCTCTTATTATTTTTTCAAGTATGATGTTGAATAATATGCATGATAGAGCGTCTCCCTGGCGTAGTCCCTTCTTCACATCTATTGTTTCCGTTAATTCGTTTTGTATCCGGATTTTACTTTCTACTTTTAGTGTTTCTTTTATCAATTCTATTAGCTGTGTTGGTATATTAAATTCTTTCATTGCTTTTGTTAGGAATTCTCGGTTTCCCCCTCCTCAACCTATTTCATTAGAGACTATAAATTTGTAAACCCAAGCCGAAAATAGATCACTTGAGAAAGACAATCAGCCGAAACAGCTGTAGTGATAAGATTTAAAATAAATTTTGTGGAAGTTTGAAAACAAAGTTTTCAGTGTTTTGTTGTTACTTTACAAAAGTGATTATAAACTTAAACACAATCAACAAGTATCCATGTTAATAGTAAACTTACTTTACATACTTTATCGTGTCCGGAATGTCATTCATAAAATTTCGGCCCAGCATCGGGCTACGTGGGTTCCATCTTTTTTGGCGAGCGACAAATCTTCGAGGGTACATATAAAAGATTTAAATGGAATAGAAACAAACGTTAAAGATGACATCATAAGTATAATCCACCATTTCTACTCAGAATTATATAAAACAAAAAAGGAACCACCAGAAGAAATTAAAAACCAACTTAAGGTCAAAATAAAAAATGTCAACTCAGAGCTGCAGCCCGAAATAAGCAAATCAGAAATAAAGAAGGCATTGAAAGAAATGAAAAACAACAAATCGCCTGGAAAAGATGGAATAACTGCAGAGATGCTGAAATATGGTGGAAAAGTGGTAATTAATACTCTACATTCCCTTTTTAACAAGGTATTAAAAGAAAAAAGAATCCCAAACAACTGGAAGGAATCAGAAACCATTATCCTACACAAGAAAGGGGATAAAGCAGATATAAAATAGTACCGTCCTATAACACTCCTCAATATAATGTATACACTCCTAACAAAAATTTTAACCAATAGATTGACGACAAAATTCGATGGATACCAGTCGAAAGAACAAGCTGGTTTTAGAAAGGGATTCAGCACAAGTGACCATTTACTAAGTATGAAAATACTTATAGAACGAGCAAATGAATACCACATTCCTCTATATATGGCGTTCATAGATTTCAAAAAGGCTTTCGACAGTGTCGAACATTGGGCAGTGAAAAGTTCTTTGATTAACAGCCGAATTGACCACAGATATACGGAACTAATAACCAATATATATAAGGAAGCCAAAACAACAATTAAAGTATATGAAGGAACAAAATCATTACAAATAGGTAGAGGCGTGAGACAGGGTGATACAATATCACCGAAACTTTTCAATCAGGCTCTTGAAGATACTTTTAAAAGATTAGAATGAAAAAAAAAAGGTATAAAAATTTATGGACAACGCTTGAACCATCTAAGGTACGCTGATGACATCGTATTGATAACCGATAAAAAAGAAGAAATATTTGAAATGATGAAAGAACTGGACGTAGAAGCTGGAAAGATAGGCCTTAATATGAATTACAGCAAGACCAAAACTATAACAAATACAGATGAAGACATCACAATGAGAATCGGACAAGATGAAATAGAACAAGTTAAGGTTTATATATATCTTGGTCAAACTATAAAACTTAACAAAGAGAACCAAACAGCAGAGATCAAGAGACGAGTTAGACTGGCATGGGCTGTATTTGGCAAACTAAGCTACATTCTTAAAAACAAAAGATATCCACAGCATGTTAAGACCAAAGTATATAATCAATGTGTACTCCCTGTTCTTACTTATGGTTCCCACACGTGGACATCTACAAAAGCAAACATGGACAAAATCATAAAAACCCAAAGAGCAATGGAAAGACAAATGTTGCACATAAGACTAATGGATAAGAAGAGAAACGAGTGGATAAGAGAGAAAACAAAAGTGAGGGATGTTAGACAAGAAGTTGCAAAATTGAAATGGAGATTTGCCGGACACTATAAGACAAAAAGGAGACCGATGGAACAAAAGTCTTATAAGTTGGAGACCGTGGGAATATAAACGAAGCAGAGGAAGGCCCCAAATGAGATGGGCAGATGATATCAAGAAGCTTGTGGGCTCTAGATGGATGACTGTAGTGACAGACTCTTTCTTCTGCAATTTACCGAAATTATTTTATTTAATTTTTTTTAAATTGTAAATATGAAATTAACAACATTTTTATGATGCATGGAATTATTTTTGCGGTTTAATTATATATTTATATTGAATACTATTAATTGTTTGATAATACAAAACTGCTGACAACTAAATGTTGGAACATGTTGTGTTTTTCGTTATCTTAAATTTTATCAGCCTGATACAAAGAAGGCTTTGAAATCAAATATATTAGTAGGTAGTGCGTTGTCAACAATAATTGCCATCGCTCATTTGGGTATGAATAAACTGTCAGTTTTATTATGAGTAAATATAATAATGGAACCTGAAAACCCTACTGATTCTAAAGATTGAGAAATTATTAATTATTAGTACCATGAAGGGAAAACAATGCGTGAAATTTCCAGTGAATTGACTGTTGAACAACTACTACAGTATTTAATATAATTAATAAATATGGTGAAACTGACAGTATTGATGTTTGCAAAAAAAGCTTAGGCCATCCTAAAGTTGTTTCTTAAAGGAGTGCATTTAATTCGAATATGTAAGTTGGGAAGAAGAAATACACTACGAGAAGTAACCGTTAGAAGGAATAGAGAAACTGGAATGAATGTTTCCAGAGAATACTGTTGCAAATATATCCACAAAAGCAATCTTTTTTTATAATGTATGGTTGACAGGATCTTCTTTGCAATATAAATTTTCAGTTTTTTTTTTATTTATTCTAGTAGGCCAAAGAAAAACCACTGCTGACGAAAACTCAAAAAAGGATCGTTACATTTGGGCTAAATCAAAACTTTCGTGGACCAAACATAACTGGGACAAAGTTACCTATAGCGACGAAAGCAAATTTGATATCTATGTGGGAGATTATCGAAAGCGTGTGATTCGGCAAGTGTAATTTGAGAAGCATTCCATAAGGATTTTATCTAAAGAACCGTAAAGTTTCCACAGGGCATCATGGTGGGGTTGTATGTCGGCAAAAGAGTTGGGAACATTATATTTTATTGAGGCCATAGTAAACGCAGCTAAATATCAATATAGGTATCCTTGAAGTTTGGCCTCTACCAAGTGCGGCATAGTTATATCCATTCGGAGATTTTATCTTTCAGCAGGGCGGAGCCTCATGCTATACGGCTAAATCTACCGAATATGGTTGGAATAACATGACATTAAAGTTTTGTCACATCTTTCTAGCAGCCCAAATCTTAATCCAATAGAGGCACTTTGACACAAAAGAAACAACGCCTAAAAATAACCCTCACCGTACTTTACCACAACTACGTGCTAAATTACAAGAAATATGAGATAGTTTCACCCCTGAACTCTGTGAAGGCCTAGTTGGTACAATCCCTAACAGAGTTCAGGCTGTTTGCAATCTAAGGGCGACGTTACAAATTATTAATATTTATTTTAATATTGCTAAAATCCTCTTGTTCCAACATTTAGTTGTCAGCATTTTTTGCTCTTAAACAAGTAATTAAATAGTAATCAACAAAAAATACATAATTAAACTGAAAATAATTCCATATATCATAAAAAATGTTATTAATTTCATATTTAAAATTTAAAAAATCAGCATAAAAGAATTTCTATAAATTGGTATTTTATTAGCTAAATAACTGCTTGTTCCAACATATAGTTTTTAGGGCTCGTAAAAACATCCCAACACTGCCAAACAAATATTTTTGACATTTGCGGCTATATTCAGATTGTACCTTCGGTAAACTCAACCGTAAAATGTTTGACCCATGCACTTTTTTATTTTAACATTAAACCATAAAGATAAAATCTTTTTATTTTATTATTTTTTGTTTAATTTAACAAACAACTATAGTACCAAATACTTCAAACTGACCAAAAAGCAGCTTATTATCCACATAAACACTAACTTATACTGCAATCAAAAATATGAGGGTGCAAAACTGTTAGAAGGGTAAGGAGCCTATGTTAATATAACACTAAAAAAAGGATATAAAGAACAAAGGGGTAAAACTTTTTCAAACCTTTAGTTGACGAGATATATAAATCTATTTCTTTCCCTGTAAATCGAATAAAATTATATAGATATTTATAAATAAATAGTGCAGTATAAAATTACTTGACAAATATTCTATATTATTAGTCAATTTGAAATGGAGTAATTATTTTTGTAGAAATGGCAGTATGGTATTCCTCTGATTTTTTAAATATACTGTAACATTTTTTTATATAATTAAAATATTAATTATTTTTAATTCCTTTTACCCCCGTGATGATACGCCGATGATCATGTTTAGATTAGGAATTTTATTGGGAAACTTCCGAAACATGACGGAAGATCTACCTACTTATTTATTTAAAGACGCCGGTTTGGCTAATTCTTAGTTAATCCTTTTCCTGGTACTTTTTCATAAATTCGGTAAATATCATCAGTACATAGTTATCGTACAATAACCTAATTCAAAGGATTGTATGTTTCTCACGTCCAATTACTAGTACTGTAAATACTTCAAACTTTTCGATGTTCGTTGGAATCTTTTTACCTTCTCAGAACTACATACACTTGGCCTATTATTTTTGAGTGGGAGATTCCCTTCTTCTTTTTTTGTGAGTTTGGTAAATTGTGGCAAAGAAAGACTGACTTCTCGGTGGGCAGTTGTGGAGTAAAGGTTGATTTCTCGGAGACGCTTTGCTCACTTTTACGTATTTGTTATCTTACCGTCTGTGAATTATTTTTCTATACTATATTAAATTAAATATAGTTATAAAGTACCTTTAATGGCAATTAAATTCAGTGTTTAATACAAGTAAAGTATTAGCTTCAGTGAATTAGGCAGCAGTCATCAGGAATTACTGTAAGTTACCATAATCTTAGTATCTCCAATTATCTGGGCGAGTAATATGGTATGGTATCATATCATCTGCCATTATCTGGACGTATCTAAAGTTCTTCCATGACTTCACCTGTAGATTGCTGATTTTTGCATTCAAATTTAAAGAACATTTCAATAGATTCAAGAAATTTGTCTATAACTATGAAAGTAATAATTATGAACATTTAAGTCTCAGTTTCTCATTAAATAATAGTGCGAGATAGTTAATCCACTTAACCAAGCGCGGTTTGGTTAAATTCTTATGTTTACATTTCTGTAACCTTTTTGTATTTTTGTAAATTTAGAATTGATTAATTTTTGTTATCTTTTGTGTTGGTCATAACTTTTATTCATTTTTTTTTGCTGTAATATCTCGAGGTACGCCAAAACTTTATTTGTACATGATTGTATTATATATCTTTGTGAAGTATACCTTTGACCAGTAGAAAGATCAGGCTGATTAAGTTTCGTAGGTAAGTAATATATTTATTATTTGTTTATATAATGTATTGACCAAATTTATTTGATAATTAACTGTTGGTATTTTTCCTTGGGTTTGATCTTTGAACCTAAATATCTTTCCTTATCTCTTTTCTTTTCTAAGGTTTCTTAATTTTCTCCTTAACCCTAAAAAATTGAGTGGCGCCCTGTTTCTATCTTATCTTTGGTAATTTTACCCATCTATCTTTTTGTTTATTTCTGTATATTTTCTAATATCTCTTATCCTATCTTTACTTATTTCATACGTTGGACCCATTCTCGGTTTCAAAAGCTAGTTTCGAACTCACGACTCGCTCTCCACCAACCATCTGGTTGCCGTCCGCAGTGTCTCCATTTTTGACCTTTCTAGCACCATCCAAAAAAGGTTTCAGAGGTTACAATACTGCCAGCTGTATCTTTGTTCTAACATTTATTTCATATATTGATCTGTTCCTCAGAGTAGTTAATACTTATTCCGCATAATGTTGTAGAACATGGTTTTCTTAGTATCTGAATGAAATAAAAGCTGCTATTGCATCATCTGCAAGCCTTCAGTGCAGCTATCCAAGGAAATAAATATTTTGACTTTTTGGAAATTTCTGCTTGACATTGTAGAAATATTTCTCAGGATTATTAACAGTATGGTATTAGCACCAGTAACCCCTCTTCCTACCCCCTCTTGTGTTTTTGACCCATTAGTATAAAATGCGAGGGCATCTTTTGGGATTTTATGTGATTTCATTTTGTGTTGACTCTTTCTCTATACATTATTATTTAGTTTAAGTTAAAAATCTTGTTTCGCAGACATAAGTCTGTGGACATCCTCATGGATTACTTTGTTCCAAACCTTAAAATATACAATCTCATTGTTTCACCAAACCATCATCGATCAGACAAATAGAGCATTTTAGGTTTCAGAGCCCATGTTTTGTCACAAAATCTACTGCTTGTGCAAAGACCCCTTGTTGCATTAGTGGTGATGTTTGTGAGGTAAGCATTCCATGTCAATTTCCTATCCGAGATAACTCTGAGGTTATCTGAACTTAACATCTTCTGAGAATAATAGGGTTTTTCCATTCATGTTTGAAGATTGAATTGTTAATGTCCTCCTGTTTATATGAGAAATAAGTTATTTTATTAGCATTTACCAAAGTCTCTTCTTTCAAACACCAGCTAGTTACTATGCTTAAGACATGTAATCAGCAATAACGTCCTGTGTACCTATGACTACACTACATCATCTGCATAGTACAAAGCATAAAATTCTCGAGTATAAAATTCTCTTCTGTCCTTATTAAAAGATCATCAACCACTATAGTAGATTGTCCATCTTATTGATGAGTCTTATTACCAGAGGTAATAAGACCCCTCATTTAAGTAACCCCCTACTGCTTTTATAGTGGCAGACTGATGCCCTAGGTAGGTACTTAACTTATACTTGTAGTTTACGATTTGTACTAAATTTGTTCTTCACACTTCTATAGTCTTAAAACTTTCACCATAGGTTCCTTTTAGTGCTAGAAATTTATTGCACCTCGGTTAATAGAGGTTCCTTTTAGTGCTAGAACTTTATTACACGTCGGTTAATAGGTCTGGTTCTTCTGTTTGTATTTTTATTTATTTTCTTTTTTCTCAAAGGAAAAATGTATTCATGAAACTTAAATAGGTAGTATAGAAACTAACTTAGGTTAGTCTAAGAAAGAACCCTATTGAATTTGAAATAAATGCATCTGATCATATTCTTGTATTATGTTCAAGAATTCTATTTTGTCATTTGATATTCCACTGTATAGGATTAACATAAACTGCGAATGATTAAATTATTAATTAAAAGAAATAATTAACGTCACATTTTATGGTGATCTTAAATAAACTGAAGAAAGAACTAGGTGAATGATATGAATTGTATGTAGGGAACAGTAACACTAGGAATGGAGTTGGTATAATTGTTGATAGAGAAATGAAAGATAATGTAGTAATAATTCTAAGATCAAGTGATAGAATAACGACAGATAAATTTGTACTTGATAAAGAAGTGTCGAATGTTGTGTATGCATATGCCCTTCAAATTGGTCTGGGTAAGAATGAAAGAAAAGCTTTCTATGATCAATTATGAAACATACTAAATGATATTCTGCCTGATTTTATGCAGGCAGATCAACAACAGATAAAATTTTAATTATAACGGATCTCTTGAAAAATACAGGAACAAAGAAGTTCAATAGAAGCTGTGGTTGGCACTCGAATAAGAAAGGAGTTGCTAGTCAATATGTGAATATTGTGAAAGAAATGTATGAGGGATAAATATTGTATTGTATTGAAAATTACATTTTGTTTGTTTTGACATTTCGTTATTCATCATTTCAACATTTAATCCCATATAATATACTGTATAATACAATAAATATTTAACTTAAAAATGCCACAACAAAACACTTTCAGACCTTCTTTAAATAACCGGTATAGGTGTAGTGTTAAATGTATAAGGAAGGAACCACTAGTTTCAAGACAGGTGGGAGAACCTGATAAATTCCGTGTGAAAGTGTGATTGCACAAGACCTTGGCACTTCTAGTTCTTTAGTCTCATTAGTGTTGGATCAGCTAACAGGGAAACTACTTTTTAGGAAATATTACTAAAAGAGATTTTAAACAAAAACTGGAACAGTGTAAACAAGCTCTTGAGGAAAAAGGTTTAAAACTTAGTAGGGCAAAAATAGAGTATTTGGAAGGTTTATTTAAAGGCAGAGTTATTACCAATAAAATAATAGCTTTGGATTGTGAAAAGTAGTCTTATATAGGTACGTAGGATCGGTATTACAGAGCAATGGGGTAATAGATGGTCATTCATGCAGTAGAATTATGGTGGGGGGGATGAAGTGGAAGGAAGTGAGTAAGTGTGTTTTGCCACAGAAAGATTGCAATGAAACTGAAGGGAAAATTTTATAAACTTGCCATAATAGGTGGTTCCAGTATTACGTAACACATTTTGAGATATTGTAAAATGTTACGGTGCGTTACAGAGGCGGGAGAGAGGATTAGAACGCGTTACGCAACATTGTTTTTTACTTAAATAAAAAAACTATCGAATTCAAATTTCCCAGGTTGGCAATCCTTTTCATTTGTTTTACGGGGAATCATCCTTCGACTGCATTGTATGTTCTTTTTATTTTGTTATCGTTGTCAGTAATACACAGAAACAAATTTCAATGTTTTAAAGTAAATTCATACTGTAATTTTATAAAAAAAAAAACGCGAAAATTGATAACTACGATGTTTCGGCGGAATATATAAAGTCTGAAGATAGCTTAGAATTCAATCCAAGATGGCGAAAAGTGACATTGACTTACGACATCTCTTGGGGAATAGAAGAAATTATATGTGCCGAGTTTAACGACAACGCCGGCGTATCAATTTCGGATAAATTGAAGCCCTACACTCAAAATAATGGACTGCTAAATGCCTTCGTGATAAGCCTGACTGAAATAAATGACCTTGGTGAAAAAGTGTTTGAATTGTTTTGTGAACAAAACGCAGTTCTCACAAATTTTCCGCAATACCTCCAACAGTAATCAAAAGTCATCAAAATCGACAACACAAAGTATGCAATAAATGACGCGGATTTTACCGACGAGGATAAAGCTATATCTACGTTTGTAGCGAAAACCCCTTTGCCACGATGATCAAAAATCCAAATTGTTGAAATGTACTGGCTGTTAACCACACAAAACCAAATGAAGATTCCAGATTCAAGCTGCCCACCGCTTGATTCAAGCAATCAAAAATCAAAGCAGACACATGAGTGTTGGGAATGGTATTATCAATGGTGTTTTAAAATTATGTATTTTGATTGCACTTACGTTTCAATTGTGTAATTATTTTTGGGATTTTATTAAACACAAAAACTCTATTTTCAGAAAACAAAAAGAAAAATACAATAAAATATAATCGACAAATCGAAAAAATAAAAATTGCTATTTTTAAAAATTATTATTACAACAAAAAAATAATAACTTTTCTACATTTTTTGATTTTAATTTGTTTCTGCGTTCAGTTACTATTTCACTTTCTTTAGATAATTCAGATAACCAGTGATATACTCTTTGTCTTTCACACCACCAAACAAGATCCTTTTTGCATTTAAGGTTTGGCTCTTCAGAAAACATTTTGATTTCAGTGATGGTGACTGCTGTCGGATTTGAGTTTTTTACACATCTATCAAAATCCTACCAAATCAAAGTAATTTTCTGTATTATCCAATGGGTTCTTCTTGATATTTTCATTTGTTTCATTTTCAGTAGATTGATATTTTAAGATAAAACTAATTTGTCCTCAATTTTATTTTGAACCCTTTTTCAATTGTTTTCGTTGTTGAATGTCTATTTTAAATCTCGGATCGAAGAAAACTTTACCTAGTATAGGATTGTTTTCCCGATTTTCAAAACGGATAAAAATAGAGGCTAGCAGAGAATTAATACAATTCTTGCTGCTTGACCAAATGGTTTAACTTTAATTCATTCTAAAAACGAAAGTAGTCCTTTTATAATAAGTAATTTTGGAGAAGGTTACTTACTTTTATGCACTCATTTTAACAATAACTGCTTCAAAAGGCTTTAAAATATGACAAAGCTCTTTTAAATAATATATTCTTCTTCTGTTTTAATATTAATAGGATTGTGCCAAAGACCCAACTGTTGCAATCAAAGATTCTGATAATCGAACTAGTCTCCCGAACTATGTAACTTATAGTATGTTGAATTCCACCTTGTTGCCACATCACTAACTAACTTTGGAGGGGGTCCCGTCAGATTTGATTTAGTGTACCTGTGTGTTTAACAGTCGCATTCAAACTTCGGAGAGAGAAATCTACAATTTTTTAATTTTTTTTTTTCAAATGTCTTCCATATTTTTTATTCCATCTCTAATAATTAAATTTATTGTATGAGTGAATCAAAGAATGTGATCAAATGAGATCAGTCTAGTAGCTGCTATAGCATTTGCTGCCTTGTCTGTACTAATGTTAAAGTCATTTTAATTCGTTAACTATATTTACTGCAGTATATTGTTCGCTAGAGTTGAAACAAAAAATTAAAAACTCGTAAAATTTCTAGTCCTTCATTATAAAATGGGCCATCACTGCCATGCAGCCATCAGTACTTATCGGGACATGTTCGGCAGTTTCCAGGAGTTGCTTAGTTTTTGACATATTTCGTCATATTTTGCACACATAAGAAGCTTTCCAAATCAACGATCTCATACAATTGAAAATGGCTGTAAATCAACTAACATTGTATCCAATACAAGATCATTGATTTTTTTTCTGTCGTGATAAAGTAATTGGCTTTGAAATAAATCACTGTAAACTTGACTGTTTTTTAGTACATTCTGATGGTCCTTTGTTTTCTGTTTCAATTAAATGCAGTTCCATAATCAATGTTGATGACTTGATCTGCGTTATGAATATGATCAGTATTTTTATTTTCTACTTCTACACTTAGCTTTTTATAGTCTTTAAATTACACTGTCGCTGCCTCAGTTTATATTTCAAAGTGCTTTGAAAAGCACAAGAGGGAAAAATTACTCTGCACGCCAGTGAAGTCTATTTGACAGAGAATTTTAACGTGACTGTGGTGCCGTCCACCGCGCATATATTTTCGACATTTTTTTTTGTAAGAAAAGGAATTTTGAAAATTTTTATAGATGAATCATTACAGGCTATATAAAGGTACCTCTGCGCACCGTGGCGTGAGCGATAATTTTTTCGACCATATAGTAGAAATAGCCTTGGCGTGAACGAAAAGTATTACAAATTCCTCTGTAGCCAAACAATTGGGATCCACAGCCTACTGCAGAAGATCAATTACTACTGTTAATGCAAAGTTAACCCAGATACATGGTAAATAAATGTCTTAAAACAGTTGTGACATTCTAGTAAAAATTATGCTACAAAAAGTAAAGTCGTGAAAGCTAAATCTGTTAAGCCTACTTGTGGAGATAAATGTAGACAGAAGTGAACAACTAAATTGACGGAAGAGCACCAGACACAAATTTTTAATGCATACTATGATTTACCTGATGCATTGCATAAGTGCACCTTCATTGCTTATATCATCAAGTAAAGCCAAAATGTGTATACAAATCTAGAAGCAGACCAAGAAAAAAGTTTTCTTTAACGATTGCAATAACCAAAAAGTTTGTGTGTATCAAAAATTTTTCATAAATACTCTTGATGTATATAATACTTGATGTATATAATACCTAATACTCTCTCAATAATATGAACAGTGCAGTGGAAAATAAGGTATTTGATATGAATAATCCAATGTCTTTACTAAAAGACAGGAGAAGTAAACAGGAACATCATACCTCTGTTGACAAGTCACTAAAAAATATTGCTAGAGTGTTACTCAATTGATTCCTCATTTCGACAGCTATTATATTCGAGCTAATTCTAGCAGAGAATATATCCCAGGAGGTAGAAATCTTAGTGATATTTATAAGGATGTTAAAATGTGTACTTACTGACAACGAAGAAAAGTATATTAACTATGTTATGTTTCATAAAATCTTTAATGTCTAGTTTTCTGTACTCAGAGGGATGCAGTTGCGTCAATTTCAACTGATTGTTACATGCACCCAATTTAAATTTGTTTCTTAAATATGATGTCTTCTATCATTAAAAAAAAATGTAATTATCAAGTTTTAAATGAATATTTAGCCTCAATTCCTTGGAACAAAAGTTATTAAATGAATCAGATATTAATTGTTGCATACAAAATGTTTACCATATTTTATATGATGCCATCAATATGTTTGTATTATCAAACGGTTTAAATCATTAAACTTTCCAGTTTCGTATTCGCGAGAAATAATTGAGCATACACAAAAAAATAGTACACAGGAATTTTAAAGCATCAGGCAACTCATATGAGGAATTTTCTGTGTTAAGGGAAAGATGTAAATCATTACCAGCAGTATGTTGTAAGAACTATTTAGAGAATATTCAAGCAAATATTTCAAGTAATCCCACTCTTTTTGGAGTGCTAGATGTGGGGCTAGTGCTTATCCTAATGTAATGTCTAATAAGTGTGGGGATGTAATATGTCAGAATGGTGATGAAATAGTCAATCTATTTGCCAGTTATTTTTCAGGTACAGAATATAATGATAGTGAGTAATAATTTTAAATTGGACTATAGTGTGGATTTCCAGATTCTGATGTTTAGTCTGACTGATGTTTTCGAGGGGATTATGAAATCAAAAACTGCATATTCTTCAGGGCCTGATGGTATACCTGCAGCACTTATTAAGAACTTTATTTTTTTTCCTTTGTAAACCTTTACAACAAATTTTCAATTTATCATCGTCATTATCGGTATTTCCACAATATTGGAAAAATAGTTTTCTTACACCTATCTATAAATCTGGCAATCGTGAGTATGTTAACAATTATAGAGTTATAACTATTCAATCAGCAATCCCGAAACTTTTTGATAAATTGGTATCGATAAATCTCACCTGGGCTTCCAGAAATAATATAATGAAAAACATGGATTTTCTAATAGGAGTGAACAGTAACAAACCTTGTCAATTACCAATACAGTATAATTCCTCTTAACCAGCTTCGCATTAACCGGTCGACGGATTAACCGGCTTGTTTACAACAGCCGAATTCCAAGAAATCAACGCCCCGAGGCGAGGCGATAAACAGATAAACTGTGTACTTGTTGTTTTGGTATTTTTTGATCAGTTTGTTTTGTTTCTGCTGTTGGTACGCACGTACATAACATACTTTCCCAATGAGTGCGAAGCGTAAACGAATTGTGGTTTCGATGGAGACACGTTTAAAAGTGCTACAGCGGATTGATAATGGTGAATCCGTGGCGAAAATATGTACAGAATTTAATGTTGTAAAAAGCACTGTAAATGACTGGCGAAGAGATAGACGGTCCATTGAGGAGTTTTGCTCGAAAATGGAATCTGATAAAAATCTGGGTAGCCGTTGTACGAGAAAAAAACCGATTTGCGAGGTCGTCGATGAAGCTTTGTGGATCTGGTTTCTTCAGAAACGTCGAAGAGGTACACCGATTGGCGGCCCAATTTTGAAAGAAAAAGCTTGGGCTATCCACCAGAAGATTAATAATGAAAGCGAATTTGTGGCAAGTGATGGTTGGCTTAATCGATGGAAGAAGCGACACGGAATTCATTTCGCACACGTAAGTGGAGAAAAACTGTCTGCTGATTCTTCTGGTGCGACAGAATTCAAGATTAAGTTTGGTGAAATCATTGAAACAGAGAAATTATCTCCAGAACAAGTTTATAATATGGATGAGACTGGGCTAAACATTAAAATGTTACCAGAAACAACTTTTCTAGGCAGTCATGAACAGTCTGATTCTGGCTTTAAAAAGAACAAAGAACGTATTACAGTGGCCGTTTGTTCAAATGCAACAGGGACTCACAAAATTCCTCTGTTCGTTATTGGCAAGTCTGCTAAACCACGGGCATTCAAAAACTTGAATCCATCTTCCCTTCCGGTCTATTATAAGTCACAAAAATCAGCGTGGATGAATTCAGACTTGTTTAAAGAGTGGTTTAATTTAGAGTTTGTTCCAAAAGTTAAAAAACATTTAAAAAGTGTAAACCTGCCTATCAAAGCAGTTCTAGTGGTAGACAATGCTCCAACCCATCCTCATGACTGCGATGTAGATGACATAAAATTAGTTTTTCTTCCTCTTAATGTGACAAGCTTAGTGCAACCGATGGACCAAGGAGTGATCGAAAGCTTAAAGAGACGATACAGGCGTAAACTTGTTTCTGAAATTCTGCAACATTCGGAGAGTGAAGACAAAGGTCTTTTAGAAGTCATCAAAAATATCAATATCAAGGACGTTATCTATATGTTAGCTAAAGCATTTCAAGAAATGCCCTCTTCAACGTTTGTTAAATCTTGGAGAAAACTTTGGCCAGATGTTGAGAATCTAGTTGTGATCTCGAATATTGCAGGGACTGAAGAAGAAGAAAACAAATCCACTCTACAAGACCTTCAAAAGTTATCGGGTAACGAAGCATTACAGTCAGAAGATGTGGAAAATTGGATGATAAACTGTGATGATCAGCTTGAAAATGAATTTTTGAATGATGACGAAATCATAGATGTAGCAACCAAAGAACCAGAGGAATATGATGAGAATAGTGATGTTGAAGAAGAGGAAACAGTTTCTCACTAAGAAGCCAAAAATGCAATGGAAATTGCATTAAGATACATTGAGCAGCAGCATGAGTCAACAGCATTAGACGTCCTGGTGATTAGAAAATGGAGGGATGTCACATACAGAAATTCACTGAAGGTTAAAAAGCAGAAGAAAATTAAAGACTTTTTTAAAAAATAATTACTTTTTAAACTTATACATATTTGTTGATGTATGTTTTACATATTTATTTACATATGTAATATGTAAATAAATATGTAAAACATACTTCGTAATTTTTTTTATATGTAATGTATGCAAGTAAAGTACACTTCGGATTAACTGGCCGAAACGGCAACCGGTCAGGTATGAAGTTCCCAGGTGACCGGTTAAGAGGAATTGTACTGTAATACTTGTTGGGTGCATTTAAGAATAAAATTCAGGTCGACAGCATTTACACTGATATCTCAAAGGCCTTTGAAGAAGTTAATCATAATCTTTTGGTCCACAAACTTCATGCATCTGACTTTGGTGACCCCATTGTTAATTGGAATAAAAGTTTTCTGATGGGACATACACAGCAAGTTCATAGTAACAATTATATTTCAAAAGGACTCCATTGCCATTCTGGTGCACCACAAGGGTCTCATTGTGGTCCCTTGTTTTTTAACTTATTCGTTAACTATATTGGTAAGGCTACCAAAAGTCACACTTCCTGCTATTTGCTGGATGATCTTCATGATAAATCGGATAGAGATCTCTTGCAAGATGATGTAAATAATATATGTTTATGGTTAAAACAAAATTGTTTAAACTTAAATCCAACTAAATGTTCTTGTATTTCATTTTGTCATATAAATAGTCTAATAGCTAATATATGTGTTCTTAATGATATTATTGATGTTGCCATCAATATCAAAAAAGTCACTACATATACTGGTGCAGACAATGGATCTGATCATCAACCACTCGTAGCAGATATTAAACTAAGGTTAAAACAAATTCAGCGTCAAAAACCAATGTACTTAACTTTGACAGTATAAACATAAAACAACATTAAAACAGAATTTAACAATAGAATAAAAAACGTTGGAGAACAACTAGAAGATCCAGAAGAACTATGGAGTGAATTTAAAAACCAAGTTAACAAAATCTCCACAAACAATGATTATAGAAAAAACTTAATCAAGAAAAATATTGAAATTAATGGAACAACGTCGACTGATAAAATCTAATGTAACAGAATATAGACACCTGCAGAGAAGAATAAAAAAGGAGATCAAATTGGCTAAAGAAAAATGGATGAGAGAAAGGTGTGACGAAATGGAGGATGTAATATCTAAACACAACTTATTTAATGTGCACAAAAAACTGAAAGAAATGAGTAATATATTTAAAAAACGAGTTCCCTCTGTACTTGTTGAATGGCAGCTGTATATATCAGAGTTGTTTGAAGATGACAGAAATAATATTGCTGAATTCTACCAAAACTGTACTGACGGCCAAGAAATTATGAAATGCAAAGTAGAACATGCTATAAATAATGCTAAAATTAGAAAAGCTTGTGGTCCAGATGATACACCAACTGAGTTGCTGAAACTGATAGAGAATGATAACATAAAAGTAGTAGAAGAATTCAATATATAACCCCGGAGTGATTCCCACAGATTGGCTCAAATCCATCTTTATCGTAATACCTAAAAAACACAATGCGAGAAAATTATCAGAATATCGATTAATTAGCCCAATGAGCCACAGTCTTAAAATTTTCCTCAGAATACTTCACAACAGAATTAGACGCAAAAGGCGAAGATCTTGAAGATACCCAATTTGGTTTTTTGAAATGCTATGGGAACCAGGGAGGCACTTTTTGCGCTTAACATCCTAGTACAAAAATGCCGGGACCAAAGAAAAGATGTATTTGCATGTTTCGTGGACTTCAAACAAAAAGGCATTTGATAAAGTACAGCATGTAAAATTAATGCAAATACTGAAAAATATCGGAATAAATGACAAGGATATTCATGTCATTAAAAATTTGTACTGGAATCAAACTGCTATCGTAATCCTGATCCCCATCCAAATCCCCATACAACATCCCTGAGGAGTCAGACAAGGTTGCATTTTGTTGCCAACATTGTTCAATGTTTACTCGGACCAGTTATTTAAAAAGGCACTTGAGAGACAACCATATGGAATAATAATTAACAGGGAACTACTTACTGTGATTAGATATGCAGACCATACAGTAATTATTCTATCAGATAATATTGAAGTTCTTCAAAAATTCTGCTTGATCATACTCACAAGGTAGGATAGGAAATGGGTATTAAAATAAACTCAAACAAAACCAAATTTTTGGTGTTTAGTAGTGATCCGCATCCCGATGCAAAGTTTCAATTGAATGGAGTCCAAGTTGAGAGAGTTCACAAAATGACATATTTGAAAACTGTGATAACAGACCAAATAGATCCAGACATAGAAATAAGACATAGAATAGCAATGACTAAAACTACTTTTATGACAATGAAGTCATTTCTTTGCAATAACCATCTCAGTTTAGAATGCAGGCAAAGAATGGTTAATCCTATGTTTGGTCTGTACTTTTGTATAGTGCAGAAGTGTGGACGCTAAAAGTATTGATCATGAACAAAATTGAAGCATTGGAAATGTGGGTTCATAGACGAATGCTGAAAATACCATGGACAGCAAGAAAAACTAATGAAGAAGTACTAAGGAGAGTCAACAAAGATAGAGGTGAACTGCTAAAGACTGTTAAACATCGAAAAATGTCTTATCTGGGACATAGAGTAAGGGGAACTCGATATAAAATTTTACAACTGATCCTTGAAAGGCATAAATAGAGGGCCGTAAAGGTGTAGGAAGAAAACAAGTTTCTTGCCATTTTCTTAAAATTAAGGAAACAGGATTTCATAATCTTGGTTTTATTTATCATAACCGTCATGATCTCT
This sequence comes from Diabrotica balteata, assembly GCA_918026665.1. Classification (NCBI taxonomy): domain Eukaryota; kingdom Metazoa; phylum Arthropoda; class Insecta; order Coleoptera; family Chrysomelidae; genus Diabrotica; species Diabrotica balteata. Next base: position 119,330,420 of record OU898276.1, on the reverse strand, counting down.
CACCTATTGTATTCAAATTATTGTATTGCTCTCTGATGTGCTAAGGGTTTATATACTGCTCTGTTGTTTGGTTCCCATTTCATCAAGTCTACATGAATGGATTAGAGAGTTCAGAGGAAGTTTCTAAGATCTTTAGCTTTTAAAGCACATATTAATATAAGATATACTAAAAATTATTTCATAGATTACTCTATAATAATGTCTCAATTTAACAATGCTACATTGAAGAGACATATGTTGAGAGCTGATGTTATTTTTGTTTAAAATTTTAAACAGTAATGTTAAACATCAATGTTATTAATTATCCTCCATTATTAGCCAATGTACACTTAAACACAATACATAGAACTTGACACATTGCACTATTATATATTCCTTTTCAAAGGACTAGTTATGCTCATCATTTTCCCTTGTCGAGAATACCCAGCTCTTGCAATGACCTCCTATTGGATTCACTCTGTCCAAACATGTTTGGACAAATGCCAAATGTTTTCAAAAGGCAACTTAAGAATCTAATTATTAATCTAGATGTGATTTTTTCTTAACTTTTGTGATTTAATATACTGTTCTAATGTACAAATTTTTACTTTTAACTATTTGTTGTACTTTATTGTAAATGATTATACAGTTGAAATAAATATATAATATGGAATTCAATATTAGTTTTTTTATTCCAAAGACACATGTGAAGATTGTACTGCCTACAGTAATGCTTTTGGAAGTGAAAAAGAAGTAATGAGAAAGGTATATAAAGATCACATAAACGAAATAGAATTATGATTAGAAAAATAAAAAGACCAAAATGAAGCTCAGTGTAGATCATCGTTATTTGTTACTGTTTATGATCTTCAAGCATCTTTGTCTTGCCCAAAAGGCAAAATTTCAACATTCTATCATGTCTTGTAGTAAAGTAAATGTTTACAATTTTACCATGTTCGATTTGAAAACAAAAGATGTTGAAAAACCTGTTTATTGTGGAAAATTTTATTTACAGATAAATCTTAAAATTCTCTCATAAAAAGTTAGTAAATTTTGTTTGGTTATATACTAATTTCCAGTTACAGTCATTCTGCCGAAATTCAACTAAGATTGCAAAAAATCATTACTAAATTTACCTACTACAATTTGGGACTGAGATCAGCGAACCAAATACACAATTATCATTAATTGTACCAATTAATTATCAAAAAAACATGCTCACCTTTTTAGCAGAAGCACCAACTTTAGTCTTTTTGGTACCCCTGACTTTTTTCATTCTGTTCTTACGTTCTTTACGTTGTTTTCTTGTTTGTTGTTTCTTTTCATAGAGACCATGCCTTGCTAACCTATGTTTAGGTTCGAATTTTTTAGCGAAATCTAATGTATCATAAATTAAACCAAATCCCGTGGATTTACCACCTCCGAAGTTTGTCCTAAAGCCAAAGACGAAGACTACATCTGGGAGAACCTAAAAGCATTATCATATACTGATGAATTAATATAATATGGATTAGCAGTCGAACTTATTAAAACTGTATTTGAAACTTACTTTATAAATTTTAGCTAACTTTTCCCTTATTTCAGTTTTCTTAACTGATGGTTGACCTGGATGTAAAACATCAACAACCATTTGTTTTCTAGCCAACAATCTGTTGGTCATGAACTTTCTAGTTCTAATAGTAGCTGTACCTTCCGTCTAAATTGAAATAAAATTAGTATATAATCCATGGGAGTGAGTTGTATACAAAATGAATTCAAACAAAAAAGCTATTTCACAAATTCATGTATACTTCAGCTGCTGTAAAAATAAAAATTAAATTGCATTTAAGTAACACCCTTTTTTTGTGAGCTCCACAATTTCAAATACTCAAAAGTTACAAAACTGTCACCTTCCAATCCACAACTATGATTAAAAAAAAAACTATCAAGCTCTGTTAAAAGGTTAAAAATATGGACACAATAGCTTTAACCGCTTAATGATTTACTAAAAATTACCACTATATTTGTGAAATAACTTTCGATGTTTTCATTTATTTTCGGATTTTTATTAACCTACCATTTTGACTAAGATAGATCACTTCACAAAAAGAGCGCTCAAACGGGAAAGGTGGCGGTTAATCAAACTATAAACATAAACATGTGCTTCCTAGAGTAAGCTCCGAATATCCATTGTAGTCGTGTTCCGATTTATAAATGATCTTTAATATTTGTAATTTTATTTTTTGTTATAATCTTTTTTACAATGTTTGTTATATATTTATTATTTTCGTCATTTATAATCTTTTCTGTTGTGGTTATAACACTGTCTTGACAATTAACATTGGTGATTTAGAATTAACACCTTCGTTGTGCCACCAGCAGCTAAAAGACGTAAGTAATAGTAAGTACGTTTACGTAGACCACGAATAATAATAAATAAATATGCTCTGAAACTGTTTTCTTGTGTCATGTCTAAGTTAATTATTATGTTTAACTGGTATTAAATCTCAATTGTTTCAATCAATCGGGGAAGCCAAAACCATTATGCAATAAAAAAACCCAGACTGTAACGAAAATTAAATTTTTTAATTATTAATTTGACGATTCGATTACACTTCGGAAATCGTTTTCAAATAAAGATTATTTTAAAATAGTGAGCTGTTAATATAAAGGCTGATTTATAAACTTTATGTTGGCGTTGGCGCTGTCGCTGACGTTCGCGTTACAACATGGTCAAATGGGAAACTCATATATCGATTTATAAACATCATCCCCCGTTGGCGTTGGCGTTCGATTTCGTTCAAGATGAACCAACTTTATCTTTTGCCGTTGGCCTATGATACTATAACAAAACAAGATAAGTCAACGCTCGCCCATTTTAATAGAACTTGAAGTAATACTTTATTTTTGATAGGTCTTTAAAAAAAGTTACTTTGGATGTATGTAGTGAACTGGAACATATTTTTCGTAGTATGGCGACACATTAAAAATAACAAAAAATTGTTTAAAAAACTTAATAGAAGCTGCAAAATATGTAAATGTTAGCGAAGATGTAAAATTACTTTTTTTAGATGTAAAATGTATTTTAAAATACAAATTCTAAATCAAAATATTAAAATAATTACAATACTACAAAAGAAAAATCACAAATATTGTAAAATAAATGTCTAAATAATATTCATAAAGTCTCAATGACCCGCTTTTCCTTTATGGTCAAATTCTTTACATTTTGCCAGCCTTTAATATTTAATTTATGTTTTGTAGCAATATTTATTTTGTTAAGACAACATCAGAGACACGTTTTTACAGAAAGTAACTTGTTATGACTTATTAGTGCAAGATATGACATCGAGGTATACTTACCTTTAACAGTTTAAGCACAGAATACTAAGTTGTGATTAGTGTTCTGTTTGAAGTTGTTCATTACAGTCAGATAAATTTACCTAGATTGGTAACAGAGGGCGCGTTCAGCAGACGGAGCAGCTACCGCTCCGCTACTTCCGAATCCATCGGTTTGCGCTGGACCAAATGTCATAAGTCAAAACCTGCTGGATTCCGCTACCGCTACCTTATCTGTCAATGTCAAATAATTTGTCATTTTAAAATTAGATATTTTGTTTACGTTTTAGATTGCCAATTTAGCTTGACTTTTAAATATTATTAAACTTTACGTCACATTACTAGCGGGCAAGGAAAATAATATCCAGCTAATTGGAAATGTTGTGGATCAGTTGGCACAAAATGAAGAATTAGAGCTGAATAATGCTGAGAGAGCTCAAGTGCCTCCTAATCAAAATTTTTATGAGGAAACCATTCCCCAATATATGGGAAATGGGAGATCTTTTTGTAAAGCATTTTCGCATGAGTAGGGAATGTGCTGAAGTAGGTTTTAGTAAAGATTATTAGTTCTTTGAAAACTACATATAAATATTTTAGGTAATTACTCAGCAACTAGGAAATTTAGGAGTTATACCCATTGGAGCTACAATTCCTTTAGATAAAAAAGTGCTGTTCACCATCTGGGTTTTAGCTAAACCAGAATCTTTTTTAGCCTGTGGCGACAGGTTCAATATAGCCAAGAGTACAGCCCATAGTATTTTTAAAGAAATTGTGTCAGCAATATTCTTATTAATGCCTCAATATATAATGTGGCATTAGATAACCACAATGAAGCAATAATGGTAATTATAGACTTTGATCCACAGACTTTCTGAAAACTGAAGATGAAACACAAAGAATGGGCAAACTTACCTCAAGAACAAGTTGATGCTTTGATTAGAAGCATTCCCCATCAGATTGAAGCTTGTATTAGAGCTAGAGGTGATAACACTGACTATTAAAATGAACAACAATCTTTCTTTAGTTGACCATTGCAATGTTTTCATTTGTTCGTATTTTTGTTAATTTAAAGCATTTGTAACATTTTTTGATTGTTTTTTTTTTATAGTAATTTAGCTGGTAGTATAAAATGTAGTTCATTTTCATAAATTTCAATTTCATGAATTAAAAAAAATTTAGTAATACTTTACAAAATCAGAAATACTGGGTGATTCCATGTGTATATTATTGATTTTTATTAATTATTATTGATGTGTGTATATTATTAAACTATATCCCATATATTTCTTGACAACTTTTCTCCATCTTCTTTAAGAGGTGATGATTTAATTTACTATTTTTGCCCAGGTCTATGTACAGTTGACTTGTTTGCATCTGTAGGTAATATAAATAATATTAAAAAATAAATAAATATAAATAAAATTCGCAACCCCCTCTGTGGCTCAGTGGTAAGAGCGCCTGCCTTTAAACCTAAAGGTCGTGAGTTCGAATCCCACCTGGGTGGAAATTTTCGTTTATTAAAAAAATTAATAAATGAAAATAATTTCTATCCTTGTGTGATCGGTACACACCGGAGGGACCGCAGACATTCGGATACAATTAGCGTCTCTTAGCAAAGACAATGACGTCGACTTTGCTAAGTATCAAGACAATTACTCTACACACACACACACACACACACACACACACACACACACACACTACACCTTAAATTGCAAGATTGGCGAATGGATTTAGTGTCCGCAATCATTTAAACACAAACAAAACAAAAAACAAAAAAAAAATAAAATTTGGTTTATATGTGCAGCTTGTTGGGACTCAATAAAGAGTACTTACTCTACCAAGACCACCTTGAACATCTAAGAATGGCTATATATGTACCACTGCCAATGACATTCTTGCATTTTCCATTTTTTAAATACTCTCTTAATCAACTTAGAATGCTGATGGTATAATTAGTCTTTTATTGTATGGATTAGTATATATTTTCATGTATAAATAGTAGATGTAAAATTAATGAAGTTAATATAATTAAGATATTGTTAATTGTGTGTGACTGTATGCAGAGAGATTTGGCTTCAAACCTATGTTCATTAGCCACAAATCATATCAATAGCATATTAACTTTTAATTTAATGTATTGTATTATATGTACCTACTTTTAAAGAGTTACCATATGCATAAGCTAGGATTTGCACAGATTCTATTAAGCATTAACCAGGTATAGTCTTGTAGTGTACAAAAAGTGTGGTATATATATGCAGTATTTGTTTTCTCTAATATTTACCTAAATGTTGCAATATTTAATGAGTTGTCAAAATTTAGATAGCCTCATAAGCCTTAGTTTCCTATTATTCACTATCATTATGTACCATGCAACAGCACGGAGTATGAAGGAGAGTAGTTCTTCTGTGATTTGGGTATTGAGATATATCTCGCTTTTTATGTATGGTGCAAGTATTCCAATCACTGGGGAGGGACTGGTGTATATAGATCTGCTGGAAAATTAGCTACTCTTGACCCAATTACTACCTTATAAATATTTTTACTTGTTAATTGAAAAATATGACAGACCCATATTTTATATTTGATGCCATTCAATCTAGTGTTATAAAACATTATAAAAGAGAGTGTTAGTTTTAGGTAGTTAGAATCAGTATTACAGAGTTATTAGGATGTAAATGTAAGTAATAGAATTAAAACAGTATGGATGAAATAAGTGGAGTTCAGTGTGATGGAAAAATACTAATAAAGCTAATAGGTAAACTCAACAGGACCTATTTATTATTAAATATATTGTTGTATGTAAAGTGCAGATACAAAGAGAAGTCTCAGAGTCATTTAAAACTAACTGAGGACTGCTTTGGGAGATGCACTATCATGCTTGGTATTCAACCTACTGTTAAATGCTGCAGAAAATCTTGGAAGGAGGTGACTGAAGTGTTGTGATAAGGATAAGAAGGTACCAGTAAAACTTAAGGACAGGCTCTATAGTACTGTCTTGAGACCAGCCATTATATATGGTACTGAATGTTGTACAGTAAATAGGAATAAACAAAAATTACATGGCTGAAATGAGCATGCTTCATTGGGTGAGTGGAGTAACTAAAAAAGATGAGGTGAGGAATGAGTATTTAAGAGTAAGTTTGGGTGTGGCTTCTATTAACAAAATGAGGGAACATCTATTAGTGGCAAAAAGGCAAATATAATGATGATACTTTTAAATATTTTGGTTCATTAATATTTATGTTATATTTACAAACTTTTCTTACTTGGCTTATAAACACTGTCCTCTGTAAAATCATTAATTTTAATAAAACAAAAGCTACTAAAAATATATCATTTTATTTACATTATACATGTTTTATTTACAATGCTATAAATGTAGTTAATACAATAAACTGATTTGGAAGAAGAATATATGAATAGTACAATAACAAAAAAATAACATATACAGTCACATCAAGATAACAAATTCAGAAAAAGTCACAAGGTCTAATGGTATTAAGTTATCTAATGCATGTAGGTAATGTAACACTAAACACAATACAAAAGCTGAAGTCTAAAGTATTACAAAGTTGGATCAGAATTATCACTTTTGAAGGGGAAAATTAATAGATTAAAAATTTGGAGCTTCTTTGAAGAGTTAGCTAATAGAAGAGTTCTGAGAGTAAAGTTGTTATATGAGTAATTGAATATGAAAAGAACATAAAAAGTCTGCACATACCTAGTTACAATATTGGATACTAATAAAAAAATATTTTGGAGAGAAGTTTGAAGCTGGTGCACAGACTGTTGATAATTATAAATAGAACTATTAAGTCTCTTTGATTTCTACATACCTCAAGAGAAGTTCAGTATACATTCTAATGAAACATATTCACAGTATAAATGCATCCATACAATGGCATGACAGAAAATTGGACAGGCTTAAGTTTCAGTTTAGGTGCAATGTAATAGGGGGACAAAACTGTGGACCAGTAAATAAAAAGGGATCTAACCATGGAGAAGGGGATCAAATAGCAGAGATGAATGAAAAATCTCTGTTGGTTCTCCTCACAAAAGCAAGTAGCTTCATAGATTTCTGTATTGTTGTGGAAATGTGTGATTTATATATAAGGTTAGAGTCAAGGTTCACACCTAGATCCTTGGTTTCAAAAGTAGAATATAGGGTTAAATTGTGTTTACTATATTTGAATATTATTGGGGGATGAGGAAGGTGCAAATGAAAATTATGACATTTTGATGCATCCAAATACAATTTTGTGTGCTCCAATTAGATAGACGATCAATATCCTTCTGCAGACTTCGGTGTGGCACTTGATTATTTTAAAGCATTTTAAATCGCAGTAAATATATAGTAAAGTTTCACTTACTTGGAAACAACATATTAGATAGTTGAAAATAAAATTTAATATTACACACAATTATCATCTAAATAAAGAAAGCTATATAGTGCCTGAAACAAAGACTTTGATACGTAAGTAATAAAACCATCAACGAATTGAAACAATAATTACACATCAGGCATGATATCAACAGAACTAAGAAAACACAAACAGAGAGGAATAACACCAGCTTTCAGAACAAACAATTCCTTAAGCAAATATATTAAGTACCAGAGCCAACATAAAAAACATTTATACAGTGGGGTATAGCAAACTTAATCAAAAACCCAACATACAAACTTATACTTCTGTTAAACCGGTAGAACCTTCAACAAATGTATACCAGAACACAAAAAAGCTTTCAACAACAAAAAACACGAGTCTACATGCACACTTCACCTTTTATATCATAACAACATACAACTTATTTAGACAATACAGTCGCCAATTTCCAAAAAATGTAAAATAAATACAAAATACAAAACAAACACCTAACCCTCAATTTTAGTACCGAAATGTCAAGAATGACATTTCTCTCAACATGTTGGATGGATGTAGCGATACTTTTTTACGCTACCAAATTTGACAGGCCGCTCCGGAAGTAGCGCCCAATGACGTATAATATACAGATTGAACCAAATTAAAACGGAACATACAATGTAATACATGTCTGTTTGAACTGCATTTGAAATAGTGGACCAATATAAAACTTGGACAAAAATAAATCCATACCTGGGTATAGACATTGTATAAAATATCGTTCAACTATCTGTCTCGCAACAAAGTTGTTTGCGTAAGACGGGTTTGTCTAAGGAGGCGATAATAGTTCAGGAAATGAAGCTCGAAAAAAGTTAAAACCTCGCAATTTTTTCGTCCTGCATGTATCCAGTTGAAATTTTAGCAGAAGGTAGGTAATAGCCCGAGGATCAAAATCTATATCGAACCGAAGTGCGCTGATGGGTTTTAGGGGTGAAAACTACCCCTAATTGTCAAAAATTATAAAATAACATATTAAACCTGAATATGGGTAAGATTTGGTTTGAATTAGTTAAATAATGATTATTTTATACTTTTGAATAGCGTTCCATCATATTTCAACCCTTAAAAAGCAACCCTTGTTAGAGATTAATGTAAAAAATTACTAATTCTAAAAAAATGATTTCGCCTTGGATCGATTTGGATAAAAATTTGGATTTAAGCTCAATTCACCCGCTGCTTTATAGTTTATGTCATGTCGACGAACCCTAATTGTTCTTAGGGGTGAGAACTACCCCTAATTGTCAAAAAATATAAAATAACATATTAAACCTGAATATGGGTAAAATTTGGTTTGAATTAATTAAATAATGATAGTTTCGTGCTTTTGAATAAAGTTCCATCATATTCCAACCCTTAAAAAGCAACCCTTATTAGAGATTAATATAAAAAAATTAGTAATGCGAAGAAAATGATTTCACCTTGGAACGATTTGCATAAAAATTTGGAATTAAGCTCAACTCACCCTCTGCTTTATAGTTTATGTCATGCCGATGAACCCTGATTGTTCTTAGGGGTGAAATGGACTCTTAATTAAGTGGACCCTTAATTTTAAAAAATTGTAAAATAATATTACAAATCTTAAGATGAGTGAAATTTGGTTTGGATTAGTTAAATAGTGAGTTTTTTATACTTTAAAATACAAATTCATACATTTTCAACCCTTAAAAATCAATTGTTATGAGTACTATAGGTGAAAACAATTTTTTGACAAAATTTTGCAACTTTTCAACTTTTGAAAATCACCCTTTACAACATTGCAGTTTTTATAAACTAATTTATAAGATACAAATTGAAAAAAGTAGAATTAAATACAAAAAAAATTATCAACATAAAAAGGCACCATATATTCTTATACATTTACATAAATAGTTGAAAATATTTACATTTATAGGTAAAACAATTATAATATTAATTTTATTCGTCATCAATTACATCTTCATCGTGATCTATGTCATCCTCATCTTCTTCAATTATTGGTGGACTGTTATTGCACCCTTCACCTGAGCACCCAGAACAAGTAGAGTTACAGTATAAACTAACTTTCTGCACCCATATTTTTTTGCATTGGCAAAAAATAATTCTTAAAAATTTATCGGGTGCAGGTTGTTTGTTCATGCGTACGGGTAATAACAAACCATCTTTGGAATACCATCCCCAATCTGTTGCTCTGATATTTTCATTGCCAAGCCATAGACATATGAGCAGATGTTTTATTCTGTTGTATGGGATTTCAAAATAAGAGCGCTTAAAATTTCGAATGTATAACGCCCCACTAGCTAATATACCGGTTTTGTAGATTATTATGCTCCGAAATGTACTGTACTATACTAATGGAATTTTCCGGAAAAAAATTAACTGGTTTTTTTAACGTATTTCCTTTACTTTTTAACGATAGAGTGTTTCTTCAAACGTTTTGTAGAGGTTTTTAATAGCTACAAGGATCTGTAAATTAAATCTTTTTGGAACCCTTGGTTTTTAAATGGGGTGAGTTTAAAGGGCTCGAAAAAGATGGTGCTTTATCGTAAATCGATGCTTTAAACGGCTATATCTCGTATGTAACGGCTATGTAAATCACATTTTTTGGTTAGAATCACTTTTCTAATCGAAACCTGTAGTTAATACGTAAAAAAATGTTCACCCCGGAGATGGGGTGGCAACCACCCCCTAGGCTTTGACGCACTTTGGTTCGATATAGATTTTGATCCTTAGGCTATTACCTATCTTCTGTTAAATTTCCAGTCAATCCACGCAGCACGAAAAAATTGCGAGGTGGAATGCTTCATTTCCTGGACTATAACTGGTTTGACAGCATAATAAAATCGTAAATTTATGTGTAGCTTTCAATTTTTATGAGTTCAGAATCCAGCAGCACGCTGAAGTATGGGATTTTTTATAATATAATTATTTGACAATCTTTTGTTGGCCAACCAGCTACAGCAGAATTGAGCCGAAATACATTATATTCCTATGTATCGAATTTATTTCGTTCAATCTGTATAGACTCGGTGAACGCTTTAAAAAGTGTCCAAAACATGAATACCTTTGTTATTGTTTATTGTTTTGATACGAAGATGCACGAAGTTCATGATTTCTTACGAAGCATCACGAAGTTGATCTTGTGTTTGAAAACATCATGGACTCCATTTTGTGTGACAAGCAAATTTTATTTTAAATTGTTGATAGTTATTTACTTACTATTTTAGTAAAATGCCATACTATTTTATCAAAATAATTATTTCTCTTATAGACGGGAACAAAAAGAAATCATAAATATTTAATTTTAATTAAAAAAATAATTATTGTCATTAACATATAAATGAGCACGCCGCTGTTCTAATAAACATACCTTCAACCTTGAGCCGAGATCTTTCGGACACTCGATTCTATAGCGAGAATAGGGGACTGCGTAGTCTATTATACGTCATTGGTAGCGCCGCGGTAGCGGTTGCATTTTGCAGACTTTTACTCAACAGTTGTGGAGCAGCTCCGTCTGCTGAACGCGCCCAATGATAGCCAAGGCCAAATCATGTTCGGATTTGGCGCCCATTCGTATGGTGGCGCTGCTAGTCTCTTTCCTGCGCGGAGGGAGTGTGCTGTGGAAAATTCAAAGTTGAGTTTAGACAAATACGGCGCCATATTTGTATTTTACAAAAAAATTGACGTAAGTTAAAATTAGAATCTTTCTTTACCAATTAGTACTTATAAGAACATTTTATTGTAGCATAGCTCTGATGATGGCTTTGTAAAGCCGAAAGCGCTCAGCTAGGAATTGCCTAAAATATACACACTTCAAAAATACTTTTTACATTTTCTTTCGACATATTTGTATTTGTTTTATCTTTTATAATTTATTTTATAATTTAAAATTTTTTATATCAGTGGTGCAAAAAGGTACAATTTTAGACGATTTTTTATTATGGACTCGAACACATTACATGGAATAACAATGTAGAGACGAAGAACTGAACAAAAAAGATGTGTTTCAGATTGCATGGATACTACTGGCAAACAACATAGTTTTTCTTATATGGATATGTTTGATAAATGGGGGAATGTTGTTAAGAGCCCTAATTATAGAATGCTGCAACAGAAACTATTTATAACAATTTTCGTGTATGGGCTAGTCATTTTAAAGAGGACGATATAATTAATGTTGGACATACCGGTATTACGAGAACAGCCTTTCTGAGTTTGTTTTTACCAACACCAGGTAAGAACTATTATGCCAATATATGTATGTATGTGACCTTTTACTTATAAAATTAGTTAATTATAAATTTAACCTAAAATTATGTATTATAAAATCAGTCTTGCTTACTATTTGAATTATTTTGTAGGTGGTGGTTCAACAACTATCTTAAAAATCATCACAGTAGAGAGGGTTCGACATAATTTCTACAGGTGTGCGCCTTTCAAAGTTGGATTAGATTAGCAGACCATGACTACACTATCATTGGAAAGGTCTATGAGCTTGCCTGTTAAGTGCGAGGAGGGATCTGTCTGTGAGTGAGATTGGTCTTAGAGTACCATATTACCATGGTTTGTCTCATCTATATACTTTTAATGTTCCATTTTGTAGAACAACCTAAATCTAAATGTATTTAATATGTCTCTCAATAAATATATAAATATTAGTAGAAAAGAGTTACTGGTAACATAGAGTTTGGAAACATAACTTTGTAAAATACTTCATGTTTTTATTGTAACTAGGTAATACTTTACATATTTTTTTATTTTTAATGTTATTTTTCCATCTTTATAGTGCTGGATCTTAGAAACTCAGAGCTATCTGTTGGGTTTATAGGTTTAAATATGACTAAAATATTATCATATAAATGTATGTTTTTATATATGTATATACATATAACTATATTTAGTTGTAAAAAGTTCTTTCTACAACTAAATCATTTAATTTTTCTGTTTCCACCTTAGCAGAGTTCTTGAGTTCTGTCTTTCTGTGAGTAGAACGCCAGACAGTAAGAGTTCTCACTGACCACTGGTAGTGTGTGTTATTAGATTAGGATGTAAGTACTACAAAGAACTCAGAATGTCTGACGGCTGTCTGTTGCTTATTGGGCTTTAATTATTAGAATTCCACAAAAATTATTTAATTACTGACAAGTTCTTGTCACAACATTTAGAACACTAAATTATAGTACATTTACCCGTCCCTATTTGTGAACAAAATATTGCAACTATCTTGGTTTATTTTTAGCTCCAGCTGATTTACAGCTAGATTGAAAATCTGAATTTTCCAATCTTGGTTCATAATTATCATCAGGTTTTTGAACAGGTAAATTTTCTGTCACATCTGGCATTGATTTAGTAGTGGAATTCTCTAATGTGTTATTTGGACTTCATCTTCATCATTAGTGTGATTCAATAATATAACAATTCAATAGTAAACTTCTTATATAGTACAGAGATCCTGGTAAAGCAGTTTTTCATTTAGTTATGTCTAAATATTTGATTTTCAATGCTAGATTCACCAATTTCTATATAACTCATTGTATCTTTCAACTTAACCATTTCCTTCATGGTTATATGGTGTTGTTCTAATTAAAATATTCCTTTAGAGTGTAGATAATTAATAAATTCTTGTGAAGTAAAGCTAGTTCTCCTTGTCAGATTTTATATATGCCAGCATTCTATATAAACAAAATAGTGATTTAATCTGTGATTGGTTTGAATTGCTTTCCTACCAGATAATGCCTGCATTTTTTTAATACTTCAACGCATTTGCATGTTTTCATTCTGAATCTGTGAGAGTATGTGTGAAAAAAGCAATTGGTTTTCCCCATTGATTGCTTCGCTTATGTAATTATAGACTAAATTTATTACAAGCATGCACTTATCTTTGTCTTCTAGGGATTTATCTTTAGATTCATTGCCTTCTAAAAAAATCTTGAATGTTATATACCACTGTTTGAATTCTTTGCGAATTATGAGAATAAAATTGTAGTAAAAGGCCTTTTGCAGAATTAGGCTTCTATTTACATAAAACTTGACATACTAAGACAAAACAATTATTTAAATACTGACCAGTTCTTGCCACAACATTAAGAAAACTAAATTATAGTACACTTTGCTTGTATTATTAATATTTCTTGTAACACACTTGGCTTGTATTATTAACATTTCTTGTAACACATATAACATTTCTTGTAATATTTTTATAAATAAAGATTTTATTCTATATTTTATTCTTTAATTTTTTTAACCACTTTGGCATTTTAATGTAATGTAAAATAAATATAGTCGCAACATAACAAGAAAACCCAAAAAGTATACGAAAAATATTTATTATCGTATAAAATAAGGATTTTTCTTGTTATTTTAGGATTATATCGATTTTCCTTTACTTTAAAATGAGTTCACAATCCTAAGTAATATTACTAAACTTTCATTCATTGTTTTACTCGTCAACACGAAAGTTTCATTGCTAGGTGGTAGTGTGCTATGATTACAGTAATGGAACAACGTTTCCTTAGAATTTCAGGAGAGTGACTTGCGCATTAAAGCAAAATTGTGAGAGAGAACTCCTACACGACCACTCACTTAAGTTAGTGAATAGGGCTCCATATGTTGCATCGTTAAAATATGATACAAACAAGTCCCCTGGCTGTGTCTCACCATAACGACATGCGCAAAGTCGATCAAAATTAGAACGGCAATTGAGCATATATCATAAAACAATGGATGAATTAAAAGAAGTTCTTATTAATCGGATTCTTAAATAAAACTTATGAAGACATATTCACGTTAACAAAATATATTAGAAAATTTCCGCATATGAAACAAAATCCAATTTGGTAATGAAATCCTTTTGTATCTATAAAGCTATTTTTAGAGAACTCGTACCTACCAAAAACAGGTAGTTAATAGTATACATATCTGTTACACACTGTAATGCGTATGAATGATAACAAAACTAAGGAGTCCATATAAACCGTCCAGACTTTACGCGAGAATTATACAGCTTATAGCAGAGTTGCCAAACTATCAGAGCTTACTTATACCGATATACATATGGTTCCAATATACAGTGAAAAAGATCTGAACGACCCCTATAATATATACACGTGAACTAAGCGATATATTTATGATACAGGGATAATTATGGGCTCCAAAATTTTTTTAAAAATTATGAAACTATACATGTTGACGAATCGACAGAGCCAATATTATGGAATGGTCAAGTGAGCTCCGTATATCGGTGTCCACTTGACCACGGAGCTCACCTGAACCTGAATTATAACATGGGCGGAGTCCACTTTATGCCGTAAATATATATATATATATATATATATATATATATATATATATATATATATATCGTCGGCATACTGAGAAAAGTGACCAAGTCAAAAAAATCTCATTTTGATGTTTATTGACCAAATGACTTAAAACTATAAGATCTTTTCCAGAAAAAATGCCCAACTCGTGATATAAATATGGTTGCCTAGTTTCAGGCATGCCTTAGAATGCTTAAGTCATAATACTGGTATTCGCTACCGCCAAAACTGACCAAGGCGACTTGGTCACTTTTTTCGGTAGGTTGTTGTTATTAAACTTGTCTGATCAATTTAACTTAAGTAGACGTTACGTACAAGGATACTTAATTTTGTGTCAAAATCATTGTCCTAACGCAAAGAAAATTCAAAAAATGTGTTCCAGGGGGAAGTACATAGCCTCCTTGTGTGCTGAAAATTTAACAAATGAAATTGCAGTGAACATTACAGGTATGTAATTATTTATATTATGTTCCAAAAATAACGTTATAGGTTAGATATTACTTTTATTGTATTTTATTGATTATGATTTATTTTTAATAAAATATTTCAAGTTATGCCAAAGGGGTATTACATAAATAATATACGAGTGAAATGATTAGAGATTATTGATAACTTCTTTTATTTCAGATCCAACTACTAGCCTCAATAACTGTTCATCGGGTGGTAATCAAAATCAAATACCTATCAAACTGCATGTAGATGCTAAATTTACAACGAGTGAGACTGAATCAGAACCATTTGAAACAGAGAGTGATGATAATTACATTGCCACTGAAGATGAAAGTAGTGAGGATGAAGTATTAGTAAAAAAACCAAGATGGAAAAAAGCCAGTCCAGAAAAATGGAAGAAGAATATTGCCAAACAGAACAGATCGTTAAGTATTCCCTACGTAAGTAAAACTGGTATAAAAAGTCCAAAAAAACCAAAAAAGGTCAACTGCAAAAACTGTAAATTTCAGTGTTCAACCAGTTTTTCTGAAGAAGAACGTGACAAGTTATGCGCAAGTTTCTGGAAGTTACAGTATGAAAGGCAAAAGGACTTTATTATATCTTGTGTTTCGTGGACTAAGCCAAAATATCGAAGGGTTCGTACTGGAACAGGCACTAAGAAGGAAAGATCTAGGAAATATCATTTCCAGAAGAATGAACACAGAATTCAAGTGTGCAAAGTATTCTTTCTTAAAACTCTTAGTCCTTAGCCACGGGCCTGTGGATACAGCTTTGAAGGGAGCAAATGAACATAGATTGTTTGCTATTTCAGATAACAGAGGTCATCATGTTCCATCTAACAAAACATCTGAAGACATGTTAGTAATAGTAAGAGAACATATTGCCAGCTTTCCTGCGATGGACTCCCATTATTGCAGAAAATCTTCAAAGCGACAGTATCTAGATCCAAGTTTATCAATTTCCAAGATGTATGACTTATACGTCAATAAATGCAAAGAAGATAATAAACCATACGTTTCCGAAATTACTTATCGTCGTATATTTGGGAAAGAATTTAATTTATCTTTCTTTCACCCGAAAAAGGATCTTTGTGAAGTATGCGAGCAACACAAAAAGAAATTAATATCGGATGAAGATTACACAGCTCATATTGCGCGACGTGACGAAGCAAATCAACTCAAAGCCAATGACAAGGTTAGAGCAAATGCAGATACTAATTTTATAAGTGCAACTTTTGATCTACAAAGCGTTTTAATCATTCCAACTTCGGCCGTTTCTCAAATGTATTATACAAGGAAGTTATGTGCCTATAATTTGACTATTTATGAAGCTGCGAAACCCAATAATGCTCACTGCTTTTCTTGGACGGAATTAAATGGTCAAAGGGGAAGTTGTGAAATAGGAACTGCGTTACTCTGCTGGATAAAAAGTATTCCAACTACTATAAAAGAAATTAGTGTTTTTTCTGATAGCTGCAGTGGACAGAACCGAAATCAATTTATTTCTGCTCTCTTTCTGTATATTGTACACCACATGCATTTTGATGTTATCCAACATAATTTTTTGGAGAAAGGGTACACATACATGGAAGTGGACTCAATGCATTCTGCAATCAAAAAAGCAAAGAAAAATGTATGCATCTTTACACACAATGACCTTTTAAACATTTTCCGACTTGCACGTTCTAATCGCAATAAAAATAAAAATTGTAGTCCCTATAATGTTCAAGAATTAAGATTTTCTGATTTCATTGACTTAAAAGCTTTAGCAAATACCTTAATTAAAAATAAAAGCAAAGATGAGAAAGGAAACAAGGTTGAATGGCTAAGAATAAAATGCATGAGGTATGAAAAGGCTAATCCAGGATGTATTTTATTTAAATACAGACCTTCAGAGACCGAGTTTCATGTACTTCGGGTAGCTGGAAGAGGAAGACCAACAGCAACGGCGATGGATCTACAGCCATTATATAAATCGTTGTGACCAATAACGGAAAAGAAGAAAAACAGTTTGCTTAAACTTATAACAAGTAGCATAATTCCGCCTGAATATCATGATTGGTACAAGTCTTTGCCTGTGAATAATAAGGCGCTTGATAGAGTTCCAGAAACAGCAGTATCAGATTCAGATAGCGATATTGATATTGATTTATTTTATTGTATGTAAGCAATAAACATCTATACTATAAACAATTTTTTTTATTTTTATCGGTTCTTACTTTAGTTTTACCATGTCCAAGTTAGACATGCCCAAGTCATATTGGTTAATTTTATCTTACATCGGAAGTGACCAAGTCATCTTTATTGCATTTTTGTTAGTGTACCATAAGAGTTATTTTATTATTAACTAAAGTATTTGCCTCTAGATGACTAACCCTCGAAACATAAAACCTTCAAAACTGTGTAGTTATCATGTTCGATTTTATAGGCACTTCTAAAACTTTACACTTCATACAGTTATTTATTTTTGGAATGTTAATTTAGATGGATGTTGAATAGTGAAAATACATTTCATATAAATGTTTAAGTTACATATAATAGTGTAGTTCTGATCTGGAGACCCTAAAGTCAAGTAAATTGTAAATAGAAAGTTCTCGAAATGTCAATGGGACTATTTACATAATACATCACAGACAGGAAACAATTCCAGATTGTTCAGATAGAACAAATAGAATGATTCGAACATTATTTATTGCTAGATTATTCTGGAAACGAAAAAAGATATATATATATATATATATATATATATATATATATATATATATATATATACCAGGTAATTCAGGGAGTTAGAGGCAGTCAGTTAGAGTTCAGTTCAGATATCGATCAGTCAGTTATCAGCAGTTATCAGTTAGTTAGTTAGTTACAGATTATGATCAGTTAGTAAAGTGAGTCAGTAAAGTTATAATTCAATAATTTAGTAACAAGAAGATTATTAATTGAGTTAAGTGAGTTAGAAGAAATTAAATCAGTTACAAGATTATTATTGAGGAGTTAGTTATAACAATTCAAGGATTATTAAGTCAGTTATTTATGAGGTTATGAAAAGATTATTAGCTAGAAGAAGGCATTGATGAAGTTAAATGAATTATTAAGTTAAATACAGTCGGAGATTAATTATTACTACAGTAATATAGTGACAGTTCTGAAGTTAATTCATTGAAGTAAGCATTCAATAATACAACCACAAGATCCAGTATATTTCAAAGTACATTATATGTAAATTACAAGGAGTTAAATATATATATTTATATGGTGAGTGGAGATAATTAAGAAGGAACATATTAAATAGTTGGATAACCAAGGCTTAGTAAGAAGATATCGAGTGGTGATAATAACTTTAATTTTGGAAAAAAACTTTGGGCGTTCAGTGAAAGAAGGTACCAAATTTGGTTAATAATTTAATAATTGTAAGAATTTCAAATTTTAGATAGATTGTTTTAAATTGATATTGCTTATATTAGATAGATAGGTTTGTTTCATAATAGTTATAATAAAGATAATTTAAAAAAGTACTTACAAACTAATTCTTTGAGAACCGCGATAAAAACCCAGCGCGGGGCTCTCTCTATTTAAAAGAATTAGTGTGGGAAGATAAGTGCTCTCTAAATTAATTAAAAAAAAAGAATTATAGATTTTATTTTTAATTAAATTTGAACAAGTAAAGTCTCAATATGTCTCAAGGAAAAAAAGGTACAAGAAACAAAAAGAATGAAGAAGATGTGGAAATTGAAACACAAGCTGTACAAGAGGAGATTTTAGTCCAAGTTCCACAAGATACAGTGGAAATTAATCAAGAAGGAGGAGAAAATGTCAATATGGCAGCTCTGATGGCAATAATGATGCAGATGAACAAGACAATGGAAGAGAACTAGAAAAAAATAGAACAGAAATTGGAAGAGAATTCAAAAGAAGTCAAAGAAGACATAATAAAATTGAACAGAAATTGGAAGAGAATTCGAAAAAAATGGAAGAGAATTCGACAAAAATGGAAGAGAATTATAAAAAATTAGAAAAGAAAATAGAAGATAATAATAATAAAATTATAAAACAAATAGAAAAACAAATAGATAAAAAACTAGAAGCTGCAGAGAAAAAAGTAGAAAATGAAATAAAAATATAAGGCATGACTATAAGAAAAGGATAGAAAATGAGAGAACAGAAGTAAATAGGATTATTCAAGATAATATGATAGATATAGAACAGAAAATAGAGTTGCAGAAATGTAGCTTAGAAGTCAAAATGAACGAAGACAGGAGAAACACAGAAGAAAAATTAGACGATATGCAACATAATATCCAAATAAATAGTAATCAAATAAGAAATGTGGAACAAAGAATAGATGATATTTCACAAATGAGAGACATAGGAAGACCTTACTTAAATTTAACAAATGACACTGGGATTAAAAATATGATTAATGTTTTAAGTTGCCCTGAAGAATATAAATCAATAGTCATTTCCATATTGCAGCAACACAAGGGACTTGTTAATAAAGAAAATAAAATTGCACACAATTATATTCATAGTATAAAAGTAAAAGAAGAAAAAGATTTTAAAACAAAATCGTATCCAATACCATATAAATACAGAGAAGAAGTAAATAGAACAATTAATAATACGTTAGAAGATGAAATCATTGAGAAGGCAGATACACGTTTCATTAACCCTATAGTGGTAGTACGTAAAAGATCAGGTGAAATCAGGCTATGTTTGGATGCAAGGAATATTAACAAGATCACTGAAAAGCAATTTGAAGCACCAATGAGCATAGATGGAATACTAAGAAGAATTACAGGAATGTCATTTTTCACAAAAATCGATTTACACCATAGTTTTTGGTTAATACCTCTAGAAAGGAAAAGTAGACAATATACAGGATTTCAGATAGATGAAGTAGTATATCAATTCAAAGTAGTACCATTTGGACTTCAATCATCGTGCAGTGCTCTATGTAGATGTCTTCATCATATTTTGGATCAATATGAACAATTTGTAATTCATTACATTGATGATATAATAATATTTTCTAAAACTGCTGAAGAGCATGCGAAACACCTAAAAATAATAATGAACATATTAGACAAAGTTGGACTAAAAATAAATCAAGAAAAATGTACATGTTTTCAAAAAGAAGTAATATATGTAGGTTATAAACTTAATACTAAGGGAATTGAAATGGATCCAGAACGGACACAGGTTATTCAGGAATATAGAACACCACACAATTTAAGAACTTTAAGAGGATTTATTGGAATAATTAATTATTATAAAAGGATGATACCAGATCTAAGTATAAAAGAAATTCCATTACTTGAACTACTCAGGAAAGGTGTAAAATGGAAATGGGACCAGCGAAGAGAACTAGCATTCCAAGAAATCAAAAACATTTTTCTGTCAAATTTAAAAATATACCATCCTGACTATACAAAGCCATTCATATTAAGAACAGATGCCTCAATAGAAAGATTATCAGGGGTATTACTACAAATACATGATGGGGTCGAATACCTGATACAATTCATATCAATAATTACAAAGAGATTGAATAATGTTTTATATACTTTTAACACTGTTAACATCACAAACAGTTCACTAAACAATTAACTCTATTCCATTAGACAATCTTGTTTGTTGACAAAACACATGGTAAATATAATCCTTGTGGTATAATGTATCAATTATTAATTTGACATCATGTCTTGAGCAGCTGTTGAATTTGTCTTTTGTTTGGGTCCTAAAAACCATAATTATAATTAGAGTTAAGTATAAAATCCAGTCAGCTTTCATTCGTCGTGGTAGTTAGACGTGCGTAAGAAAGAAGCTTGTTTTTAAAACCGGTGTTTATAAATTAGATATATAAATAAATATTTCGTGAACTTTAAAAGTAAATTAATTACACTACACAAAAAGCGAAATTCGGAAAGACATTAAAAACTTATGAGTGCAGTTAGCGGAGGCGATGCCTCCGATAACAATGTTTTAGAAACCCAAATGGACACAGAAAATGCATCATCTTCAAAGGAGGAGCTGTTAGGATTTAAAAATCTGGTTCCGGTTATACAGATAAGTACCAAAAAACATGTTAATAATATACCCATTATCGATAATGACTTTGCTAATGTACACAATTCAATAACAAATACTATAAACAAAGAAGTAGGAATAAAAAGGGAGGAATTTCTTTACCGACAAAACGACTTGGGACCTCATTACGTATATTTGGAAAATAATTCACCCGATTTTAAAGGCAGATTAAACGCTCTAAGGATAGGTGATATTATTATCTCAAATTTTAAAGAAATCGATGAAAAAATTGTGAGCATTGACGCAATAGGGAGAAACAAAATACGCATAAAATTTAAAGATTACAAATCGGCCAACCATATAATATCTAAAAAAAATGAAGCAATATTTACAAAAAATAATTTAGACATATACATTCCTAAGTTTCTTGTAGTTAGACAGGGCGTAATAAGAGATATTTCCACAGAATTTTCAGTAGAGTATGTTAAAGATAGAATCAAAATGTACGATTTACACTGTAAATTTGAAGTCATTCAAGTCAAAAGATTAAATAGGAGGCAAGTAGATGAAAACGGTACTCAATATATTCCAACAAAAACATGTGTAGTTAGTTTTAGGTCACAGGTACTACCAAAATATGTAACAATCAACAAGGTACTAAATAAAGTCGAGCCATACAAACAAAAGGTGCTATTATGCTTTAATTGTCTTAGATTTGGACATACAGGGGGACAATGTAAGAGCAGGCCTAGGTGCGATAAATGTCAGCAATCACACAACTCAAAAGAGTGTAAAACGACCGATATAACTCCAAAATGCTTCAAAATGTCAGGAATTTCAACGTCAAAAACTTGTAAAAGACGCTATGTCTTCCAGTAATATTAGTTATCAAGACGCCAACAGACAGTTCCCCAGAAACTCCTATGCAAAAGCAACAACCCTTAATACGGAACAAACTACTAACATTTCCTGCCTCAAAACTTTCCCTCCATTAAATCTCAATAATTATACACCCGCCCAGCTCCCATCAAATCCAATTAACCAAATGTCAACAAATAACATATTTTACAACAATTCAAATAGTACAAATTCTAGAACATTTAAAAGACAGAGACCAAATAGTCCAGATCCAACATTAATTTTGCGTAATGAAATTATAGCTTCCCCTAGATCTCAATTACCTACGGGAGGAATATTAGACAGTATTAACTATAAAGGAAATATTAATAATAATTCAGTTGCATCTCCTTCAGACCTGAGCATGATAAATTCAATATTAGAATTAGTTATAGAAATTGTCACCAAATTTTTTTTAAAAAAAAGTATAAATATAAATAAGGAAGAACTCGAAAACTTAGTCAAATTAACTATAAATGGAAACACGTCATCACATTCTCAGACCTCAACCATGCAATAAATATTCTTCAATGGAACTGCCGTTCGGCAGTTTCTAATAAAACTAACTTAGAATATCTACTAGATACGGGCAACTACTCCGTTGCACTTCTATCGGAAACATGGTTTAAAGCAGAAAAATATTATAATTTTAAAGGCTTCAACAATATTCGCTGTGACCGGGACGACGGGTACGGCGGCTCAGCCATTTTATTAAAATCAGACTTAATATACCAAGAAGTCTCAATTCCAACTACAATAAACTTTGAGTATACTTGTATCTCGATTCATTTTCCATTTATACATAAAAAAATTTACTTCGTTTCAGTATACTTTAAACCGAGGACTAAAATATCATTACAACAATGGATCAACTTTTTGGAACAAATTCCAAAACCATTCATAATTGGGGGCGACTTTAATGCACATAGTTTGGCTTGGAATGATGGATATGACGATATCTATGACAAGATTCTTTTGGAAGCTATCGAACAATGCAACCTAGTAATTTTGAATGATGGATCACCTACACTAGCAAACAATAAGAAGTCAGCTGTAGACTTGACCCTCTGTACACAGGATCTGACGCACCTAATTACGTGGTCTACTTTAGAAGAACCTTATGGCTCTAACCACTTACCAATACACATACAATTTGGAAGGATCAGCCCGCTTGGGCAAATTAAACAGACAAAACATAACATATGGAGACTCAAGGCTGCTAATTGGGATGTATACACCGCTACACTTGAAGCTACAGAACCAAAATCATCACTAAGGGGCATTATCCACAATATTAACAAAGCTGCCAATTAGGCAATTCCCTTACAAAAATCAAACACACAAAATAGAAATCATTGTTCAAAAGACTGGTGGAATGAAACTTGTAACATAGCTGCTAAAGCAAGAAAACAAGCTTACTTAACCTACACACATGCTCCAAATCTTAATAATCTAACTGAATATAAAAGACTTGATGCAATAGCTAAAAAAACTTTCAAAGAAGCTAAGAAAAAAAGCTGGATTAATTATTGCCAAAATCTAAATCAAAATACACCAATCAAAGAAGTGTGGAACAAAGTAAACCGATATAAAAACCGAAAACAAGTAAATAAACCCCCAATAGACCCCAAAGAAGAATGGATAAACGAATTCCACACAAAAATCTCACCCCCATGGGTTGAAAACAACATTACTCAACAAATAGCTACCGTAAATAGAAACACCTCTTTTCTACAATCACTATTTCAATTATGGGAACTCGATCAATGTATTAAATCAACAAATAATAAATCTCCCGGGGCGGATAACATTTCATACAATATGTTGCATAAAATGCCCTTAGGCCATAAGATAGCCCTGTTAGAATTGTTCAATTCGATTTGGATAAATAAGATTCCTTTTCCACCAATGTGGAAAGAATACATCGTAGTACCTATCAAAAAACCTGGAAAACAGAATGGAAATGCAGATTCATATAGACCCATAGCTTTATCATCGTGTATATTTAAAACCATGGAAAGAATGATAAAGAACAGGCTTGAATATTGGCTAGAAAATGAAAAAATATTACCTGACTCACAATATGCTTTTAGAAAGGGAAGATCTTCCTTAGAACCCCTAACGATACTAGTAAATGACATCTATCTAGGATTCACACACAAATACAGCACTTTGGCTACATTTTTGGATATAACTTCAGCATATGATAATGTTCAAATAAATATACTAGAAGAGAAGCTTATCAATATTGGTCTACCAACTTCCTTTGCCAACTTCATAAAATCAGCTTACTCTAATCGATCAGTCTCCTTAAAGATAAATAAAGAAGTTTCGGAATCAAGAATATGTAGGTCTGGATTACCACAAGGTAGTATCTTGAGCCCAATCCTCTACAACCTGTACACAATGGACATAGAAAATGTTATATCACCTAAGTCCAAAATTATTCAATACGCCGATGATGTTGTTATTTACACCAGTAACAAATCAGAGGATAAATGTATAGAAACTATCAATGCTGAGTTTATAGAAATCCAAAAATGCCTAGACAACTTGGGACTTTCCATATCCGAGTCCAAAACCAATATATGTATTTTCTCTAGAAACAGAAACAACTATCAAAGACCATTAACAATAGGAAAATATAAACTGCGTATTGGCAACTCTGTAAAATACGTTGGTCTGCATCTAGATAGAAAACTATTATGGAAGGACTTTATCCACCAAATTATCAAAAAAACAAGTAATTCTATAAATATTTTAAGAGCGTTTTGTAGGGCAAAGTGGGGAGCAGATCCAAATACGGCTTTACTATTCTACAAAACAATGGTACGATCAATAATGGATTATGGAAGTCAACTCTATGGAACAGCAGCAGATACACATCTAAATAAAATCGAGATACAACAAAATAAATGCTTAAGAGTTTGCCTGGGATATCTTAAGTCAACACCCATAAATATAATACAAGCTGAAGCCGTGGAACCTCCTCTTAAACTAAGAAGACAACTATTGAGCAGAAAATTTATGATAAAAACCATTTCCAAAAAAACTTCTTACCTCAATAGTATACAATCACTAACAGTTCAAGTTTTGACCCATAGATACTGGCACTTCAAGAAAACCCCCCTCATAGTAGAAACTTTCACAGAAATACCTGGCATTACAGATATACTTTATTCCAACCAACTCCCCCCGGTTCTAATTTACTCGCCTGAACAAATTTTTTCACGTGAAATTAGAACCTACTATTTTGAAAGTCAAGAAGTAGCAAGTATAAATCAAACAAAGTTTACCAAAACAAAAAACAAATACTGGCCAAACTATGATTCTATATTCACTGATGGATCAAAGTCAAAAGAATATACCAGCTGTGCCTTTTACCATTTGGAAGAAAATACTGACAAACAATTTATTCTATCAAAGGAAGCTTCCATATACACTGCAGAATTAACAGCAATAGTGCAAGCTATGAAATACATACTCGGCTCTAACCACGACAAATTCATAATATGTACTGACAGCAAAAGTGCAGTAGATAAACTTAAAAAAGTAAACATAAATAGATCAGTTAATCATATTGAAGCAAATATCCTTTATTTACATAATGAGATACACATAAAGAATAAAGTCGTCATATATCTATGGGTAAAGGGACACGCAGGTATAACAGGTAATGAAATAGTAGATGCCTTAGCAAAAACAGCCCCAACATTAGGAGAAGAACTAAATCTTAAACTACCCCCGTCCGACTTATTCTTAAACCAAAGAAACAAAATAAATGAGATGTGGCAAAACCTATACAACGCTTCAACAACCGGAACAAACTTTTGTAAACACCAGCAAAAAATTCCCAGAAAACCATGGTTTCACAAAATACCGAACCGAAACTTTGTCGCCACAATAAATCGAGTACGTGCTAATCATGCACTAACACCCTATTATAAGCACAAAATGAAAATTACAGACGATCCATGTTGTAGTTGTGGTAAAATGGGTACATTAGTACATGTTTTACTTGAATGTCCAATAAATAATGTAAACATTAATAAACTATATAAAAACTTAATTTACTACAAGATAAACCTTCCAATAGACCTAAATTGTATTCTTTTTTCAGGAAATAATGATATCCTTTATGTACTTCATCAACACATCATAAATTGTAAACTAAAACTGTAAAATTACTAACCAATTTTGTAAGCAATTCTGCGAAAGAATCTAAATGTAAAACAAAAAAAAAACAAAAAAAAACAAAAAAAAAAGACATATATATAGGGCTGAAACCTCCGAGGGGATGAACCGGGTTGACGCCCTAGCGAAAAGAAAAAAAAAACAGGAAAAAAGAAAAAAAAGAAAAAAAAAAAAATTATACTAGTTGAAAAAATATATAACAATTAAAAATAAAAAAAAAATAAATAAAAAAAAGAATAAAAAAAAGATACTAATTGGAAAAAAAAAAAATATACCAATGAAAAAAAAAAAACTTTACTTTGTATATTACTAACAAAACAAATGAATACATCATGCTCAGGTTTGATAATATTCACACAATTTTACACAAATTAATGATTCAATCTAACATAGTCTGGCTAATTGGTTCCCGCCAAAGCCATAAATTCCACGAAAAAAAAAAAAAAAAAAAGTATAAAATGACTATCATATAATTTACAATAATTTCTAATATAATTTGAATTGGGGTTATATATCTCCATAAGATTAATTTTGTAAATATTTTTCTAAATCTCGTAATCTCGTAAATAGGATCCGCAATAATTATAAGGAACAATATACAACACCATCAAATGCCGGAACATAAAACAAATGAGATTCGAGCAACAATACTTAATATAAATGCCAGGCCTTGGGACTTCGAAATTGCTGCAATATATAGTCCTCCTAGATATAGAATCACAACTGAAGAATACGAAGAACTATTCAATAAGCTAGGTAACAAATTCATTGTTGGAGGTGATTGGAATGCTAAGCATACGAATTGGGGCTCACGACTCATTACACCAAAAGGCAGAAGCCTATTAGATGCCATCAACAACACAAACTGCACCTAGTTATCGACGGGACAACCAACATACTGGCCATTCGACATAAATAGACTACCAGATCTACTAGACTTCTTCATCCTAAAAGGAATTGCAGCAAACTACACAGACATAGAAGCAAATTGGGATCTCTCGTCTGACCATACACCAATCATAGCAACACTCAGCACCCACATAATGAAACGACCTGAAATACCCAAGTTAACGTCCCCTAAAACTAACTGGTGTGAATTCAAGTACCAGCTTGACATGAATCTAAGTCTTGGAATCAGACTAAAAGAAAAAGATGACATAGATAAAGCTATAAACTATCTCACCTGTCAAATTCAACAAGCTGCATATCGAGCTACACCATCAACTCCAAAGCAAGAAAACACAAATACCACTCCGAATTATATCAGACAACTAATAGTCGAAAAACGAAGAGCAAGAGGTAGATGGCAAAGAAGCCGCAATATTAATGACAAACACGAATATAATCGACTAACCAGACAATTAAGAACAGCGCTAAATGATGCACGCAATGCCACATTTGAGCACTACATTAGTACCTTGTCTAAAGAAGATCACTCAATATGGAAGGCAACAAAACACTTAAAGAGACCTACAGAACACAACCCACCAATTAAGAAAGATGACGGTACTTGGGGAAGATCAGACCAGGAAAAAGCGTTAACATTTGCAGAATACTTAGCTGGTATTTTTAAAGAACACCAAGCAGATAATGATAACGATGGAAACTTAATAAGAGAATTCCTGGATAGTGCTTGCCCTATGACGCCCCCAATAACACCATTCAGTCCATCAGAAGTGAAACTAGAAATAGAAAAATGCAATAACCACAAAGCACCTGGATTTGACCTAATAACAGGATTAATACTGAAAAATCTTCCGAGAAGAGCATTGGTCATGTTAACTACAATATACAATAGTGCACTCAGACTGACATATTTCCCAATCACATGGAAATTTGCGCAAATAATAATGATTCACAAACCAGGCAAACCTCCAAATAAAACATCATCCTATCGACCAATCAGCCTGTTGCCGACAATGTCTAAAATCTTCGAAAGACTACTACTTGATAGACTGAAGAAGGACATTAACCTAGACAGCACCTAATCTAACCTAACCTAACCTAACCTAACCTAACCTAACCTAGACGCAGAAATACCCACACACCAGTTTGGTTTTAGAGAGAGACATTCCACAACACAACAGACTCATAGAATTATAACAAAAATCCTTACTGCTATTGAGGAAAAAAAATATTGTACAGCCGCATTCTTAGATGTAGAAAAGGCGTTTGATAGAGTATGGCACACTGGACTCTTATACAAACTCAAAAGCATTCTTCCAACTCCCTACTACCTAATTATGAAATCCTACATTGAAGATCGTTACTTCCAAGTAAAATATAACACAGCAACTTCCACATATTTTCCCATTAAATCAGGCGTACCACAGGGTAGCGTCCTGGGTCCTCTCCTTTACCTATTATTTACCGCAGATATCCCAACCACTGAAACAACCCAAATTTCAACGTTCGCTGATGACACCACCATAATCGCTGTCAACGAGGACCCCATTATCGCGTCTGCACAACTGCAAAACCACCTTAACCAATTGGGAACATGGCTCAACAAATGGAAGGTGAAAGTAAATGAAACGAAGTCATCCCAAGTTACATTTACAAACCGAAGGGATGTATGTCCAACAATCACATTAAACGATACACAATTACCAGTCAGCACACAAGTTAAATATTTGGGACTAACCCTTGACAAAAGATTAACATGGAAGCCACACATTCAAGCCAAGAAAACCCAGATCAACATCAAAATACGACAAATGAGCTGGCTTATGGGTCGAAAATCAAAACTCAATACTGAAAATAAACTGCTCCTGTATAAATCTATGATAAAACCAATTTGGACCTATGGCGTTCAACTCTGGGGTTGCTCAAAGCCATCAAATATCAAGATAATACAAAGAGTCCAATCAAAAATATTAAGAATAATATTCAACGCGCCCTGGTATGTAAGCAATAAAACCCTACACGAGGACTCAGCTACACCTTTGGTAGAGGAAGAAATTCAAAGGATCACAAAGAGCTACCTTGATGGTCTGAGAAGTCATCCAAATGATGAAGCAAGACTGCTAAACGCTCCTCCCGAATTCGCAAGACGACTGAAGAAACAATGGCCAACAGACTTAATAAATTAAATATATTATGATCTAATGTAAAAAATATAATAGGAGAGTTGCCACAGGACAGCTTCTCCCTCATGTATTTAACATTCAAACTATTTACTTATATCTTCGATGAAGCAGATTGTAAATTAAATTATGCTATATAAAAAAAAAAAAATATTTTTCTACTGACATATGAACAGTAAGACTTACCATTTATACTAAAGAAAGGCTTTTGAACCAAAAGAAAGAATTATTTCCTAAATCTAGTCTATTAATAAACAAACGTTGTGTAGAAACTTATTAGTTAAATAAACATATGATCTTTGTCATTTGACATGACAATTTGACATTTGACATGGAACATAGATTACATAGGCGCAGTATGAGGGAATGTTAGATAAAAAATTAAATTATTGAATTATATTAATTAATATATTTACAAATGTGTATGGATAGGAAAATTAATTTTAAAAAAATAATAAACGAATTATTTATTTTAAAGTTAATTTTGGGGTATTTTAATGAGAACAGAAATGCAATAAATTAACATAGAAATATATACAACCAGATATACAATATTAAGAAATTTATTTAGATGGTGGTTGAAGACATAATTTATAAGTTGTATACTGGATAATATTATAAAAAAATAAATATATGAGGGTATTTTTAAGAATTTAGCATAATAATTAAGTTTAAGAAGTTTTTTTATTTTATTTTATTTAATATTTAATATGTTTAGTCAGCCATCCGCATATGCAACCAAACATACACTGTAGTGTCAAAGTCAAAAAGTTATTTAGTTTTGGAATGTTAATTTAGAATATAATTGTGGATGTAGAATAGTGAAAATATATTTTATATAAATGTTTAAGTTACATATAATAGTGTAGTTCTGATCTGGAGACCCTAAAGTCAAGTAAATTGTAAATAGAAAGTTCTCGAAATGTCAATGGGACTATTTACATAATACATCACAGACAGGAGACAATTCCAGATTGTTCAGATAGAACAAATAGAATGATTCGAACATTATTTATTGCTAGATTATTCTGGAAACGAAAAAAGATATATATACCAGGTAATTCAGGGAGTTAGAGGCAGTCAGTTAGAGTTCAGTTCAGTTATCGATCAGTCAGTTATCAGCAGTTATCAGTTAGTTAGTTAGTTACAGATTATGATCAGTTAGTAAAGTGAGTCAGTAAAGTTATAATTCAAGAATTTAGTAACAAGAAGATTATTAATTGAGTTAAGTGAGTTAGTTAGAAGAAATTAAATCAGTTACAAGATTATTATTGAGGAGTTAGTTATAACAATTCAAGGATTATTAAGTCAGTTATTTATGAGGTTATGAAGATATTATTAGCTAGAAGAAGGCATTGATTAAGTTAAATGAATTATTAAGTTAAATACAGTTGGAGATTAATTATTACTACAGTAATATAGTGACAGTTCTGAAGTTAATTCATTGAAGTAAGCATTCAATAATACAACCACAAGATCCAGTATATTTCAAAGTACATTATATGGAAATTACAAGGAGTTAAATATATATATATATATATATATATATATATATATATATATATATATATATATATATATATATATATATATTTATATGGTGAGTGGAGATAATTAAGAAGGAACATATTAAATAGTTGGATAACCAAGGCTTAGTAAGAAGATATCGAGTGGTGATAATAACTTTAATTTTGGAAAAAACTTTAGGCGTAGAGTGAAAGAAGGTACCAAATTTGGTTAATAATTTAATAATTGTAAGAATTTCAAATTTTAGATAGACTGTTTTAAATTGATATTGCTTATATTAGATAGATAGGTTTGTTTCATAATAGTTATAATAAAGATAATTTAAAAAAGTACTTACAAACTAATTCTTTGAGAACCGCGATAAAAACCCTATACTTACATATATCATTCAAATTTACTCATAGCTCATACAACAACAACACATCATAACAATATATAATATATATATATATATATATATATATATATACATATATATATATATACATATATATATATATATATATATATATATATATATATTAATATATATATATATATATATATATATATTAATATATATATATATATATATATATATATATATATATATATATATATATATATATATATATATATTGTTATGAAATTAAAGCTCCTAAACAGTTTTTTTTATATGAATAGTATGAACATAAAACAAAATGACAATATTGAATATACCACATATATATTTAACTCAAACAATTGTATTATTGTTGTTAATTTAATAGTTGAAACTAGATTCAACAATAAGAAAGAAACTAAAAGCAAAAATAAGCAGAATTCACAGACATGTAACAAACCAATAAAGACTATATTGTATCACCAGATTTAATTAATGTTTTCAAAATAATTTTATTATTATTATAATTAAAACCAGTTGGTTTATTATAAACAAATTTAGCATAATAGAAATAAAATTCTTTTAATACGTGAGTTATTATAGCCACTGAGTTATAGTTGATTGATAAACACTTTTCAATTAATATATATATATATATATATATATATATATATATATATATATATATATATATATATATATATATATAATATATATATATATATAAAATTAAACCAAAAACAATTGTTGATCATGAAATTGATTATTATTTAAACTTAAGTTATTGTTCGTTATATATATTATATTATTTATGTAAGAGATACTTAGAGAATAAGCCAATATAGCCACAACATAAAGATACAAAAAGCAAATATCAAACCACTTCGGATCGAGTGGAAATAAAAACCATAAATTTGTATTTATTAATTAATTTCATTTTTTATTATAATCCAAATTCTAATATACAGATTGAACCAAATTAAAACGGAACATACAATTTAATACATGTCTGTTTGAACTGCATTTGAAATAGTGGACCAATATAAAACTTGTACAAAAATAAATCCATACCTGGGTATAGACATTGTATAAAATATCGTTTAACTATCTGTCTCGCAACAAAGTTGTTTGCGTAAGACGAGTTTGTCTAAGGTAGCGATAATAGTTCAGGAAATGAAGCTCGAAAAAAGTTAAAACCTCGCAATTTTTTCGTCCTGCATGTATCCAGTTGAAATTTTGACAGAAGGTAGGTGATAGCCCAAGGATCAAAATCTATATCGAACCGAAGTGCGCTAAAGGGTTTTAGGGGTGAAAACTACCCCTAATTGTCAAAAATTATAACATAACATATTAAACCTGAATATGGGTAAGATTTGGTTTGAATTAGTTAAATAATGATTATTTTATACTTTTTAATAGAGTTCCATCATATTTAAACCCTTAAAAAGCAACCCTTGTTAGAGATTAATGTAGAAAAATTACTAATTCTAAAAAAATGATTTCGCCTTGGATCGATTTAAATATAAATTTGGATTTAAGCTCAATTCACCCGCTGCTTTATAGTTTATGTCATGTCGGCAAACCCCGATTGTTCTTAGGGGTGAAAACTACCCCTAATTGTCAAGAATTATAAAATAACATATTAAACCTGAATATGGGTAAAATTTGGTTTGAATTAATTAAATAATGATAGTTTCGTGCTTTTGAATAAAGTTCCATCATATTTCAACCCTTAAAAAGCGACTCTTATTAGAGATTAGTATAAAAAAAATTAGTAATGCAAAGAAAATGATTTCACCTTGGAACGATTTGCATAAAAATTTGGAATTAAGCTCAACTCACCCTCTGCTTTATAGTTTATGTCATGCCGATGAACCCTGATTGTTCTTAGCGGTGAAAACTACCCCTAATTTTCAAAAATTGTAAAATAATATTACAAATCTTAAGATGAGTGAAATTTGGTTTGGATTGGTTAAATAGTGATTTTTTTATACTTTAAAATACAAATTCATACATTTTCAACCATTAAAAATCAATTGTTATGAGCGCTATAGGTGAAAACAATTTTTTGCCAAAATTTTGCAACTTTTCAACTTTTGAAAATCACCCTTTACAACATTGCAGTTTTTATAAACTAATTTATAAGATATAAATTAAAAAAAGTAGAATTAAATACAAAAAAAATTATCAACATAAAAAGACACCATATATTCTTATACATTTACATAAATAGTTGAAAATATTTACATTTATAGGTAAAACAATTATAATATTAATTTTATTCGTCATCAATTACATCTTCATTGTGATCTATGTCATCCTCATCTTCTTCAATTATTGGTGGACTGTTATTGCACCTTTTACCTGAGCACCCAGAACAAGCAGAGTTACAATATAAACCAACTTTTCTGTACCCACATGAAACGCCGCACCCTTTTTTGCATTGGCAAAAAATAATTTTCAAAAGTTCATCGGGTGCAGGTTGTTTGTTCATGCGTACGGGTAATACCAAACCATCTTTGGAATACCATCCCCAATCTGTTGCTCTGATATTTTCATTGTCAAGCCATAGACATATAAGCAGATGTTTTATTCTGTTGTATGAGATTTCAAAATAAGAACGCTTAAAATTTCGAATGTATAACGCCCTACTAGCTAATATACCGGTTTTGTAGATTAATATGCTCTAGAAATGTACTGTACTATACTAATGGAATTTTTCGGAAAAAAATTAACTGGTTTTTTTAACGTATTTCCTTTAATTTTTAACGATAGAGTGTTTCTTCAAAAACGATTTGTAGAGATTTTTAAGAGCTACAAGGATCTGTGAATTAAATCTTTTTGGAACCCTTGGTTTTTAAATGGGGTGAGTTTAAAGGGCTCGAAAAAGATGGTGCTTGATTGTAAATCGATGCTTTAAACGGCTATATCTCGCCAAATATTCATTGTACAACAAATCTAAAAAAAGAATAATTTTAGTCATTAAAAAAGCTACAATTTGGTAATTTTTATTTTTTTCATATATTCAGTATTTTCGGGGATTATTTAAAAAAAGAAGGGTAAAAAATATGAAATTGTAAATCGTTTCTCGCTTTAAGCTGTACTTTTTCTAAAACTAAGCATTTTAAATGGGTCAAACTTCTTGGACGTATTAACAATATATGTACAAAGGGAATTGCAGAAGGGTGAAGATCGATTTTAATTCTGGACGTGGTTAGGGGGTTGTTTTCATCGATTTTTTCGTAAAAAATGAGGTATTGACCTTATTTTTATCATAACTCAGTCAATTTTAGAGCTAGAGTCTTTTTTTATGATAGGTCTATTTATGCCCTTTAAAAAAGGTTTTGTGAGTTTTCTTCCAAAAATGCATCATTTTCCCGATATTTGACTTTGAATCTTTCAAATTTGGCATTTGAAGAAAACCGCTGAACATTGATAGGCCGTATTTCAGTTCCCATTATATCGCAAAAACATTTTAAAAAATGAATTGTATTTGTCTTTTTAAAAGCTACAAATTTGTTCTCTACAATTTTTTTGATAAAATGCACCATTTACGAGTTATTCGCGAAAAATCGATTAAAAACGTGGATTTTTTCGTCTAAAAGTTGTTACTTTCAATCGCGAATAACTTGAAAAACATCATTTTATAAAAAAAAATGTATAGCACATTTTTTGTTTAGAATCACTTTTTTAATCGAAACCTGTAGTTAAAACGTAAAAAAAATTTTCACCCCGAAGATGGGATGGCAACCACCCCCTAGGCTTTAGCGCACTTTGGTTCGATATAGATTTTGCTCCTTAGGCTATTACCTACCTTCTGTTAAATTTCAAGTCAATCCACGCAGCACGAAAAAATTGCGAGGTGAAATACTTCATTTCCTGGACTATAGCTGGTTTGACAGCATAATAAAATCGTAGATTTATGTGTAGCTTTCAATTTTTATGAGTTCAGAATCCAGCAGCCCGCTGAAGTATTGTATTTTTATAATATAATTATTTGACAATCTTTTGTTGGCCAACCACCTACAGCAGAATTGAGCCGAAATACATTATATTCCTATGTTCCGAATTTATTTCGTTCAATCTGTATATACAAGTCAATAGAATCTTCAACAGTCCTAAAACAGATAAAATATTTATTAAGTCATTTAGTCACAAAGTAAGAAGTTTCAATTTTTTAGTAAACATACAGTTAACATGGGTAGAGCTCGGAAAATAAAACGTGTTAGGAGGTGAAATAGGATATAGCTCATAAATAAGAGTTCAGAATGATATAATCTTTAATGGACAGGTAATCTGAAGACAATTCTCAGTGATTCAATATCAAAAGTGCTTTCATATAGCTTTAAAATTAAATGAAAGCAAAATAAAAGCAACTAATTCATGTTAAAATTGGTGTATGTCAAACGTGTTAGTAAAAATTTTAATATTTAAATTATCATTTTTTGTAGAAATTATATGTCAAAAGAAAGCTTAAATCCTCTAGTATTTGTTTCAATTCATTTCAAAAGTCAATATAGTTCTCAAGATTTAACAATTTATTAAAATTTAAAATATTTTTTATTTTAATCATAAATGTCAAAAATATACAAAAATCCTGTTAGATCTTTAAAAACATTGTCAAAATGCTAGGAGATCTGGTAAGCAATGAAAAATAGGAAAATAAAAAAATCAATAGTTACGACGGGGTCCAGAAATTTTTGATTTTTCAGCAGTCACAATTTTTCAAAAGTTTTTTAAAAACCGTGAAAAAGTCCTGAATTATAACAAAGTATATTCAAATTACCTTGCCGATAAGAAAACCATCGTTTCTGATCAAATTTCAGCAGAGCCTGCAGATTAACAGTACATTTTCCGATAAGGGAATTGTTAGCAGCCATCATAGAGAGGTCAACAGTTACTAGAAAGGTGAGTTTTTCCCATCGAGCAATAAGACAAAAGAGGGAATGTTAAGGTAGTGGGGGTAAACATATTGATAGACAGGAAGTGCCATCTTGAGAGGCCACTTTAGACAAGGATAGACAGTCTCTTTCCTTGTTTAAGAAGTCAAATTTAGTTAGGTTATGTTATTGTTTGTCCCAACTGTCACATGAAATTTTATTTATATTGAAATCTTTTACCAATTGTGTCACTTTTTAGACTATTATAGTTAATATTTAATTAAAACTTTCTCGTCTGAAAAATATTTTATAGCTATTTTTAATAAGTGTTGGAAAATTTAAATTTAGCGCCTTTGCATTTCCGGATATGTCCGCCATCAGAGGCCACTTTTTTGGTCTCCTTTTCATAACGATTAGATTCCCTCTTTTATCTTTTTGCTCGATGGTTTTTCCACTCATTTGAATTCTCGCTGAATAAAGAGACCGTTTGGTGTTTATTTTTTGACTGAAGATCATTTAAAATTGATTTTGGGTACTTATAAATATTTCTCAACCATTAGAGAGATAATTCTGATAGTTTGCACAGAGAACATTATTTATATCACAGTTTTGCGGCCCTAATCCATTAGAAGACGTCACTGAAAGATGCAATCTTTGTTATTAAAGATTTCCATAAAATTTTCAGAGAAGGGATTATCTGAAAGACGAAAGTGAACTTTAATAAAGTTAAACGCAAGTTTTGAAATTTCTTTAGAAATAATCTTACCTTTTTAAACAGCCTATATCATTCTAAATCATCTTTGTGTTAAAAAAAAATAATTTGAAGTCAAGTTCACAAAAAAATTTTATTATCGCTTTTGTAATATTAACCAAATATAATTCGCCGTTTCTTTTGCTTCCTAAAATCATTAAACAAAACAGTTAATCGATATTAAACTAAAAATTGAACAATTATAAACCTTTGTTTTCGCTCTAAAAAGATAGTGAGTGAGGTTATAAATACTTTGACAAACAAACACGTATTAGAACAAGTATTTCTTGTTGCAACTTCACAAAGCACTAATTTCATATACTTACTTCAATATTGTATTACGTCATAAATCTAAATCCATTCATATTAGTATTAAACGGTGAAGTATTGGCTTATTTATTGGAAGAATCTTAAATAATTTTTTTATATATTATACAAGATATCGTTGTGTAATATTTAATTGATCACTTGTGAATAATTGCACAGTACATTAAAAATAAAACTTCTTGTGTGGTGATTTTTGCTTTATATAATTTTGTATTTCTTTATCAAGCACTACAGGTCACAGAACTCGCTTGAGTTAAGAGTCTGCATGTTCTAAGAAAAATAAGTAAAAATTCAAATTCAAAATACAGCACGTTTCTTTCTATACTTTAGATAAACAAACGAAATTTTCTTTTATCAATAATAGAAAAGATTCACTTTGCATTAAAAAAAAGCAGTATCCTGTGAGATTTAGAGAATACAAGGTGAGTAGAATAAATGTTTGTCAAATTTTTTTTATATTTTCAGGCGTTCAATAAATTTTATTAAAAGCATTTCTAAATTTATCAATATTACAAATTAATCAACTTAAAAAAAAATTATTTTTATCTTCATAAAGCTAGCCGGTAAATAATAGCAACTTGTAGTTTTCTTGCATCGCATTCACATATCATATCAATTTGGCGAGCCCAACGTGTGGCTGTGTCTTTGGACGCTGACAGGTAGTGCATTATAACAAAGTATTAACCAGTGGTGTACCTTAAAAAAAAATTATTTACAACATTTAATAACATAATATACAGGGTGTGAAGAGTATAATTTGTGTAGATAATAAGTTTATTGAGTGAATTGAAATTAAATAAAAATAAACATGGACAAAAGGAAGACTAGATCACATAAGAACGTAGAAGAAGGACAGGAAGTGACAGACAGAACCGAAGAATAAATTAAAGAGACTGAAGAAGTACAGGAGACGATGAAGGAGAAAAGACAGCCAGAAGAAGCACAAATGGAAAGGCAAATTTCAAGTGGAGACCAAGCTCAGCCCGTAAAGAAGGATGAATCGGACTTTCACAAGATGATGGCAATTTTGTTACAGGAAATAAAAAAAACTGAGCAAAATATAAACCAGAAAGCAGAAGAAAATAAACAAGATATGACTCAGAAGTTGACAAAAGAACTTGAAGATACGAAAAAAGAAATAAAACGGGAAATAACAAAAAGTTTTGACGACAAAATACAACAGATGGCACAACAGGTTGAGGATAAGTTGGGAAAGAAGATAGAAGATGTAAAAGAAGAGTTAACCCTAGAAATGGCCAAGAGGGCAAAGAACAAATGGAAGTGTTATCGGCACAGCTGGAAAAGAATAATGAAACTTAAAATAAAAAGATTGAATTAATGGAACAAAATTTAAAGCTCGAACAACAAAATAACCAAAAAAAGTTCGAAGATGTTGACGAACAAATGGGAGTGTTGGCAGTACAGCTGGAACATCATATTGAGCAGAAGGAAGAGATATTTCGACGAGACATTAATGAACAGTGGAGGAAAAAAGAAGATGAAATAGATGAAAATATGAATAAGACCAAAGAGATAATGGAGAAAGAAATTGGGAGAGTACAAGAGTCTCTTAAAGAAGTGACACAGAAGGAATTGGATGCAAGGCCGGTTGTACAAACGGTCGAAAGAGATTGTAAAATCTATTTTAGTGGAAGAATAAAACAGCAGCATCCAGTACCTTTCATGAAATTCCTTAGGCACAGATATGCATCTTACAGAAATTTCGAAGACTTTAAAGAATTCATCAGAAACCAGATGACGGCTGAGGCGTTACTATGGTTTTCGAACAAAGAAAATGAGTTGGTGGATCTGGAAGACTTTGCGACCAAATTCAGTGAATATTTCTGGGGTCAAGCACAAAAGCGTTCAATCAAAAACGAGCTGTTAAGTGGAAAATACAACCCAAATCGTAGCATGTCATACCACCGGTACGCCATGCAAATTTACAGCACAGCTCAATACTTAGACTGTGGTTTTAACGAAGAATACATTGTGGGTTGTATCGTGTAACACTTTGATCGGACATTGGAAGATATCATGATGTTATACAACTTTAAAGAAATAGACAAACTGTACCAATTTTTGATGATGCATGGGAACAATAACTACAGCAGAAACAATAATCAGAACGGCAATAATTTCAATAATCATCGTAATTTTAACAATAACTATAGACAAAATAATGGTAACAACTATAATAACTCGAACTTTAGGAATAATAATAATAACTACCGCAACCAAAATAATCAGAACTTTAATCGCCAAAACTATAATCGTAACAATCAAACTAACAACAATAACTATGGAAATAATGGACGGTATCAAAACGGTAATTACAATAATCAAAACAACGGAAATTTTAACAGAAATAATTACAATAATAACAACAGAAACTTTAACTCCAATGGCAATATGAATCATACATTTTCAAACAGTGCCATTCAACAGAATCAGACAAACAGTTCACAACAACAGTCAAATCAAAACTACACAAACAATCGAAACCATAACACTAGAAGTCTAGAAGATATAAATAGAAATAACCGAAAAAGACAAGTGAATTTTCTAAGTCACCATCAATCATACACCGACGTCAGTCAACAAGAGTCACCAATTGAAACACTCAACACATCATCACCATCACAACCCTTTGACACACAATACACAACAGATTCACAATCACCAAATTTTCAATAAAGCACCTGCTAAATGCGGCCGTATGTCACTATGAGCATCCAAGGGAGTTCATAAAATTTGGGGAAGAAAAGAAAAATCAAAATTTGCAAGGGTTAATTTTAATTCAGGGTAAATTCTTTCAAAAACAAGTTAAAATTTTAATAGACACGGGTTCTGAAGTTTCACTAATTGACAATAAAGTTATTATTGAATTAAATTTTCAAAAATATTGTTATTCAATTCCAAAGGTTAATCTAGTGGGTGCAAACAACAAAAAACTATATGAAGCAAAGAAGGGAATAATGGGAAAAGTATTATTTGATACAACCGAATATAGTATGCAATTCATAATAGTAGAAAACATGAGACATGATATTTTGATTGGGACAGACGAAATGGACAGAAATGGAATGGTCATCGATTATGTAAACAAAACTTTACAAATTCAAGAAGAAGTACTGAAATTTGGAAATACAGAAGACGAGGAATCAAAACAAGAGGAATTAAAGATAAAGGAAATTAACAATATTCAAAATCATACAAACTACAATTTTATAAATAATGAACCAGAAGAAAGTAAAATGGAATTGGAAGAAAATTTAGTATGTGCAGAAGAATGGAAAGAAGATGTAGGAAGATTGTTGCAAAAATATGATGGTTTGATAAAATCCGAAAACCGAGTGGCTAAAAAGTACATGCATAAAATTGAGGTAAAAGTTCCTAAAGTACAATTCCTTATAAATACCGGAAAGAAGTTTCAAAGGAGATAGAGAAGATGTTACAAAACGGAATAATTGAAAACAGCAATTCAAAGTACATAAACCCTATAGTGGTAGTGAAGAAGAGCAATGGTGAGTTAAGATTATGCCTCGATGCCAGGAACATCAACAAATATTCAACGCCACAATATGAAGCACCACAAAGTGTAGATGCAATCTTTGGAAAAATAACTAAATCAAATTATTTTACAAAAATTGACCTGAAGCATAGCTTTTGGTTGATACCATTGCATAAAGATAGTAGGGATTTTACAGCCTTTTCGATAGATGGGGTAATATATAGATTTAAAGTAGTTCCATACGGTTTGCAAAGTGCATGTTCAGCTCTTGTACGTGCTTTACATCAAATTTTGGATCAATACGAAGACTTTATTATACACTACATTGACGATATTCTCATTTATTCTCACACATCACACGAACATTTAACACACATAAATATTTTGTTGAATGCATTGAATGAAGCAGGATTAAAAATTAACTTAAGCAAATGCCAGTTTTATTAACAAGAGGTCAGGTATTTAGGATATAAATTAGACAGAAGTGGCATTTCTATGGACGAAGAAAGAATTGAGAAAATAATGAACTATCCAGCACCGAAAAATTTGAAAAATTTACGAGGATTTATAGGCCTAATCAACTACTTTAAACGATTAATTCCAGACTTGAGTGAAAAAGAATTACCATTAATTCAACTATTGAAGAAGGATCAAAAATGGAAATGGAAAGAAGAACAGAACCAGGCTTTTCAAAATTTAAAGGACATATTTCGGACTAATCTAAGGATTTATCACCCCAGGTACGATTTGCCATTCATTCTACAGACAGATGCTTCCATGCACAAATTTGCAGGAGTGTTGTTACAAGTCCAGGACAATGAAGAAGTTCCTATTTCATTAATTTGTGTCACGTGTAACCAGAAATTACGAGAAGAGGTATAGTGTCACCGAATTGGAATTTGCTAGCATACTATTTTGTGTAACAAAACTTCGGTATTATTTATTAGGATCAAAATTTTATATTGAAACGTTTATATCGTTAATAAATATCATAAATAACAAATTGCTTAATAATAGAATACATCGTGGGACTTTACTACTTCAAGAATATAACTTTGAAATTAGACATATAAAAGGAAGAGATAATGTCATTGCAGATGCCTTGACAAGGAACGAAGAGGAAGGAACAAGAGAAGAGAGAAAAATTCAAATCGGATTAAATATATTAAAAGAACAGGAGGAAATGTACTCAAAATAATCCATTAGAGAAGATCAGCAAAATTTAACACAGAAAGAAAAGGAAAGATGTATACTGAAAGATCAAATTTACATTAAAAGAATTGGAGAGCAAGATTTATATTACATCAGCAAAAATTTAGCCGAAGAAATACTGAAGGATTTACATGAAAAGAATGGACACGCGGGTAGTAAGAAAATATGTCTAATGTTTCGAGAAAACTTTATCACCAAGAAGGATACAAGCATAATCAAAAACTTGACTAGAAGATGTCATACTTGAAGACATAAGTGGATAAAGGTCATATGTCACAAAATGATATTTTTGAGTAATGACCATTTTAGTGTCTTTTGTTCCAAGTTAATTATTTATTTTATAAATTTGCATTGCTGCACTTTTTTAAACAGGTATCTGAAGGTACTTTTTTTAGACTTTAAATTGAATTTAAAAAAAGTTACCTTAAGCCAAATATTTCAGATTTTGTGGACATATTGCCTTAATCCACATACTAAAAATAATTAAAAAATGTTAGGGTTCAGTGGATAAAAGAGTTAAGTATAAAAAATGGTCATTTATTTTCAAAAAACACTTACAATACAAAATGAAAAATTAACAAAAATAAATTTTTTAGTAGGTTTTTCTTTTCTTTTTAGGATTTTCTTTATTTTCCTCTATCGCGTTTTCATAAAACCATCTGTACTCTTCGGGAACAAATTTTATTTGGTCTCTTAAATTTTCCAGTTTTTCCAAACTCAAACCACCAGTTTTATTTTCCAGTCTTCTTGGTCTATATTCACTTCTGGTCAGATGTGCTGTCCTTTTTTTTCTTAAATCTACTTGCTGAAATGGCATGTAGTCATTAAGACATGTCTTATAGAGATAGAATCCAAATTCGTCCACTCTTATCCATTTTACATTATCACGAAAATTAATCTTTTCATTTGAACTGTTTGTTGTCTTTTTACATAAATAGAGCTTCGTTAGCAGATCTTCAAAGTCGTAGAAAAAATTCTCCATATTTACACAAATGCTACCTTTTGTGCTTGCCGACGTGATAATGTTACGATATTGATCTGGAATAAAAATTGACTGATGTTTTCTCAGAACTTTTTCTATCCTTCCAAAGTCCCTGTCAGAATCTAAATAACTGTGGCCCACTTCAGGAAATTTGTGCTCTATTATTTTAAAATATCCATTTAAAATGAGATATTGATATAGACCTACAATTATAAAGTTTTTGTTCTGACCAGAACATGAATCTGACCATATGATCAAATGATTAATATGGGGATTTTCTTCTTTTAAAAGCTTACAAAATCGAAACAGACAACTCGCTATTTCAGTACTACCTCGATTAGCTACATCTTCGGTCCACGTAAAAAAGTAAGATTTTGATCCTGATGAAGTTATGCAATGTATACCAAAATTATACAGCCACATT
Source organism: Diabrotica balteata (assembly GCA_918026665.1). Taxonomy (NCBI): domain Eukaryota; kingdom Metazoa; phylum Arthropoda; class Insecta; order Coleoptera; family Chrysomelidae; genus Diabrotica; species Diabrotica balteata. The sequence goes on along the minus strand of OU898276.1, from coordinate 119,286,770 downwards.
TGACGTAAATAGAATGCTCTTGATGTTGAAAGCTTAGGTAACGGCATGGTTTGTTGTAGATCCATTGTGATGTAGCACATATTATTGTCACTTATTGGCTTTTGCCTATCTACTTTTTGAGATTCAAATGCAATGCTACAGTTTTCTTTATGCTCTATAGTATTTTCTCCAGAATCACATGTGCTACATGTGTCACTTTTTGGATATCCAAATGATAGATTGAATTTAGTATCGAACACATGGCGATACATGGAAAGTTTAACTAAGTATTTTTCACCAATTTGTTGTTCATCGCATCTTTTTAGGTATAGTTCATGCATTTTTGTTACATTTAATAATGGTGACAAATACTTTCTATTCTGATTTTTGTTTCGAGAATAGTGAGAGCTCTCAGCTGGAAACATTTGAACATGTTCAGTAATGTATTCTACTACCGCTTCACCGATCTTGTGAGGTCTATTTGTATGTTGCCCTTGTTTACTTGGACTTGGAGCTGATTGACCTTGTTTAAGTTGTTTTTGAAGATTTAATATTTTCTTTGAGCCAACTTGGTACAGCGAACAAATTGCATCCTTACAGACAGATATTTTTTCTCTGTCGTAAGTTACTGAGTATTTAAAAGAACATTCTCTTAACTTCTGCTTTTTACCTCCAGAACGAATTCGGTGTCTTGAAACTTGATTTATGTCAATGCTTTTAAACAAAAGACAGGTTTTTGCGTTATTTTCTAAATTATAAAACCTTTTCAATATAGATTTTCTAGCTTCTAAGCTGAATTTGGTTCCACACTTTAATCTGCATGTTGCTTTACATAACACTAAATCTTCCTCAATTTCTTTTGCTGGTATAATTTTTCCATTTTGAGAAACATATTCCAACCCTTTTTCTTTTGTATTGCTGCCTTTTTTTTCTTCCATTCAACAGGGTTGCGTTCTCTTTTACGAGCTTTCTTCTCTTTAAGCTCAAAAATTTTTTTCGCCGTCCTGTGAGGTTTGGAAACATCAGCTCCTTGTCCTTCTGCGGTAACATGTACCGCACTTTGACTGTCTTCAATATTGGGTTTTATTTGAAATTTCTTTGTCTTATTTTCAGCATTCACTTCTGCTTGGTTGTCTATATTCTTCATGTTTTGTTCCTTTTTTTCATTTAACAAATTTTTGTTAGGAAGTTTTTCAGAAAAGATGTTTCGTTTAGCATCATGTATTTTTTTGGAAAACATTTTGTTTGTGGTTTCTTCATAGTAGTCTGATTCATCCGAATAGCCCGTACCTGAAGGAACGAATTCATCACTGGACGACACATATCCGTCTGCTTCGCTTCCTGACTCATTGCTTTCTAAAAATATAAAACTATATGTAGTAAAATTAAAATAAATTTACTACTAAGAAATTATAAACCTTTCCAGCCAGGCTTACGTATGGTATCCATGTGTTTTTTCATTTTATACCAAATATCTCAAAAGCACAAAACCAAATTTTTTCATATTAAAAACGTTGGAGAACAATTTTATTAAAATTTAGACAATGCATAGTGTCTATCTGTCTATGAGATATTGAAACACTCCAAATAACCGATATTACAAAATAATTATTAATACAGATTAGAAAATACTAGATAACTTTAATATTATCTTAAATTATTATTATATTAACTTGTCAACGAGGCTGGAAATGTCAAATAAATATTCCCTTACCGACAAAATTTCCGGAAGTCGATGGTATCTGCATGTCTGCACAATACTGTTTATTGGATAAATCGTTGAGTTTACGGGTATTTAAATCTGACGAACTAGGAGGAAATACACCTAAAACCAACAATATTGTAAGTATGTGATAAAAACTACAGTAAAAAGCATTAATTGGTACTTTGCATAAAACAACAAGTATTAAAAAATATATGTATATGAACCTTTATATAATAATGTAATATTACCTTTTTTAACAGTATTCTTTTCTTTCTGTTGAAGATATAGTCTGTAAATTCTTTTTCCTCTACTCTCCATAATTTTTTCGTAACTTTTTGACTTAAAAACTGTAAAAATGTTTGCACAAAGTAAATTACACAATTACATTGATTTTCATAACATAACCTATAAAGTCAAATGTCAGAAAACCAACTGCTGAGCGACTAAAAATTTGAGTGGATAAAGGTAATATGTCCGCGATTTTAGACATAATACCTTTATCCACTAGAATTCGAAAATTTAGTGGGACATATTGCTTTAATACCTTCCTATTTTTTTTAATTAGCTAAAAATAAGTAATTTTAAAATTTTAAAAGGTTAAACAGCATATTAGCAGCACAAAAAACCAATAAAACAATTTTTTCAAAAAAGTGACATATGACCTTTATCCACTCATGTCTTCACTTGTCAAAGACAAAAATCGAAGAATTTTTCAAATTGGAATACTCCCAAAAATATAATAGCACAAGAGCCCTTAGATATAATCGCTATAGATTTTTTGAGTGACTTGATACAAACGAAAGGAAATGGACATATACATAATATAATATCATGGTAATCGTAGATTTATTTTCAAAATTCATCAAACTTTATTCCAGTAAAAATACAAAAGGCAACACTATCATAAATAATTTAAACAATTATTTTGAAGAAATAGGAAAACCTAAACAATGCATACTGGATAATGCCACATATTTCCAAAACAACCGATTCAAAAATTTTTTGACAAGAAATGGAACCAAATTAAGTTTTACAAGCATCAGACATCCTCAATCAATTTCTTCGGAAAGATATATTCAAGAAGTGATAAAATTTTTAGGAATATCAATAGAAAACAAACACACTGTATGGGATCAACATTTATTAAGGATAGAACAATACATAAATCAGTTACCAAACACTGTGACTAATGAAATACCACTATTAGGGTAAAGTGTGCAAATCGCGGTCACCTAAGAAGAAAATTTAATATAAAAAAAGTAAAACTCTGTGAATCAAATTTAAGCCATCAATCCGTAATTTGGGATTTTAACTTATTGCAAGATACATTTAATTTCAAAAATATAAAATTTTTGTCTTTGACAGAGACAAAACATAAAAAAGTATCTTTGACCGGTATTGTCACCATACATGGACAATACCGGTCATGAGTGTGGGTAATGCCAGTCAATTTGTTTGTGTTATTATTAAAATAAAAATCAATTATTTAACATTTGTTTGTTATAAATCGATTAACGAATGTGGCTTAATGGGTCATAATTCAAGTAAATCAGTAAGAAAGGTGAAAAAATATTTTTTATTACAAAACAAACAAAAAATAACAAAAATATGTGATTTAATGTAAAAATAGTTGACAGTCATCGCAGGTATAACTCTCTGCAGAATCCCATCCACTGCACTCTGAATAAGCCCATCGTGAGCAAACGGTAAATATATACCACAATTCATTGTTTTTGCCAAACTCGCTGTAAACCAGGCATATATCTTCATATGCATCGTCACTGTTATCACATGATATATCAATATCCGATTCCAAAGAACTAGAATCAAACACCTTTTTCTTGTAATGCCAATTACAAGAAAAATGTGTTTTATTACAAGAAAAATTATCTTGTAAACCCAAATGTTAATTTTCTCAGTTCTATTGCTGTTACGCCATAAAAAATTAAGCTAAATATTTTTTGGTGTGGCTATTTTAGCTTCTTGTTCGGTAGAAAATACTGATTTTCTACCTAATGAGACACCTTGAAGATTTTTATTTTTTATTCTTTCTTGCAATGTCGAAAAATGGACGGATTAATCCCTAAGGATTAATAGTATAGGGTATAAATTATAGCATGGGGGTAATACCGGTCAACTGACCGGCATTGCCTCCTGTTGGCATTTTTTTTCTTATAATTTTTTACTCGTAAACATGTATTAAAATATTGATCTTTAAAAAAGGAATAGGCAGCTAACGTCATTATAATCAATTGTAACCAATTTTAAGATCTACAAGTGAATAAAAATGAATTAAGACCTTATATTACTCAGCATAAAAATAAGATCGAAAACACTGAAAACAGGTTAATAATATTTCTATGACAATGGTTTGCGCCAACTCAACGCTCGTCAGCAATCTGAATACAGAGTAGTGTAGCGACACGTTGGCAGTTATAGGAGGTTGCCAGATTGAATAGATTTCGCACAATCGGGATGACCGTCATTACCCACTGACCGGTATTTGCACAGTTTACCCTACTAATGAAAAGGATAAGACCAGAAAGACCTTGGATTATAGAAATAGAACCTGAATATGACCAAATTTGTCAAGATGTAAAACTAAGAATCATCAAGAATGGAGAGAAATATTTGAAAAGACAAAACAAAAGGAAGATGAGAACAAACCGAAAATTTCAAAAAGGAGAACTAGTATTAATTAGAGCACATAGGGTAAGCAATTATAGAGATAACATTTGTAACAAACTTTTACCACCATTGGAGGGACGTTATGAAGTTGAAACAGAAGATGGAGAAAATAGTTATTTATTGAAATATCCTGAGAGTGGGTATCTTAGAGGAGTTTTTAACATAAAAGACATTTACAAATATGAACAATAAGTGAAGAAATAAGAAGACATTATTAATTTTAAGTTATATTTATAAAATGAAACAATTAATTTTTATATTAAGTAAAGGACATGAATGGGATACAGAAGATGGAATAATAATAATAATAATGCGGCTATTTATGAAATATGATGAAATATGAATTATTGCGGATATTATGATTATGAATATGATATATAATATAATATGAATTATGATGAATTATGAAAGATTATAATGATATATATATATATATATATATATATATATATATATATATATATATATGCAGTATAATAATAAAACTTGAAATGGAATTACAAAAGAAGGATTGGAGAGGAAAAATTTGAAACGAAGATGGCAGAACTCTAAGAAACCAAGGAAGAAAAACAACTATAAAATGGATTCAAAAGTAGAATATAAACTCAACCCTCAACGAAAACTTATTAAAAATAACCGAATGATAATAAAGTCACATTCAAACTAGCTTACACTCTAACCACAAAATTCAGCTCACACGTGCTTAAATAAAACTTAAACTCTATATTTTTTGTATATATTCAAAATAAAACATGCATTAATAAAACAACTAAAGCGACCTAAGCTTACACATGCAAAATTAAAAGAACAAAACTAATTATTATTTTTTTTTTCTCAAAGAGAGCATTCAAACTATCTGCAGCATAATTGTATACCATATATATACAACTGAATCAAAAATTTAATTGTTTTCAACCATCACACATTCATAAAATCACTGAAACATACACTTGTGTCGACGTTCAGAGAAACAATCACACAACTTGCAAAAACCAGTCAAAGAAAAATGAATATTTGATATTTGCCAAGAAACTTGTCAAATATGAAATATTAATTTTTGGAGAATTGTTATGAAATTAAAGCTCCTAAACAGTTTTTTTTATATGAATAGTATGAACATAAAACAAAATGACAATATTGAATATACCACATATATATTTATTTCAAACAATTGTATTATTGTTGTTAATTTAATAGTTGAAACTAGATTCAACAATAAGAAAGAAACTAAAAGCAAAAATAAGCAGAATTCACAGACATGTAACAAACTAATAACGACTATATTGTATCACCAGATTTAATTAATGTTTTCAAAATAATTTTATTATTATTATAATTAAAACCAGTTGGTTTATTATAAACAAATTTAGCATAATAGAAATAAGATTCTTTTAATACGTGAGTTATTATAGCCACTGTGTTATAGTTGGTTGATAAACACTTTTCAATTAAAATATATATATATATATATATATATATATATATATATATATATATAAAATTAAACCAAAAACAATTGTTGATCATGAAATTGATTATTATTTAAACTTAAGTTATTGTTCGTTATATATATTATATTATTTATGTAAGAGATACTTACAGAATAAGCCAATATAGCCACAACATAAAGATACAAAAAGCAAAGCAATCAAACCACTTCGGATCGAGTGGAAATAAAAACCATAAATTTGTATTTATTAATTAATTTCATTTTTTATTATAATCCAAATTCTAATATATATACAAGTCAATAGAATCTTCAACAGTCCTAAAACAGATTTTTTATTATTTAAGTCATTTATTCACAAAGTAAGAAGTTTCAATTTGTTAGTAAACATACAGTTAACATGGGTAGAGCTCGAAAAATAAAACGTGTTAGGAGGTGAAATAGGATATAGCTCATAAATAAGATTTCAGAATGATAATCTTTAATGGACAGGTAATCTGAAGACAATTGTCAGTGATTCAATATCAAAAGTGCTTTCAGATAGCGTTAAAATTAAATAAAAGCAAAATAAAAGCAACTAATTCATGTTAAAATTGGTGTATGTCAAATTTGTTAGTAAAAATTTTAATATTTAAATTATCATTTGTTGTAGAAATTATATGTCAAAAGAAAGCTTAAATTCTCTAGTATTTGTTTCAATTCATTTCAAAAGTCAATATAGTTCTCAAGATTTACCAATTTATTAAAATTTAAAATATTTTTTATTTTAATCATAAATGTCAAAAATATACAAAAATCCTGTCAGATCTTTAAAAACATTGTCAAAATGCTTGGAGATCTGGTAAGCAATGAAAAATAGGAAAATATAAAAATCAATAGTTACGACGGGGTCTAGAAATGTTTGATTTTTCAGCAGTCACAATTTTTCAAAAGTTTTTTAAAAACCGTGAAAAAGTCCTGAATTATAACAAAGTAGATTCAAATTACCTTGCCGATAAGAAAACCATCGTTTCTGATCAAATTTCAGCAGAGCCTGCAGATTAACAGTACATTTTCCGATAAGAGAATTGTTAGCAGCCATCATAAAGAGGTCAACAGTTACCAGAAAGGTGAGTTTTTCCACTCATTTGAATTCTCGCTGAATAAAGAGACCGTTTGGTGTTTATTTTTTGACTGAAGATCATTTAAAATTCATTTTGGGTACTTTTAAATATTTCTCAACCATTGGAGAGATAATTCTGATAGTTTTCACAGAGAACATTATTTATATCACAATTTTGCGGCCCTAATCCATTAGAAGACGTCACTGAAAGATGCAATCTTTGTTATTGAAGATTTCCATAAAATTTTCAGAGAAGGGATTATCTGAAAGACGAAAGTGAACTTTAATAAAGTTAAACGCAAGTTTTGAAATTTCTTTAGAAATAATCTTACCTTTTTAAACAGCCTATTGGGTGTATTCTGTAACATTTTCGTTAAATTTAAGAGGCCTCTAAAATTTAACTTTTAACGGTCCTCTTAAAGTTTTAGGTAACGTTGACATTCTATAAAGAAATATTATAGAGGACCGCTAAAATATATTTTTTTAGAGGAATCCTCTAAAAAGTTTTCGATCAGATACGGCAACGTCGCACGTTAATGGTGTTAAACTACTTATAAGGTAAAAATTGACCAAAAACTAAAAGTTGGAGGCCAAAAACTTCAGCAAGAAGACGAAATTGACAGTCTGCTTGACTTGTTATTTTATTATTATTGAAAATATATTTCAGTTTATTGGTGTTCGAGTTGATTTTATAACAGGAATAAAATTAATCCTAAATGAATTGGGAAAAGTCCATGTGTTATAGGAAAGGATTGATAATATTATATCGGATTATCTCTTGATGTAATCTGAGTTCAGCTCTACAAAAAGAATAAAAAATTTTAATTTTGTTATAGATGTAACACACGGATTATAAAGTAAACTGAGAGTTACCTTTTATTATTATTTATTATTTCATCAACTAAAAGCTTCACCAAATATATTATAAAAAGCTATTTATCTTTTTTAATTGTTTATCTGCAGTATGATATATAAATAACAAACTAATAATTATATAAACCTAACCAAACAAAAATAATCAAATGATATTTAACGGGCGCTAAAAATAAGAGGACAAGTTTTGACATCCTCCAAAATATTCTGTTTTAGCGGGAGTTTTAACGGTTTAGGTTATGATTTTAACGGATGCATAAGTTACAGAATACAAAAATAATTTTAGCGGACGCTAAAATTTTAGAGGCCTCTAAAATTTAACGGAATGGTTACAGAATATACCCCTATATCATTCTAAATCATCTTTGTGTTAAAAAAAAATAATTTGAAGTCAAGTTCACAAAAAAATTTTATTATCGCTTTTGTAATATTAACCAAATATAATTCGCCGTTTCTTTTGCTTCCTAAAATCATTAAACAAAACAGTTAATCGATATTAAACTAAAAATTGAACAATTATAAACCTTTGTTTTCGCTCTAAAAAGATAGTGAGTGAGGTTATAAATACTTTGACAAACAAACACGTATTAGAACAAGTATTTCTTGTTGCAACTTCACAAAGCACTAATTTCATATACTTACTTCAATATTGTATTACGTCATAAATCTAAATCCATTAATATTGGTATTAAACGGTTAAGTATTGGCTTATTTATTGGAAGAATCTTAAATATTTTTTTTATATATTATACAAGATATCGTTGTGTAATATTTAATTGATCACTTGTGAATAATTGCACAGTACATTAAAAATAAAACTTCTTGTGTGGTGATTTTTGCTTAATATAATTTTGTATTTCTTTATCAAGCACTACAGGTCACAGAACTCGCTTGAGTTAAGAGTCTGCATGTTCTAAGAAAAATAAGTAAAAATTCAAATTCAAAATACAGCACGTTTCTTTCTATACTTTAGATAAACAAACGAAATTTTCTTTTATCAATAATAGAAAAGATTCACTTTGCATAAAAAAAGCAGTATCCTGTGAGATTTAGAGAATACAAGGTGAGTAGAATAAATGTTTGTCAAATTTTTTTTATATTTTCAGGCGTTCAATAAATTTTATTAAAAGCATTTCTAAATTTATCAATATTACAAATTAATCAACTTAAAAAAAAAATTATTTTTATCTTCATAAAGCTAGCCGGTAAATAAGAGCAACTTGTAGTTTTCTTGCATCGCATTCACATATCATAACAATATATATATATATATATATATATATATATATATATATATATATATATATATATATATATATATATCATATCTACTGGTAGGTTACCTACTTATGTAGTTTCTTTGTGTTTGATTATAATAGGGACCTGTCTCTCTGCCCTTGCTTATGTGTAATAATAATAAATTGTGTGATAAAAGAAGTAGAAAACTAGTTCTTGAATTCAAATTGTTTAAAAAAAATAAAATAAAAATATTGTTTAAAATTCTTGAAAAAATTAATAACATCAATATAATAAAGCCTTTTCTTTTTTCTAATTTTTATTCGAGGGCTCGATATAACATCATATTGTGAGCTAGCTTTTGTACCAGCTTTATACATAGGATGAGTGTCTCAAACTTTAAGATCAATATCGACAATCGCCTGTTGAGTTAGTCATTGTTGTTAGTTGCAACAGCTAAAAATCAGTACTTTCACCTGTTTAACATATCTCACGACTTTGGCACTAGAAAAGGAAAGTTTAACTATAATATCCCTTATCATATATGATAAGCCTATAGGCTTGCATTACTGGAAAAAGGATCTTTACATGCAGATATAACAATTCTTTAACTACCTACCTATACACAATAACTAATTTTATTAATAGTACATGGAACTAACATATCTAAATGTATATAAACTTATGTAAGTGCACTTGCTAATTGTTGTTTTTTACTTGTATGTAATTGTTATAATTTTAAAACCATTGACTGGTTTTGTACATTTTTTTTTAAACTTTATGTATGTAATTAATTTTATTATTATTATTAAAGGGTACTTGAAAAGTACTAAAAATGAAAGTAATTTTATTGAAACTAACTATTATTAATATAACTCAATGCTTATTCACAAACTAAACAGTAAATCGTAAATACAGTTTGAATTATATTGAATCCGGACCTGCCCGTCGCCATATTGGAGAGTACATACTGTCAAATTAGGTGGTCCCATTTAGTAAATACAAAAATATCGTTTGTGTCATATCCCCTCTCTTACATATCTCTGGTATGATATGACAGACAATGACAATTAATTAACATCATCATCATTATTTTGTTCAGCCAGAGTATATACTACCACTTGTTCATCTTTGAAAAATGATTTCAAGATTCATCTTGTTGATAAAAATCATATTTTTACTTATTAGAATTAGCAAACATATATCATCATGATAACTAGAATAATAAAACAATTGTAACGAATTATCTAGAAATAAAATATTTTTAAACTTTACCTTAAAAAAAAACATGTTTTGGATCTATTAAACTAATAGCTGTTTATTCAAGAATACATAACACATGTGTATGAATAACTTCTAACCTAAGTGTTGCGGCTAGGGTTGCTAGGTGAAAATTTTTGTCCTCCCTAAATTGAACATTAAAATGTCCCTAGAAATCCCTAGATTAGAATAAATGTATATATGGTTACCTAATTCTGCATAAAATGATGGGATGTATTGATGGTTGCCTAATATAATAACATGAAATTAGAAAAAGGTAGAATTTACCGAAAGTACAAGCTGATTATAGCCACAAATGTCAAACATGGAACAAAAAATTTCGGTGTAGCAGTGTTGGCATGTTTTTATAATGTAGATGCTGTGTGCTTCAAATATAAAAATATAAAACTTTAGAAAAGTACATTTTGTTTATATTATGTTGTGCATTCTACAATTTTTGATTTATATAAAACAACAATGAGGAACTATTTGTTTCTTTGGAGATTAATTGCAGTTAATTATTAGAAATTTTTTTAGCAATTACCCTTTGGTAAATTAGAGGATAGATTTGGCAATCGTCAAATCAGCAGTTGCCAGACTACAACAGATGTTTGCAATTAATTTTGAAAGAGACAAATATAAATCATAAATCTCATCAAATCATAATATCATAAAATAGTATAATCAAAATATACTTTTTAAAAGCTTTATCTCTTTATATTTGAAGCATACAATATATGCATTATAAAAACATGCCAACACTGCAAAGCCAAAATATTTTTGACATTTGCGGCTATATTCAGCTTGTACTTTCGGTAAACTCAATCCAAAAAAATAATTGTTGTTTTATATCTTGTAACGTTCTAACGAACATTCATTGGACGTCAATCTATGACGTGCCAACAAATATTCATTGGGTGCCAATTTGTAACCCTTTGAGGCTCAATTTGTAACATCCCAACGTTGAGCTGCTGTTGTCAACCTGTAACCGCAAACCTTAGTTTGCTGCTACAACCTGACTACAACAAAGTTTGTCACCAAATCCTAAGTTTTATCCTGGTCTTTTCTGCTCTGGTTGTTAGCAAGCCATATTGTTAGTTTTGGATTTCCTTGTCTCGGAGTCAACTCTCCTATTGGAATAATGGTTCCATTCTCAGGCCGGTTGGTCTTCTGGATGTTAATAGAATTTGACCCGCACCTGAGAAATGTATCCCGGAGGTTGACTAAAATGAAGAAAAACACACCTTGCTTTAGAAAATGGTGAAACCAAAATGAGAGACCTTGCTTGGGGGATGAATAGTTTTTTATATAAAATAAAAAACATAAAAAAAATATATCCACAAAATATGTATCTACTTACATGTCATACCATAATCATAAATAATGAGCTTAGAAGTTTTAAAGTTAAAATTATAAAAAGATTTTTATACAACAGGTGGAATTAGGAAATCGATAAAATATATTATACACTTACCTCCAAATCTGGAGACGACACAACAATTGGTTATTCTACTCTTAGAGAAGTCATGAAGAAAATCGACATTTTTAGAAAATAGAAGTCTTTATATCGACTTTTATGATTATTAAGAAAATAGGAAAGGTAGATACTAATATATATATATATATATATATATATATATATATATATATATATATATATGTATATAAAGAAGATAGATTTGGACGCCAACTGGTTTTTATACCAAATACCAGTAAAAATGAAAAGAGAATAATGAATCAATTAAGTAACGACATAATTCTGATACAATCTATATCCTAGAAAATATATAGAAAAATAAGAGATACAATGGAGGATATAGAAGAATATGAATTATGACAGAAGATACGGAAATTGGAGAATAGTATTAACGAAATATATTAACATAAGAAAGAAAGCAGGCAATGTAGCAGTTATAATGCTACACACTTCCACCACCCGGTAGAAAAATTTCGAAAGTACCTTGAGAAATTTTTCTCATCATTAAACTCATTATATGTTATGATCATCAAAATAATAATAAAAGTAATCTTTACCAAATAATAAAGTTATCTAGATACCTAGATATAGGTATAATAACTTGTAAGTTTAGATACTATTATTTAAACAAAATCAAGTGAAAATGGTTAACTTGTGATAAAATATAAAAATTAATATACTTATATTAACCTAAGTCAAAAATAAATGACTATCACCCAACGAATTATAATATCCGTTAAACTAAAATTTTAACTACATAATTATAAACTATGTATTACAGTATTGTAATACTATATACACTAAATGACTTTAGAGTGAGAACTCTGGGTATTATTTCATCCCCAACGAATTATAGTATTCGTCACACTAAAATTGTAAGGTAAATAATCCTATGCTATACCTTATAGCAATTCCTTACAAGGCTTTAGAGTTAATACTCAGGGAAATATTTTATCCCAACGAATTATAGTATTCGTCACACTAAAATTGGTCGTAGACCAAGAGGGAGAAAAGCTACGTTAAGGGTTACCCGCAACCTTTGGTACTGTACATCGATTATACACTGGGCCGATTGAAATCATGTTGGTATGAACGCAGTGGCCCATAATCCATGGTTAAACCTCGAAAGCGCTCCTCAGAGACGACAGTCCTGTGTACTATGAACCCCCCGACGCCATACCCTAAAGACAACCTTACCATTAAAGGAAGATCCAGTGGTATAAATGTACATCTCCACCAGAGTTCGGTCCCATACATATGTAATTACATATATATATCATACAAAAACAACTAATATGGGGGCGATGTATCTATCATTCATGTAGATAAACATCGTTAGAAAGACATTCTTTCAAGAATGTTAGTTCTTAAGGGAAGCTAATTTTAAACATAGGTAATTATGATATTAGCAATATCACTAGATATGCATATAATAATTAAGTTATAAAAGATAAGATATCAGAATCATCAGTAATGCAGTAGGTATATAAATCCAAATATTAGTTATAATACTAATCTAGATTTTAGTTGCATATATTGCATGAGATAGTATGAGTAGAACATTATAAGCAGTTAAGAAAGATAAGGTAAACGTCAAAATATAAAAGAAATAAGTAAAAATTTAGTAAGACCAATCTAGACATCTACTAAGTATAAAATTTACACAAGATGAAAAGAAAACTGCCCAAAATTATACTCAGTTGAACTGAAGAAGAAAAATTAGTCATAAATATACCTACTCTGATTCATATCCAAACGTTATGTACATGTTAGAATAATAAAGTAATCTATACAGAAAAATTGTATAGAGCAAAGTTATATAAGAGGGTATAAAAAAAACCTTTCCATTGTCATTTCAAAGAGACATAACCCTACACCAGATTTCTAAATAGTAGTATGCATAAGGTTAAATCTGCCTTGCAAATGCAAAAAAAAATTTCATTAAAATATAACACTCAAGAAAAAGAAAATTCATTATAGTTATGCATTGATGAGGGCAATCATTGTGAACTAAATCAGAGAAACTTATTATGACTAAACTTCAATAGACAGTATGGTCTGGAAACAATTACATTGTTTATTAAAGATAAGATAATGAGAATAAATTCTCGGCATATTGCATATGCATATTTATGGACTAAGGCAAGTCAATAAAACAGCAAATTAACATTAAGCTAGTATAAGATAAAGTAATTTTTGTACCAAATAGTATCAAAAATTAAAGGTAGGTAAATATCAAGATAATTAAGTAACACAAGTAATTTTGATTGTTAGATAAAGATAAGTATATTCTTCACAATACCTAGTAAGTCAAGGTTCTACACAAAAGACATTAAAGATACTGCATAAAATATGGCTTACTTATGATAAAGGAAAATACAAAGCAAAGATAAGGTAAGTTGTGGTAATATCATATAAAATTTCTATAACACTAAACACTATCCAGGGATCTACACAAAAGAAATAGAACTAGAACTGCATAAATATAGACGTATTTATTTAAAATGTTAAAGACAATTCAAATGCAATCAAAAACTTCAAAGCTTCATAATCTTACACCAGAGGTTTCTATTAAAAGAAGATATATGCATAAGATTACTTTCACTCCAAAAGATAAAGAATTGTGCCTAACGCAACACCCCTAATGGGTAAATGGAAAATATTAACGCCCTTGTTAATAGTTTTCCTGCAGTGACCTTAAGTCCCGCGAAGATAAATCATCCTAGGCAATTTTTATGTGCTTGCTCGAACAAATCTCTTATTTGAACCCATTCAACGGAAAAACAAGACACTTGCACTAGGTATGAAAATTAGACATAAGTTATTACCGCAATAGTTTTAATAACACTATAAAGGTAATACAAGTAGCTAACTTGCAAAGGTAATAGATAATATGTTATTAAACGAAGATAAAGAAAAGTAAATAACAATCAAACTTGTGAAAGGTAGTAGATAAATTTTCTAGCAAAGGTTCTCATAACCAAATATTTTATTGAAAAGTCCATAAATAACGAAGATATTTGTTAACGCAGATAATAAAAAGTATGTATAAGCTTAACAAAAGAGATAAGAAGATAATTTAAAATATATGCAACACAAGATACATGTAAGTTTAAATTACACTTAAAGGTAAGATATAATAGTATAACTGCAAGTTTTACTCAAAAGATATATTTTTAATATGCATTACTGATTTTCATCGTCACTAGAATCAGTGACATCTAATTTGATATCCCTGACATGAAAATTTCCAAGATCATTTCCATCTATATCCTTTGTTGTTGTTGTGTTTAAATGACTGCGGACACTAAATCCATTCGCCAATCTTACAATTTGAGGTGTAGTGTGTGTGTGTGTGTGTGTGTGTGTGTGTGTGTGTGTGTGTGTGTGTGTGTGTGTGTGTGTGTAGAGTAATTGTCTTGATACTTAGCAAAGTCGACGTCATTGTCTTTGCTAAGAGACGCTAATTGTATCCGAACGTCTGCGGTCCCTCCGGTGTGTACCGATCACACAAGGATAGAAATTATTTTCATTTATTAATTTTTTTAATAAACGAAAACTTCCACCCAGGTGGGATTCGAACTCACGACCTTTAGGTTTAAAGGCAGGCGCTCTTACCACTGAGCCACAGAGGGGTTTATCTATATCCTTTAAATTGTAGACTAATTTAGACAAAACTTTATTGACAATACAAGGGACAAATTTTGGTGCTAGTTTTGCAGAGAAATCATCGACAGCTTTTGATAGGACAAAATTTTTCTTGTAGACTTTATCACCAACGTGATATTTGACATCACGTCTACGAAGGTTATACCTGCTAGAATTCGTCGCATAAGAGTGACGTATTCTCTTTTGCACTTCTTTGAAAATAGAAGACATATTTTCTAGTGGTCTTGGATCGAATAGTTTGTTATTAATATTAATGACATTGCTTGCTTTGTCTTCTATTGCACCAAAGAAGGAACCGTCCAAAGGGATATTTCTGGCAAAAGTTAGAAACGAAGGACTAAATTGTGTAACTTCGTGTTTGGCAAGGCGAATAGCCTGGGCAATCTTAAAGATTTCTTTGTCCCAATCTTTATGATTATCATGTATAAAAGAACGAATAGCTGTTACGATAGTTTTGTTAACTCTCTCAGTAGGATTTATTTGAGGAAAATATCTCGCATTATACCAAATTTTTTGTACCTTATATTTATTCATTAAATTTTTGAAATCATTGGAAACGAACTGTTTCCCATTATCAACTGCGAAAATTTGTGGTACCCCAAAGATAAGAAAAACTTGATTTTCAATAAATTTAACAATAGCTGTAGAGGTAGCATTTGCCATTGGATGGAAAAAAACAAATTTCGTGAACCAGTCGACAACAACTAAAAGAAAACGATTTCCATTTTTAGATCTAGGATAAGGACCTAATAAGTCAGCAGATAAGAACTGAAATGGAAAATTAATATCCCTGTACTTTCCCATTAAACCAGCAGGAGGTACATTTCCTGGTTTACTAGCAGCACAGATTTTGCACTTACTGATATAGTTTGCGACATAAAGTCTCATTCTAGGCCAGTAATACAATTCCGTGATTCTAGAGAGCGTTTTATATACTCCTAGGTGAGCAGCAGTAGGATCATCATGAAAGAGTTTCAAAATCTCTTTCCTGTGAGGAGACGGAACGAAAATTTTCCATTCTGGGGAAGGATCTGAAAACTTATTCCTTGAAAAGATATGCTTGTAAAGAACATTACCATGAACTTTAAAAGCAGGAAATTGATCTGGATTATTTTGTACTTTTTGTACCATATTATCATACCAAGAATCTGTTTTAAGATTAGATAAATCTAAAAGAGAAACTTCAGGATTTTGTTCAGGTATTCTAGAAAGAGAATCTGCCACAACATTTAAAGAACCACTACGGTGAATGACAGTGAACTTGTGACAGGATAATTTCATTATCCATCTGGCAATTCTAGGAGAAGGGTTTTTCATGGAATATAACCACTGTAAGGATGAGTGATCAGTAATCACAGTGAAGTTTTCACTTCCTTCAATATAACACCTAAATTTTTCAATAGATAATAAAATAGCCAGCAGTTCTTTCTCAGTAGTAGTGTACTTACGTTGAGCTTTAGAAAGAGTTTTACTAAAGAAAGCTATAGGATGCTCTAAACCATCTTCTTTTTGAAATAATACACCTCCAACACCAGTGTCACTTGCATCACAAGCAAGATAAAAATGCTTGTCAAAGTCTGGACTAGCAAGAACAGGAGCAGATGTTAGTGCCTGTTTAATCTGACTGAAAGCTAAGTTAGCTTCTGGAGTCCAAACAATAGACTGTCCTTTCTTTTTACCCTTGAGTAAATCAGAAATGGGAGTACAAATGGATGCAAAATTATTCAAAAATCGACGGTAATAACCTATCAATCCGATAAGTCTACGAATTTGAGTAGTAGTTTTTGGAACTGGATATTCCAAAATAGCTTCTACTTTAGCTGGGTCAGTTCTTAACCCTTGTTGATCTACAACAAAACCAAGAAATTTAAGAGAAGGTCTACAAAACTGACACTTTTCAAAATTGACTGTAAGATTTGCATCTTTAAGTCTCTTAAACAACATTTTAAGAATTTTGATATGACAATCAAAAGTCAGGAGTAACATTGCCAATTTGTACAAATTGGTGCCCCACGTTAGGCGCCAATTTGTAACGTTCTAACGAACATTCATTGGACGTCAATCTATGACGTGACAACAAATATTCATTGGGTGCCAATTTGTAACCCTTCGAGGCTCAATTTGTAACATCCCAACGTTGAGCTGCTGTTGTCAACCTGTAACCGCATACCTTAGTTTGCTGCTACAACCTGACTAACATCACTAACAACGTTGGAGTGACAAATCGTTTCCCGTTGGGACCAATTTTTAACGTCATAACCCCTAATGTATCAATTGCAAATTGCTACATTAGACGTTATGCGAAACACTCCCTGGCTAGCTCACTCAGGACGTGAATATGGCCTACTCTGGAGCAACACACACAAACAAGTAAAAAGAAGAAACAATACACAGTTAAATTAACACATGTTTATTAAAATATAAAAAAAAACAGAAAAATAAATGTTAAGTATCGTATTAAATTTAAATAAAAATTATTCGACTTCTTGCTACAGTGTTACATTAGGTATATAAAAGAACAAAGTTTGTCACCAAATCCTAAGTTTTATCCTGGTCTTTTCTGCTCTGGTTGTTAGCAAGCCATATTGTTAGTTTTGGATTTCCTTGTCTCGGAGTCAACTCTCCTATTGGAATAATGGTTCCATTCTCAGGCCGGTTGGTCTTCTGGATGTTAATAGAATTTGACCCGCACCTGAGAAATGTATCCCGGAGGTTGACTAAAATGAAGAAAAACACACCTTGCTTTAGAAAATGGTGAAACCAAAATGAGAGACCTTGCTTGGGGGATGAATAAGGTGACCAATCAAATTTAACAAAATTTTATCATTATTCACCCAAGCAAGTCGAGAAACAATTCTTATTTATGTGCTTATCACAGGCAAATAAGTAAAAGTAAGGATATATATAACTTTAATGCAAATGGTAATTACTTTTTTAAAACTGAAATATTCTAATATTAATTAAAAAAAATGACAAGATATATTTATTAAAAGCTAGATAATTTAGAAACATTGCTATATAGAAATGGCAGTTTGTCAAAAGTTAATTATTATTAAAATCAAAAGATATTATTAAGGATTTAAAATTAGTATTTAAGCCTATAAAAATATTCGTAAAACTTTTACATACTATATTAAAGAAACTATGTATTTCTTATCGCTAGTTTTTTATATAAAATAAAAAACATAAAAAAATATATCCACAAAATATGTATCTACTTACATGTCATACCATAATCATAAATAATCAGTTTAGAACTTTTAAAGTTAATATTATAAAAAGATTTTTATACAACAGGTGGAATTAGGAAATCGATAAAATATATTATACACTTACCTCCAAATCTGGAGACGACACAACAATTGGTTATTCTACTCTTAGAGAAGTCATGAAGAAAATCGACATTTTTAGAAAATAGAAGTCTTTATATCGACTTTTGTATCGAATGGGAAGGAGCAATGTCGACAAAGAATAAAGATGGGACCTCTCGTTCCAAAGTAACAGAAATAGAGATGAAAATAAAATTCACTCTTTAGAAACTTGAGTAAAAGATAAAAATGATGATTATTAAGAAAATAGGAAAGGTAGATACTAAAATATATATATAAAGAAGATAGATTTGGACGCCAACTGGTTTTTATACCAAATACCAGTAAAAATGAAAAGAGAATAATGAATCAATTAAGTAACGACATAATTCTGATACAATCTATATCCTAGAAAATATATAGAAAAATAAGAGATACAATGGAGGATATAGAAGAATATGAATTATGACAGAAGATACGGAAATTGGAGAATAGTATTAACGAAATATATTAACATAAGAAAGAAAGCAGGCAATGTAGCAGTTATAATGCTACAATCTTTATTTCAAAAACATTTCATTTTTAACTGGTACCATAGCGATGATTTGAATAAATTTAACAAAAACGGAATAACGTACTCATTTATGGCTTTAAATATTCCATTTAATATATTATTAAGTATTATTCACTTTATAAAATTAATGCAAATGTAATAATCAGAGGCGACTCCGCTGTCACCACTGTAAAGTAATAGGAATGGGAGCGTTGAAGGTAAGGAAAACGCTGTCACCAAATGTAATACACAATAGATCCTCAAGGGATGCTAACCCTGCGAGCGGCTGCAAGGAATACTGGTCACACTGGTCGGGAGGGCTGGCTCGTCTTCGTGGATTTACGAGAAGATAAGGGATTTTCAGGATAGGGGTAAGGACTCCTAGGTCTCAGGTCCTGTAAAGAGCAGAGGTTATTGGCTTACTTTTGAAGCCGGAGATATGCAGACGCAGAATCTCGTGTTCTCCTAGTCTCTAGTGTGTCGGACGAAAGGAACATTAAAAAAACCAATTTAGAGTCTACAATATATTGAATTTACCCTGAAGTTACAAATACAATCGTTAACACGTTATTCTGCGCGTCGGAAGTCGAGGAGCAAGATTGTGAAAAGTTGACAGTTGTACTAATATAATTACTCAGGTTAGTATATAGAAATCTGTTACCTTATTTGGGCTTTCAACCACGACACGTTTCGGTCCTCTGGAACTCGGTCAGTTGAGGGTCTCCTCCTGTGTTACGAACTTACGAGCTGCCACAATAACCAGACTACACGCGATACTAGGCCGGATAATAAGCGCTCCCCGGAGAATTACCGACTCCTCGTACTGGACGCTCCCGGAGGCAATTACTTCCTTGGACAGGCCCCGCTACTACGGACCGCTTCCGCCGTATTACTACCACTGACTTCTATTACTGACTGCCCATTACTAACTACTTGGCTGCCAAGTTTTCTAGTTTTTATCGAGCTCATATTTTCAATGCCGGTTATAGTGCCAAGGTCGTGTTTTCGCTGAATTGTGGGTCCTATATTGCATTACAATAACAGTTTCTGTTTGACGTGCTTTTTCTATGTTTAAACAATTAACAAACAATGCAATAACTAGGTCAGTTTCTTTGTGTGATTTAAAATGCAAACTTTACTGTAATAATTATGCCTTATTTGATTTGGAATATATAATAATTATCTCGAATAATTATTATCTTTTCTATGCTACTTAGCCCTTTATTTTAACTCCCCACTCACTTGCTACGCTCACATTACATTACTCCGTACGCAAAAAAAGAAAAGGGCCGAGGGGCCTTTTCCTTTTCCAACAATAAATTATTCTACTTACATATTATATTACTTATATTCTATTATATATATTTTTTTATACATACATATATATATATATATATATATATATATATATATATATATATATATATATATATATATATATATATATATATTAATAAAGTATTCAACTAGTGAATTCAGATTTATTCGGTCAGTCAGGTTGGCAAAATAAAAAACAGAAGTCAACTACTTCATAAGTTTATCGAAGACGTTTCGCTTTATACTTCTAAAGCTTCATCAGTTCTCTAAAATACACAGATGACATAGAGTTTATAAGAAATACAGATCTAATAATTTATTACTTACAACTCAATATGTAGTATTAAAGATGTTATCGTATATGTACTTAAGTTTACTCATAAATTTAGAACTAACTTAAAAAAAAAAAATTAAACAGAAATATGCAAAAAATAACATTCGCAGAAACGAAGATTTACAAAAACTTTAAACGTACATTTGGCTTCATTTAGAGATGGTTCTCCAATGAAGACAAACAAAACACTGATTTATTGCAATCTACGCAAAACGACGCGTGGCGCGATACCGAAAATGTTTTTCAAGGGCCATATGTTCAACAAATTCCAAGGTTTGAGACAATTATGAACTTCTACGGGGGTCATTGAAAGAATAGTTGGACGGGTGGATTTGTAACGGAAAAATTTTATATGATTTTTTTTTCTTTTTGTAATTTATGTTTTAATGAAACTTAGAGCTTTGGGATGATTATGTTATTGTTTTGAATGGAAAATACGGCTATTTTAAATTATGAATATTGGTATTATTTATTTCGTAAGATGAGAGAGTGGTAAACCTGGCTCAAATTGTCAATGTCGGTTCTTTTGTTTATTGCAGATGGGTTTTTTAGGATCTCACACATTTCAATAAAGGAGCGTTTTTGATGGTTATTTTGTTTGGCCAGTATTTTAGTATTTGAGAAGTCAATGTGATGTTTGGTGGAAATGGCGTGTTGTGCAAGGGCACAAGAGGGTTTGAAAAGTCTAATGTCGCTTTTATGTGAAGTTATACGCCCTAGAAGTGAACGACTGGTTTGGCCAATGTAGCAGGAATTGCATTCAGAACAGGGGATTTGATAGACAACATTAGTGTGCTCTAACGAGCTTAGTGGAGTTTTGGACTTGGAGAATAACTTTCCAATGGTTTTAGTGTTTTGTAGGGATATTTTGACGGGTAAGTTTTTGAATAGTTTAGTAAGCTTGTTCGTAATTTGTGGGAAATATGGAAGAGAAGCATATTTTGTGGCTGGTTTTGGGGTTAGCGGGGAATTGTCAGTCTGTAAGCTATTGGATATGGAGGATAGTATTGCACCGTTAGGTGCTTCAGAAATAGAATGACCGTAGCTTTTAAAGAAAAGATATCTGTTGATGATGGATATGGGGTAAGAGTTGTCAATGAGGATGGATTTGAGTAAATCCAAAGATTCCCTCTTGTACCGCGTATGGGTTAACGTGTGTACTCTAAAGCTAAGAGCTTGTACAAGGTTAAGTTTGTATCTCATCGGGTGTGTAGAGTGGTAGTTTAAGAACCGGTTACTCGCCATTTCTTTCCTGTACCACGTAGTGCCCAATATGTTGCTATGTGTGCGTATGATTCGCATGCCCAAAAACGGTATGCTGTTATCAACCTCCAATTCACATGTAAATTGAAGGTGAGGATCAACGCTGTTAAAGACTGATAAGGTGCTTAAAATCTTATCAGGTGGTGTTGCTAGGATCAGGTCGTCGACATAACGCTTTACAAAGGGAACCTGGAAATCTAACTTATTGATACTCTCATTGATAAGGTCGTCGAGTACGAAATTAACTAGAATGGGGGAGAGGACGATCCCATGGGAGTTCCAAAAATTTGACGATAGTATTTTTCATTAAAAATTAGAAAATTGGTGTCAAACGTCAGTTTTAATAATTCCGAGAATGTTTCCCACGATATTGGACTGTGTGGTTGAATTTCATTCCAATGGTTCCGAAGTGACTTGACGACGCTAGAGAGTGGGAGATTAGAAAACAGGGATACTACGTCGAAGCTTACTAAGACATATTCTCTTGGTAACTGATAATTATTGATAAATTCACTGAACTGGAAAGAGTCTATTATGTTGAAATCGTTCTTGTAGTTGTATGCTTGTGAAAGAATGTCCGTTAAGAATTGGGCTAAATTCGTGTTAGGAGCGTTGATTGACGATAATATAGGACGCATACTCAGTTGGGGCTTGTGAATTTTAGGAAGACAATAGAACCTAGGGGCATTGCCATTATAGTTATGGAGGGATTTGGCTAATTTATCATCGATGATTTTTTTGTTTTTTAGTTCAGTGATGAATTTATTGATTTTATTTGTGTAAGTTGATGTTGGATTGCGAGGAAGTGGCTGATAATATTTATTATCATCTAGAAGTTGTTGACTCAGGTTTAGGTACTGCTCTCTCATCATTAGTACTGTTGCATTGCCTTTGTCACTGGTTAATACCATCAGGTCAGGGTGTTCTTTAAGGAATGTGGACGTTTGCTTATAGACATCATCTATATCTGAGCATTTTTTGCATATTTCTGTTTAATTTTTTTTTTAAGTTAGTTCTAAATTTATGAGTAAACTTAAGTACATATACGATAACATCTTTAATACTACATATTGAGTTGTAAGTAATAAATTATTAGATCTGTATTTCTTATAAACTCTATGTCATCTGTGTATTTTAGAGAACTGATGAAGCTTTAGAAGTATAAAGCGAAACGTCTTCGATAAACTTATGAAGTAGTTGACTTCTGTTTTTATTAATATAAATTGATGGTCGTAGTTTTTTACATATATATATATATATATATATATATATATATATATATATATATATATATATACATATATATACACACACACACACATACACACACATATATATATATATATATATATATATATATATATATATATATATATATATATATATATTGTTATGATTTTGTATTTTTGATTTTAATTTATTTACTTGAAACAATCACAAAAATATACTTTCTCGTTATCAATGTCCTAAAAAATAAACTTCTGATATTTCTTATGTTCAGTGGGTTCAAAGTTTTCTAGTTGTATTTATCGGGATAGGAAAAACAAAAGATAATAATAAAAAGTATAATACATAAAATACAGATATTTTTTATTTTATAAAAAAAAAAACAATTATTAAATTTGCCGTTATCTTTTCAATCAGCGAATATGCATGTAATGAAATTAATACAAAAAGAAAATTTTAATTCTTATTTTCTTCTTGAGACAAAACAATTTGAAACTAATTTAAATTTGGATACCTTTATAAACTTTTATCTTCCTTATATTTAAAAAATCTATTTTATTATGGAAACAAAACTTTAAAACATTTGATAAATGTAAAAAGGTCTAATCATGCTTTAAACTGGTAACAACAATGAGGTAAACAAATCGCATTTAAGATTTACACACCTTTCAACTTGAAAAAGGAAAATATCTGACCTTTCTTCCCTGGATTGTTTTAGGACCACACAAAGAATTGTCCACCTTCCACAGCAATGTGTTCTTCCACCTTGCGCCTCGGCTTCTTGTTTCAGTATCTGCTCCTTCAGCCAATTTAACTGACTTAATTTAACCTCCTGACTCAATTCTCCAACACTTAACACACGAAAATCACTTCTTCAAACATTCATATAACTTCTTCGTGACCCAAGGATCTCTTTTCTCACCTGGTGCCACAACTATTTAACACGTATTCCAGAAACTGCACACTTTAGATTCAAGGATTTCTTTACATCGACTTGCAATCTACTTCTTCCACAATTCTGCTAACAAGACTGGTAACTTTATCCACTTAACAATGCCGGCCTCCAACTCACGAACACACCGCCTGTCGAGACGCAACCTTTCTTTTCGATCACTCAAACATCACTGTCTTCTCGAACCAACAAAAACTCTATCAACCCTCGGTCTGTCGATTTCCCCTTCCAAAAAGATCGTCTCATCACAAAATCCAAATTTGTCTACCACACTTGTTGGAATGCTAATTACCGTTTTCAAGCAAGGAACTTTAATCTTTTAACAATGGTCATTTCCTTGTAAACAAATAATTTTTATACATTTCAAAGATTTTTGCCTTAGTCATAATAGAAGATTTATACAACACAATACCGGACTAATCCTTCAGGTAACAGCTTATTTTCTATAATGTACAAATGGTTTGTCAATAACTCGTTTAGAATGGCTTAGTTCTTTATAAGTCATAAAATTTCGGTACTAATCTATCTATTTACAAATATACAAACTTTCTATCTTAAAATTAATACATATTTTGTCTTCAGATTTCTTAAAAACTTACTTCCGATGGATTCCTTAATTATTTTTGTTCCTTCCGCGTTTGTGGAAGAAGAAGTATAATAAATCCCCGCCTTTGCATATGATAAAAATTACTGAATTATGTAGGGATTTTTCTCTTATGCAAACATTCTTTGTCTCTTATTCATAATATTTATAAACATCGTTGATATTATATATTCCCCTAATCTTGTCTGAATCCAAATGCTTCAAAACATAACTATTTATACCATTATCATTGTTTATTACGTAAGGACCCTCAAAAACAGGCATTAACTTTGCGCATACATTGCCAGGGATGTTGGACACTCGCAATGCTCTCACCATAACCTTCTCACCTTTTTGGAAAGTAACTGGTCTTCTTTTCCTATTTTGATCTTGTCTCTGGATATATTTTTCGTTTGCTCTCCGCAATCTCCTTTGCACATCTTCCATTATCTGTGTGTATTCCTTTTGTTTTATATCTTCCCATGGCCTTATCGGCATTATCCCTTTCATTATATATTCTGGGGTTTCTTTCGTTACGGTGCTTGGGATGGTATTTAAATACATTTCTACTTCGGACACTTTCCGATCCCATCGTCGATGTTGACCATCTGTTGTAATTCGAAGAAATTTCGTCACTTCCTGTATACATCGTTCCGAAGGATTACTCTGAGGATGTCTGATGCTAACAAAATTTGTCTCTATTCCCCGTTCTCGAAGTTGTCCCTTGAAACGATCATTCCTGAAGTATGTTGCATTGTCTAGAAGAATCCTTCTTGGTGTTCCTACGGTGGCTATAAAATTGTCGATGTTTCTCATTATTTCTTCGCCTTTCGTGGTCCGGCAACTGTATAATTTTACATATTTTGAAAATACATCTATCATGACTAAAACATGTTTATTCCTCTTCGTTGTCATAATTAGATCGCTTAATATATCTATTGCTACAATATCTAATTTGTTCCGGGATATAATATTTTTCGTAACGTTTTCATTCTTGAAATTCCTAATTTTATACTTTTGACAGATCGGGCACTTTTGTGTAATCTCCTTTGTAATGCGGTAATCCTGTCGGCAAATATAATTTTCTCGAAACACCAGCCAAACTTTTCTGCTGCCGATATGTCCATTGTCTTCATGCAATTTCTTTATAATCTTCTCTGCCAATGTTTGTGTCACCAAATATAGTTCCCTTCCGTCTATTCTCTTGAAATATATGTCGTTTTCCATCTCCGCTCTTCTTTTTTCTTTTTCCTCTAATTCTCCTTGATCTCTTCTTATTTCATTTAATGAGAATACACCTTCTTCTTCTGTCAAGATATTTAGTCCCACATGTAACGTAATTGCTTCCTTTTTTCCCGTGTCTTCATCCCGTGTTAGTGCGTCGGCTATGATATTGTCTTTTCCCTTGATATACCGGAATTCAAAATCGTACTCCTGTAATAATAGAATGCCTCTATGTATCCGATTATTCACCAATCGGTTCTTCATGATGTGAATCAACGCGGCATGATCCGTCTCGATTGTGAATTTGGCTCCCAATAAGTAATATCTTAATTTGTTTACACAAAATAGTACACTGGCAAATTCCAATTCTGTCACGCTATATCTTCTTTCGTGAGTCTTTGTCACTCGAGATATAAAACATATTGGCACTTCTTGATCGTTTTGTATCTGTGACAAAACTCCTGCAAATTTTTGTATTGACGCATCAGTTCGGAGTATAAATGGTAGATTATAATTGGGGTGGTATATTTTCGTTCCTTTCGCAAATTCTTGTTTTAATATTTGAAAAGCCTTCTCCTGTTCTTCTTTCCAATTCCATTTTATCCCTTTTTTTAGTAATTTTATTAGAGGAATTTCCTTCTGGCTTAAATCGGGAATTAGTTTTTTAAAATAATTGATCGTGCCAAGAAAACCTCTCAATGTTTTCAAATTGGTTGGTCTTGGATATTCATCAATGAGCTTGACTCGATCTTCGGCTAGGCTGACTGTTTTAGTGTCCAATTGAAACCCTAGATAAATTACTTCCTTTTGGAAAAATTGACATTTTTCGATGTTTAATTTTAATCCCGCTCTATCCAATTCTTCCAGAATTATTTTTATATGTTTCATATGGCTCTGTACATCTCGTGAAAAAATCAACAAATCGTCGATGTAATGGACTATGAAATCTTCGTATCGATTTAAAATCGAATGTAAAGCCCGTACCAGTGCTGCACAAGCGCTTTGTAAACCAAAAGGCACTACCTTGAATCTGTAGACAATACCATCAATTGAGAAAGCGGTGTAGTTTCTACATTTTTCAGCTAAAGGTATCAACCAAAAACTATGCTTTAAATCAATTTTAGAAAATATGTGTGACCCTGTAATTCTTCCAAATATGGCCTCGATGTTTAGAGGTGATTCATATTGTGATACCGTGTGCTGGTTGATATTTCTGGCATCTAAACATAGTCTCAATTCTCCACTGCTTTTCTTTACTATTACAATTGGATTAATATACGGTGAATCACATCGTTCAATTATTTGATCTTCCAACATTTTATTAATTTCTTCTTTCACCTGTTGTCGATACTTATATGGAATCGGGTACGTTTTCGATCGAAAATTTCCCAAGTTTTTTACCTCAAATGAATGTTCGTACTTTCTGGCCACTCTGTTTTCCTCATTTATCAACGTTTCGTATTTTTTTAATATCAAACGCAACTCATTTTCTCTTTCTTCTCCACACATCAATTTAATTTCTCTTTCCTCAGATTCTTGACACATATTTATCGTCCATTCTTCATCCTCTTTTTCATTAATCTCTTCCCTAAAAACCACTGTTTCAATTATGTCGTTTTCATCTTCCTTTGTTGATATTCTTTCTTCTTCTTCTTCTTCGGGGCTCATCTCTTCTTTTGAGGAATCCCCGGTATTGACTTCCTTTATCCTTTTCTTAAGTCTTTTCCTTTTTCTTCTTTGTCCTTGCTTCGTTGCCAGATTCATTTCCACTGTTTGTTCTTTCTCCGAAATATCAATTTTCTGTTTCCCATGTTCGTTTTCCTGTTCTCCTTCCTTTTCTTCAGTCAGTTTCATCGTGTTATTTTTGAAATCTATTACTACATGTTTTTCTGCCAGTTCGTCCACTCCTACAATCATGTCATGCGACATGTTTGGCATTATTACACATTGTAATGCATACATTTTTTTATCCAGTCGTACCATCACTCGTATGCCTTCATTTATCGTTGCCAAAATCCGTTTATTCGCACCCACCAAATTTACCCTTGGTATTTTGTATATTAAATTTGTCAACTGTACTTCTTCTATTAATTTTCTGTTTATTAAGGTTATTTCTGACCCGGTGTCTATCAAAATCTTTATTGGTCTATTGTTAATGAAACCATCTACAAATTTTAAATTAACTCCTCTTCTTTCCTCATTATTTCCTGCCAATTTAATGAATTCCTTCGGGTGACAAAAAATTCCTGCCTGGTTTTTTGTTTTTAGTGGGTGCTTTCGTGAAAAACCGACTGTTGTTCTTCCGTATTTCTTCTCTCATCTCTATTTCTTTCATCCTCATTTTCTTCTATTTGTGTATGATTTACCTCTCTTCTATTTTCTTTTGGTCTGTCATATCCGTTTCGGTTTCCACGATATTCCTGTTCATTTCGTCTATTGTAATTTCTGTTTTCTGGATATGTGCGGGTGTTATTTCTGTTTTGATTTTCTCGATATCTGTCTTCATTCCATGGCCGATTTCTGAAATCATCATTTCCTCTTCTATTTTCCCGATTCTCGTTTTCCCTCCTGGGAATAAATTCTCGTCTAGTGTAATCCCTCCTAAAATTTTGTCCTCTCTCTCTGTATTCCTGAGTTTCTCGATGTCTATAATTCTCTTGTGACCTTCTTGCTCTTCTTTCCTGTATCCGTGATGCCCTTATTTGTAGGAATTGGCATAAACTATCGATATCTTTGTAGTTTTGTAAATTTATGTGGTCTTCCATTGTGTCTTCAAAGTGTCTTGCAATCAACTCGACTAATTGCTCAGATGAATAATTGTATTGCAGATGTTTTGCGTTATTGTACATTTGCAATGCGTATGTTTTTTCTGATATACCCATCTTCTCATGGTATTTCCCATTTTGCAATTCCTTATTTATCTGTAATTGCTCTGTCTTTCCCCAGAAAAAACTCAGAAATTTGTTTTCAAATTCTTGCCAATTTTCAAATTCCTCCACTTTGCTGTCAAACCATAGACTTGCCTCATCTTTGAGATGATTTCTGATAACTTCCTTAGCTGTCTCAAAATTTCCCATGTATTGTATCTTCTTCTTTAGATTATTCATGAACGGTACGGGGTGTAGTTTTCTTACATCCCCGCCAAACTGTATTTTTATTTCGCCGGAATTCTGGATAACTATTTCTCTTGTTTCTCCGACTCTATTTTGGTGTCTTATTTCCTTAATTAAATTTTCATTCCGTTTCAATCTTATTTCTATTTCTTCCTTATCTTCTTGCAGAGCGTTTTCAAACTTTGTTTCTAACTCTTCTAATTCCTTTTCCATTTTGTTTTTCATTTTTTTAATTTCCACCTCTTGTTCTGCCATTTCTTTTTTAACATTCTCTAAGCAACTTTTAACTTCTTTTATCACTTGTTGTGTTTCCTGTCGGTTTTTTTCTATTGCTTGTTTCGTTTCACGTTGATTTTCTTCCATTCTCTTGTGAGTTTCTCTTTGATTCTGTTCCATTGTTTTATCCACTTTATCCATTTTTTGCATCATTATTTGTAACATTTTCTCTATTCCTGACAATTCCTGTTGTTCTGATGCCATGATTGTTGTTTCAAAATTGTCTTCTTGTTTTTTGTTTTCTTTGCTTTTGCTTCTCGTGATCGACATGTAGTTCAAATTTATCCCCGCCTGATATGAAACTCTTAAATTTGTGCAATAATATCCCCGCCAAATATGAAATTCGAGTAATGTTGCAAAGACGAAAAAATTTTTCTCTTATCCCAAATGCAATAAATTTAAATAAATGCAATAAAATTTAAAACTTTTGTCAATTGTAAAAATCAATCAAATATAATAAAATATATCATGCAAAACTTGTACCTAGAGAAATTTGAAATGTTATGTCATAAAATGCAGTTATTATAAACTTTGACCATCGGAAATAAATTCTCAATCAACCTGCTTTCTTTCCCTATCCTTTTAAATTCCAACTAGAAATACTTTCTAAGCTTCACACGTTTGGGCGACAGTTGTTATGATTTTGTATTTTTGATTTTAATTTATTTACTTGAAACAATCACAAAAATATACTTTCTCGTTATCAATGTCCTAAAAAATAAACTTCTGATATTTCTTATGTTCAGTGGGTTCAAAGTTTTCTAGTTGTATTTATCGGGATAGGAAAAACAAAAGATAATAATAAAAAGTATAATACATAAAATACAGATATTTTTTATTTTATAAAAAAAAAACAATTATTAAATTTGCCGTTATCTTTTCAATCAGCGAATATGCATGTAATGAAATTAATACAAAAAGAAAATTTTAATTCTTATTTTCTTCTTGAGACAAAACAATTTGAAACTAATTTAAATTTGGATACCTTTATAAACTTTTATCTTCCTTATATTTAAAAAATCTATTTTATTATGGAAACAAAACTTTAAAACATTTGATAAATGTAAAAAGGTCTAATCATGCTTTAAACTGGTAACAACAATGAGGTAAACAAATCGCATTTAAGATTTACACACCTTTCAACTTGAAAAAGGAAAATATCTGACCTTTCTTCCCTGGATTGTTTTAGGACCACACAAAGAATTGTCCACCTTCCACAGCAATGTGTTCTTCCACCTTGCGCCTCGGCTTCTTGTTTCAGTATCTGCTCCTTCAGCCAATTTAACTGACTTAATTTAACCTCCTGACTCAATTCTCCAACACTTAACACACGAAAATCACTTCTTCAAACATTCATATAACTTCTTCGTGACCCAAGGATCTCTTTTCTCACCTGGTGCCACAACTATTTAACACGTATTCCAGAAACTGCACACTTTAGATTCAAGGATTTCTTTACATCGACTTGCAATCTACTTCTTCCACAATTCTGCTAACAAGACTGGTAACTTTATCCACTTAACAATGCCGGCCTCCAACTCACGAACACACCGCCTGTCGAGACGCAACCTTTCTTTTCGATCACTCAAACATCACTGTCTTCTCGAACCAACAAAAACTCTATCAACCCTCGGTCTGTCGATTTCCCCTTCCAAAAAGATCGTCTCATCACAAAATCCAAATTTGTCTACCACACTTGTTGGAATGCTAATTACCGTTTTCAAGCAAGGAACTTTAATCTTTTAACAATGGTCATTTCCTTGTAAACAAATAATTTTTATACATTTCAAAGATTTTTGCCTTAGTCATAATAGAAGATTTATACAACACAATACCGGACTAATCCTTCAGGTAACAGCTTATTTTCTATAATGTACAAATGGTTTGTCAATAACTCGTTTAGAATGGCTTAGTTCTTTATAAGTCATAAAATTTCGGTACTAATCTATCTATTTACAAATATACAAACTTTCTATCTTAAAATTAATACATATTTTGTCTTCAGATTTCTTAAAAACTTACTTCCGATGGATTCCTTAATTATTTTTGTTCCTTCCGCGTTTGTGGAAGAAGAAGTATAATAATATATATATATATATATATATATATATACATATATATAAGTCCCAATTTATATGTTATCATTTACTGTTTCTTATAGACTATTGTACTGTGGTCAGCGAATGTTTCGTGCTGCCCCCGTATTGAACCTATGTGTATGACAAGTTGAGTTTATCTTGGATTAATCTTATTGAAACTTAACAAGTGAAAGAGCTTTCCTAACTTATTACAATTGTTTGTGATTACATGTGTCCATTACGAAAAGCGTATTCTAATTGTTCTATACGATTGTACTCGCGTTTTACGGTCACTGTTCACTTTATCGGCGTATTCCTGTGGGAATTATCCGCACTTCACTCGCGTCGTCTTGGCTGTTTTAATGTCCGTTTGCCAATTCCACGTGTCGAGTTAACTATATTGATGCGTTACTGCTGCTGTCTGCCTCCATTGGTTTGTCCTTGCTGGGTGGTCGTCTCAGGTTGATACTGCTTTGCTTTGTCGCATTATACTTCTGCTACATTGGTCTCTGGTATGTGTTTGCTGCATCTCTTTGTTTGGCATCGTCGTAGTACTGTGTCTAAGTATAGATTTTCTATTTCTCTTTGGTAGGATTGTTCGGTGTAAAGGAATTTGCTATTGATGTAGGTCATTAGGTCTACGTTTTGAGGTAGGAGAGGCATACTAGGATTTATTTTGTTGTTTACTAGGAAATTTATTTGGATTCGGGGGTGTTCTGTTTGCCATACTTCTGTGTTACATATTATAGCCCTTTTGTGTAGCGTTAGAGCAAATATGTTTTTATCTTGTTCTACTATTACCAGCTCTTCTAGTGATTGTTTATTAGTGATTTTCTCAACGTGCCGTCTGTAGAGTTGTGACAATTGACTTTCAGGTGTTTGTATTGTTCCCAGGTTATTTCGCCTATTGTAGAGTCGTATCGATCAGTATCGGTGTATATTTCAGCATTCTTCTGCTCCTATCTTCTTGATGTAGTTGTCTAGTCCTCCGTCGACTATGGACGTGTGGCTGTACATCAAACAGTGAAACATGAGTCTCTCCATCGTGATGAGTCTCTCCAGTGTCACAAATCGCACTGTTATTACTTCCCGAACGGTCGCACTCCCGTAAGCAGACTTTAGTTCGCATTAGTACTTTTTACGCGTAATTCAAATGCACCTTAGCCTATAAATACATGTATAGTTGCTTATTGCAGACAATTATAGCGATAGCCTTACATAAATCTGACTTATAAACTAACCTACATTGTATTGCATATTATTGTGCCTATTGACCCTAAATTGATAAATAAATTGATATCTAAACCAATATTAATATGTTAATAATTGGGACTTGTACTTTTTAAATATTTACAATATAATATATATGATCTTTCTGTTATATATACACCCTGTATATTAGAGTCATATATTTTTAATTCTCAACTTGTCATCACTTATTGTTTATAGTTACGTATGTGTAACGAATTTTCCTTATTTGAAGAATACTTTAATTACTATATTTATTCTTAATAAAGAGTCAGAAAATATTGTAATAATTTCTCACTCTTTCCCAAATCTTTTTAAAATAATTCAAAGGTGGAATTTATTTTGATTTCTCGTCAAACACCATGACTTGTTTTCAATGTTATGATATTTATGTTTCAAGACTATTAAATTACATTTTGCTGAGTGGCTAATATTTTATATCCTCACATTGTTAATGAAATTTGATATTGACTGATGTTATGAACTCTTGGTGTCTGTTATAAACTACAATATTTTGTTTTTAGTTAATTGTTAACGTTTTCTACACTTGACCTATATTAGTTTTTTATTTATCAGTGCTCTTACTCAATCTTTATACTACTTTCTTAGTTGATAGGAATTCAAGTCTGTCAATCAGTTTTGACATAGCAATAAAGGATTGGCGTATGGTATCTTACCGATCCAGCTCTTACTAATCAACAGCAGCTTAGACCCCTATTAACTTTAAATTAATTTACTTATTTCTCTTTCTTAAAACTTGCTTTTAGTTATAATGTACTATTATATTTTCAAAAAAA
Source organism: Diabrotica balteata (assembly GCA_918026665.1). Taxonomy (NCBI): domain Eukaryota; kingdom Metazoa; phylum Arthropoda; class Insecta; order Coleoptera; family Chrysomelidae; genus Diabrotica; species Diabrotica balteata. The sequence continues at coordinate 119,253,061 of OU898276.1, read as the reverse complement.
TTATTTTCATTGAACTGTGCTAATATTTAACTATGAATGCTTATATTACCTGTGTTTTGTACTTCGTTCCTTGTTAAAATTTTAGTATTATTCGAGCGGCCGTCTCTTGTAATACCAAGCTTTCAACTTTTCTTATAGTTGTTTTGATATTTTTCGCTATTCATCTATTGCGTCGAAAAACATGTCTGTGTCCTCATCGCTCTGTGTTATTTTTGCTGTCTCATTCTTGTTTATTATTCTGTTGTATGTGTTCCATCCTTTCTTTTTCGTTTTGTGAAATATGCCGCAACATTTTCTTTCGGGCATCTTGCCTAGTCTATTCTTTATTCGTTCTGATCTTTTTGGTTGGCTGATGTCTCCCTGACTTCCTTTTCTTCTTCTCTGCTGTTTGTTAATTGGGGTTCCTGGTCCCCATAATGGCAGTGTTGCCACCTTCGAAGGGTCAACTCCTTCTTCTTTTGTTTCTTCTTTTTCTTTTGGATTCTCCTATTTCTTCTTCCTCCTCCGTAGAATAATCACTTGTTTTATTCTCGTAATATTTCTTTAACCTATTGACGTACACGACCTGTCTATTTTTCCCTTTTTTGTACCTACTGCATACGTCACTGGTCCAACTTTTTCTATAATTTGAAATGGTATGGATAGTCTAATTTTTCTGTAACTTCTTTGAAAGACTTTTCGTGCTACTTAAGTCTCTCAGATATACCTTGTCTCCTTCTTCAATTCTCTCAAATTCAAATTTTATATATTTATATTCTCCTGTGTTTTTCTATACACTATTTTCATTTTTCATCCATGTCCGCGTTCATGGGTTTCCTGTTTCTATTGAGTGCTTGTGCCCCTGGCAGTCGTCGCATCTCTTCACATTTCACATATTTCCCAACATTTCTTCCTAACTCGTTCCAGAAATAATATTCTCTTATATTTCTGTACTATATTGAGTGCTAATGCCCCTGGCAGTCGTCGCATCTCTACACATTTCACATATGTCCCAACATTTCTTCCTAATTCGTTCCAGAAATAATATTCTCTTATATTTCTGTACTATATATCCTATTTATTCTTCCATATCCTTCCTGTAACATGTGGAAGGTATTAATTATAACTCTTCTTTTTCTTCACTTTTCCATTTACTTTATTAACGAAAATCACAATTCCAGATTCGTTTCGCGTTTTTATTACATCCTGTAGATACTGTATTGTCGTGCTGGAGCCGCGAGACTTTTAGCGGGTTGGGATTCTAGTACCACCCTAGCTTATCCCCTTAGCAGCCTCCTACCTGACGTAAGTTTCACCCCTTAAGGTCGAACCATATACAGCTTGCCCACATTCCTGTAAAAAAATATACTTCTGGCACTGTATTCACCTTCATAAGCTGTGTGAAATATGCCTCTATTTCAGTGGCATCTCACGTGTGTCCACTGATTATTCTTTCTTCTTTATAGATTGCTGCTTCTTTGTCTCAAGCAAAGAAACTGGCCTAAAACATTTTACATTTAGAGTACCTTCTTCGTCCAAAAGTCCCATAAGGTTACTTTAACGATAGTAACTACTATAACTTTTCTGTCTGCAGCGAGTCCTTGCCTTTGCAACACTTCGGCCGCTTCAGTGAAGGCCCTTAGGTCTTCCTGTCCAATTTGCACTTTTCCCTGGTACATAAACTGTAGCAAGTCTCCTAGTGTCTCGCAAGTTACGTTTGTCAAAATCACTATAGGACGTTGACAAAGATTCGACTCAAATTTTCTTTAAATATGGGCCACAGCCCAAAGAACCACTTTACGTGCTTCTATGCATTTTCCATGCGATGCAAGCTCTACGCCTACAAAATCTTGACTCTTTCATAATGAATCCATTCCCGAACTCATATGTTCGTGGAAATCATTCCAAAATAGTGAAAAAGATTTTCTGACGCCACGGTTAATTATGTTCAAAAGCTATATTCAATTCTTTTCTTCTCTTTTATAGGTCCATCTCCGTATGAAGTGCCAATTTATGAAGTTAACCAACAATTGTATAAAGAATTAAATTTTTGTTAAATAAAAGAACTTAGAAATATACGCTGCCGAACTTAAAAAACAAATCTGTATAAAATATTAAATAGTCAAGTCAAATAATAATCGATCAATCAATCGATACTCAGATATCAACTAAGGTGTTAGTATTTATTTTTTTGAAAAATTAAGCTCTATTAAATTCGTTTTCCTTTTTACAAATGCAACGCTATTTTTTTCAATTCCAAATATCCCAATTTACTTTAATTAATTAGTTAAACAAAGTCGTATCTAATTTCTCAATGTATATTACTTAGAGAATTCGCTAACCAAGCATTTTATGCCATAATGTAATATTTTCCTATCCGTCGCGGTGCATTTTCATGGTCAAATATACATACTTTCACCACGCATCAGCAACAAAATCATATGATTGTTTGGCTTACTTGTTTCAATAAAAATAGAATTTGATAACATGTAAACCGTTGGTTAATAAAATAATAATACTCAACGAAGTTTATGAGCTTATTTTTAAAAGCAATAAAACGTATGCGCTAACCTTGACCTATTTACTTAAATTCTTTATGTCCAACTAGTTAAGGAAACAATGTAATGATTACTTATTCAAATAATTATATTCAATTCCTATATTCGACTGATAATTAATAATCTCTGTTATACCATATTATATCATATAATCTGTTAGACTGTATAGTTCATACATTTTCTGTGCAATATTATGGTAATTTACGAAGTTAAAAAAACAATTATATAGAGAACATCATATAATGTGTTAGTATGAATTTTTGAAAAAATTTATACTTGTCATCTCTTCACATATATCATAAAAGCAATTCACCTACCTTAATTTAGGATTGTAGGTCTCAGGAAGGAATTAATATGCGGAAATTTTCTAGTGATACAAGAAAAAAAAATCTACTATATACGAATAATTTGTGTAAACCCACTAACAAGTTTATATACTTTTTTTTTGTACTAAATGGATCTGTTGGAAAATTATCTAGGCTAACTAATTTGCTTATACCCTAAATTTTTCAAACCTCACGGGAGTCTGTACTTCTAAAACGTCAATGTTGAGAAAAAGAAAGGAGAGAAAAAGGATTTTTTTTTTTTCAGAAAAGGGAGTCCTGCACTCCACACGATATTTACTGGATACCTCACTGTTTCTTTAATCTGTTGTCGTCTTAGGAGAAAGAATATTGGAATGTCGATGGTGAAATGAAACGATGAAGGCTTCTTATAGCTATAAAACTTGCAAAAGTTTACAAGGATACTGAAGAAGTGACTTAATTATCCCTATTTTCCGAAATTCCCCAAACCGGGACCGCTGTCAACAGTGTAATAATCAGAGGCGACTCCGCTGTCACCACTGTAAAGTAATAGGAATGGGAGCGTTATGTGAAGGTAAGGAAAACGCTGTCACCAAATGTAATACACAATAGATCCTCAAGGGATGCTAACCCTGCGAGCGGCTGCAAGGAATACTGGTCACACTGGTCGGGTGGGCTGGCTCGTCTTCGTGGATTTACGAGAAGATAAGGGATTTTCGGGATAGGGGTAAGGACTCCTAGGTCTCAGGTCCTGTAAAGAGCAGAGGTTATGGGCTTACTTTTGAAGCCGGAGATATGCAGACGCAGAATCTCGTGTTCTCCTAGTCTCTAGTGAGTCGGACGAAAGGAACATTAAAAAAACCAATTTAGAGTCTACAATATATTGAATTTACCCTGAAGTTACAAATACAATCGTTAACACGTTATTCTGCGCGTCGGAAGTCGAGGAGCAAGATAGTGAAAAGTTGACAGTTGTACTAATATAATTACTCAGGTTAGTATATAGAAATCTGTTACCTTATTTGGGCTTTCAACCACGACACGTTTCGGTCCTCTGGAACTCTGTCAGTTGAGGGTCTCCTCCTGTGTTACGAACTTACGAGCTGCCACAATAACCGGACTACACGCGATACTAGGCTGGATGATAAGCGCTCCCCGGAGAATTACCGACTCCTCGTACTGGACGCTCCCGGAGGCAATTACTGCCTTGCTGCCCATTGCTAACTACTTGGCTGACCAAGTTTTCTAGTTTTTATCGAGCTCATATTTTCAATGCCGGTTATAGTGCCAAGGTCGTGTTTTCGCTGAATTGTGGGTCCTATATTGCATTACAATAACAGTTTCTGTTTGACGTGCTTTTTCTATGTTTAAACAATTAACAAACAATGCAATAACTAGGTCAGTTTCTTTGTGTGATTTAAAATGCAAACTTTACTGTAATAATTATGCCTTATTTGATTTGGAATATATAATAATTATCTCGAATAATTATTATCTTTTCTATGCTACTTAGCCCTTTTTTCCAACTCACCACTCACTTGCTACGCTCACATTACACAAAATACAACTTAAAGAAAAATGAGACGGTGAAGCATAGAATTTTATTTATATATTTCCACAAATCATGGGATTCACCCGATTCCTACGGTCTTCTTTTTGTAGTGCCTATCCGTTTCGGATGTTGGCGACCATTATGGCAATCTGCACTTTGCACACTGCTGCTCTAAAAAGATTTGTGGTTGTTGTGTTGAACTACGTTCGTAGATTTTTCAGCCAGGAAATCCTTCGCCTTTCTGGTCCCTCATGATGTGACCGAGATATTCGATTTTGGCTGTTTTTATTGTGGTTAACAGGTCTTTTTCTTTTTTCATTCTCAACGGAACACCCTCATTAGTAACGTGGTCGGTATACAATATCTTCAGGATGCGACGATAAAGAAACATTTCAAAAGCCTCAATTTTCTTGCAGGTGGCGTCTGTGAGAGTCCATGACTCAACTCCGTACAACACTATAGGAAAGATGTAACATCGTAGTAGCCTGATTTTTATGGGCATTGATAAATCATGACATTTGAATAACTTAGCCATTTTTTGAAATGCAGATCTTGCTTTCTTTATTCTACATTTGATTTCTATGGAATGGTCCCAATTTTCATTGACGTTCGTACCGAGGTAGGTGTATGTTTTTGCTCTTTCTATTTGTTGACTGTTTACACTGATTTGTCCAAATTGCTGTTCCTTCTTAGAGATCATCATGCATTTTGTTTTCTTAGTGTTTCTTCCTACGGTAAATCCCTTAATTATTTATATTAAAAAAATTGGATTTTTGTAAATCCCTAAATTCCTGCTCCAGAATTTGCTTCTCCTTTATGAAAATACATAGGATTCTATTTTTGGCAGAAATCTAAGGAGCGGCTATCGAGAGATCGTGCTGGTTGTGAGATTGGCTACATGTTGGTATCTTGACTTAAATCCGCGCGTAATTCAAATGCTTATTGCAAGTGAACGCTGTTTCAAAAACAAAAATATTAAGTTATGAGCCATCGAGATTAGTATATTATAAAAATTATTATATTATTATATACAATGTGTCACAGAGACTGTGCTAAGAAACTTATTTATTTTTATTTTTAACGAAAGGTATTCTTCATTAACTTTTATTTTTAACAGAGACAAATTCATAGGGAGTTCCAGAAAAGTTGACTATAAAATGAAGCAGGTTTTGAAAATCTTGAATTTTATTTCATTTTATGAACTTTTCAAACAAGAATTTTGTTGTAAAAATTATTTATTAGTACTTTTACAATATTTGTGATCGTTATCCACATTTGAGCTAATATACGGACGTGTATTTAACACATCCGAAATTAACTGTTTTTCATCCATATTTGGCTTTTTGACAAAAGTTTTTTTAAGTTTTTGTTTCTTCTTTGTAGAGAAAAACTGCAACTGCTTCTCAATTTTCTTGTTTGTAGGTTCAGATCTAACAGTATTGGGAAACGATAGCGACACATTATTAGCTTCAACATTTAATATTAAAGAAGCCTTTTTTATTATATTTGTTTTTTCTGCACAGCTTCAACTTCAATATATATTTGTTAGCAAAGTAAAAACTTTTTCTGCACAGCTTCAACTTCAATATTACAATTTTCATTGTTTATGTTTTGTATTGTGTTTAAGTGCATTTTAATTTCTTCACTACTTTCATTTTCATGTTTGTTTACTGTCGGTGGTTTATTATTATGTAATCCTGCGTAGTGTATATGTTTACATATTGTGTTATTTAAAAAGTAATCTACACACGAACATTGGTAAACGTGCACACATATACTGCAGTATTTGCACTGTAATTCACAACAAGGAATGTAATTTACTTTTGTAACAGTATAAGTATTATTATCATCGCCAAATGTTGATAAAAGCGTTTCATTTTCATTTTGATTTACTTCAAAAGATGATATTATTGCTTGACGATGATTTAAAACAATTGCAGAAATACGTTTAGTATGCTTACCTTTAGTTTTTTTTTATTATTCTATGAACAACTTTATCTCGAATATATTTTAAAACCGCATGTAAGCCTTTATCTAATTGTTTTACAGTTGTACCTTGCAAATAAAAGTATTGTATTGTCTTGTGCATAGACTCTAGGTACATCCCTAGTAACACACGACGTCCTATGGACGTCCAATATACGTCCAGTTTTGGTCCGGACGTCCCTGGACGTAAAATGGACGTACTATGGACGTACTAAGTGGGACGTACTTTGGGTGGACTAAATTCGCCGTTCCAGAAGAACAATGACGTAACTGCAAAAATATGGTAATTGCAGTTAAATACGTCCCTGTTCTCAAAAATATGTAACGCACATGGGAGAACAACGACGCAAATGTAGTTGCTCTTATGGCCGCTAGAGGAAGTTACGTCGTTGTAGAAATATTGGATGTTTGTGGCGTAGTTTCGAGAGAACAGTGCCACATGATTCAGTTCAGTTCTTAACGTTAGTGAGTCTGTGTTAGTTTCCAGTGGAACAACGACGCAATTGGAAGATTTGGAGCAATTTGAACCACTTCAATCAAGATTACAGTGCAACAACGACGTAAGTGTACTTTGTGTCATTGTTTATTGAGGGTCTTATTTCAATTTTGTGACCTAATTGTACTTTTCGTCGTTATTGAACCTGTTAATAAGCTTTATTTACTTCATAACTGTTGTTAACGTCATTGTCAAACTGATAGACCGTCAGATGACAGATTTTGCTAAATGATTTTCTCTTTTCTGGGATTTTAACCACTGAAAATTATGTCAGTGTTCAGTTTAAAAAATGAAAATTTAGCGACCGGACTTGTAGTATACATTAACATTTACAGGGAGGTCCAGATTAAACGTCATTAATTTTGAGAGGTGATTTAAACATCTGATTAATTTTGGTACGCGCACAGAGGTGTGCATGAAATAGCAACTTGCGTGCTACTCTACCTTGAAGAGTTGTCAAATTACATACCTGGGGCCAAAGTTGTATTCTATTCTGATAATTGCGGGGGACAACAGAAAAACGGGTTCGAAGCACAAAAAAAATTGCCGAAGAATTTAATAATTTTTTTTATTGTTTCTGTTGTAGATTCGTAATAGCGATGTATTTGCATGCGGTTCAGCAGCTTAACATTCAGTATATTTCACATAAGTACTTAATTCGTGGTCACACGCAAAATGAAGGTGATACAATTTATAGCATCAGAGAAAAGTCATTAAAGAGTGATAAGAGGTCTGGGCCGATTTATGTACCTGACCAATATGTAACCATTATACGACAAGCGAAAAAGAAAAGAGAGCCTCTGCTTGTCACAGAAATGGGTTTTGCAGATTTTAAGAACATTAAGGCGTTGCATGATGAGATGGCACCTGACATGGCAAAAGACGTAGACGGAAATATCTTCAAATTGAGTGAGGTTAAAATACTTCAATTTGAAAAAGGAAGTAATACGTTTTACTACAAGAATAGCTATAAACAATTAGAATGAAGTCAAGTTCAGTTTACAGGAAAGAAAAGGCGTTCAGCAGAGAATATAAAAGCAACTAATATCGCTTTGAAACCTGCGTATACTAAAAAATACTACTCTCTGAAAATAAAGTTTGAGATTTAAATAGTTTGGTAAACAGCAACATAATTCCCAGCTATTATAAAAGTTTCTATGATCCTTAATTAGTAAACCCTGTTACATTTTTTGTTTATTGTTACCTACTAATGATTGTATTTTTCAGTTACTATGTTTAGTTTGGTATAATTTAATCTACAATCTAGATTTGCTTACTTTACACTGTTTGTTCAAGTTTCTGAAAATAAATGATAGTCTTAGTGCCGTTTCACATGTAGCCGACGGTCAGCGCTGACCATCAGTGATGATTAATTAAATGCATTAGCGCAAACTAACCATTTCACATGCCTTGCGTATGATCAACTGTGCAATGCAATGCCTTTATTCATCATCACTGACGGTCAGCGCTGACTGTCGGCGTCGGCTACATGTGAAACGGCACCTAGACAGCAATCAAATTGTTATCAAGAACTATTTTTTCCCCTTTCCTTTTTTGTCAGAATTTGTTATTTTGACTCATAATTTTAGGAGAACAATGACGCATTTGCTAAAGGGGTGGTGATGGTGGAGGCACGGGGTGAATTTTAACAAAAAAAATGTTTTGAACTTTGGTGTGAACCTTATTGTAACAATTTGCCCGAGTCCCAATTCAATAGAGAAATTAACTTTTGAATTATGGCATTTTTAAAAAATAACTTTCAATTTTTTTCGTTTCCTGAACAATTATCATTTTGTCAGTTGCGTCATTGTTCTTCTAGAGCAGCTATATGGACGTTTTCTGGACATCCGACATTTACCAATTATGGGATCAAATAACAAATATTTCAATAAAATAAAAAATTATTTACGTTAATAAAATAATTAAAAGCGAAAAGGTTAAATCATGATTAATTAAAAATTGTATTACATATAAGATATCTAATGTTTATTTTAAGTCATATCTTACATGGTGTCAGGTCGGGCCGGGGTTTAATCGAGTAGTGAGTTGTGTCTAAAAGAAAAATGGAAAATCAATTTAAACCCCCAGAACCCCTTGTATTTGATGATGGCAATTTAGCGGCAAACTGGAGGAGGTTCTCTAAAAAATTTAACCTCTACATGGACGCCACCGATTTAGAAGATAAGCCCGAGAAAAAGAAACTGGCCACATTCTTAAGTTTACTGGGAGATGATGGATTGGAATTGTTCAACACTTTCACATTTAATGTAGAAGGAGACGACAAAAAGTTGCAACCTGTCTTGGATAAATTTGAAGAGTATTGCTCCCATTAGTCTAACGTATTTTATGGGCGGTTTAAGTTCAACAGCATTGTCCAAAAAGAGGGGCAAAATTTTGAAAGTTTCGTGACTGAGTTAAAGAAAGCAGTGAAAATGACTGAGTATAAAGATCAGGGCGACATGGTTAGAGATAGAATTGTTATTGGAATAAAAGACAAACAAACACAAGAAAGTCTCGTAAGAGAATCCAAGCTGACATTACAAAAGGCTATTACAACCTGTAGACTAAGTGAAAGCAGTAAAATCCAAGCAAAAGCATCTACAGCTGAATCAACAGTGGATGCAGTGGGGTCAAATAGAGGTACATCACAAAAAGTTTTCACTTATTGTGGGTTCAAACATCGAGGAACAAAGTGTCCAGCATATTGCAAAACTTGTGCCCTTTGCCAGGGTGGAAACCATTTTGCTGGAGTGTGTAGTAAGAGCACCAACGGTCTGGAGAAAAGAGAGTCTGTGAGCAGGAAGGGAGTACATGAAGTAAAAAACCAACATAGTGGTAGTTAGTGGTTATTTTCATTTGGCTTACGTGATTGTTCAAAGGTAGCTTTATGTTAATCATTTCCCCTTCTGTAGTAGCTCTTTTTGCTAATCTATCTGCTCTCATTATATTCTATCACACAATAACTTTTCACCCAGGATAATGTAATTATCTTTCCAATTTTATTTAATTTTGTAAGTACTTCATATACATCTTTAATTAACTCGTCATACTGGTCGGTTATGATAATATTTTTCATCTTTTCTAATGTACTTCTGCAGTCAGAGAATATTACTATATTAGTGCCGGATAGAGATTGAGCATAGCTTAGTGCATTTTTAATTCCGACTATCTCTGCAGTGAATATTGATGATCTCTTAGCCAGTTTATACAGTCGCTTTATCTTTTTATTAACATGATAAAGAGCCAAACCTGTATTTACATTAATTAAAGAACCATCAATAAAGATGTAATCATGATTTTCCATTTATGATGAATTTTCTTAGGAAAATATTTATTTAGTAATTTTTCCGGGAGACTAGGGTAGTCATCGATTAAATAAAATACAGGCCGAATATCGTAGTGTTTAAAAGACGTGAAGTTGTTAATAGTCAATCTTCGATCAATAGAGGAGTTTTTTTATATTTACAATATCGATTTGTTAAAACCTTGATAGTTAACTGATGAATTGTGTCCTAAGATTGTCATTTGTTGCGTATATCTTAAATCAGTTTTTATTACTTAAGAATTGTCAGAACAGAACAGAAGTGGAGGTATGCAACTTTCCGCCCCCATAACAACTATGGGTGTAGATTTCAGATATCCATTACAGATTCGTTGACATGTATTTTGGATTTGATTAAACTTTTTAAGGTGTCATTCAGAGGCCGATCCATATAATACGCACCCATAATCGATTATTGACTGGATAAAAGATTTTTAAAATAGAAGACAAATGTTAGGATCTGCTCCCCACTTACTACGGCTGAAAACTTTTATGATGTTTATAGCATTTTCAATTTTAGATGTTATATAATGAATATGAGATTTCCAGTTAAGTTTCGTATCTAGAGTAATACCTAGATACTTAATTGAAGATAGGTACGGGACTGTGTAATTTTTTAGTGTTATTGAAGACGTATGATGAAACCTCTTCCTAGTAAATGTAACAGCTGCCGACTTATTTTCTGAAATGGAAAATCCGTTATTCTTTATCCACTTTTCTAATGAATCTGAAGGTACCTCTAAGTTTTGATGACATTTTTCTATATTTTGTTCTGCCGTATATATACATGTATCATCAGCATATTGTAATGTATTTATATTTCTATGGAATATAGTGTCCAAGTCAAATGAGTATATAATGTACAAAATAGGACTTAATATGCTGCCCTGTGGAAGGCCAACTGCGGCTTTTTGAGGACCTATTAACTTGTCTACTGTACAAATATAAATATTTCTATCGCTATACAATTTATAAATATTAAAAATAAGTAGTTCCGGTAGTTTTATCTTTTGCATCTTGTCCATTAAAATGTCTAATTGAATATTATCGTACGCTCCTTTTATATCTATGAATAAACGGGTTGTTGAAAAATTGTGTGAGAATCCACTTGGTATGTCAGTAACTACAGTAGTCACATTATCTAATGATGAACGGTTTTTTCTAAATCCGAATTGGTTTTCGGGTAATAATTTATTGAATTCTAAAAAATGTTCTAATCTGTTTTTAATCATTCGTTCAAAAGTTTTTAATAAACAAGATGCCATAGCTATGGGTCGATAAGAATCTGAATTATTAGATTTTTTTCCAGGCTTTAATAAAGGAACTATAATATAATCAAGCCAATCACTGGGAATTGGTATTTTATTTAACCATACATTATTATATATATCCAACAAAGCCTTTCTGCCAAAACAAGATAGATTAAATATCATATTATACTGAATTTGATCCTTTCCGGGGGATGTATTACAATTTTTTTTCAGAGCTCTATTCAATTCATGCAGACTGAAAGGCGTTGTTAAATGATTATCTGAATGTTCAGAGGAATCATATAAACAAGGTTGCAATGGTTAAGAAATGCAAACTTTTGGACATAATTTATTTTGAAATCTTCTATCCATTCAGCACTGCTGAATGATGTGCTTGTATTGTTTGAGTGTATTGCTTGTATTCTATTTTTATAACTGTTTACTTTTTGCCAAACTTGTTTCATTGGCGTGGTTTTATTTAAGGACTGACAATATATTTTCCATGATTCTGATTTAGTTATTTTTATCGTTCTGTTTGCTATTGAGTCAGCTCTTTTATAATTTATTAAATTTTGCAGGTTTGGATTGTTTTTGTATATTATAAATAAATTTTTTCTGTTATTAACTTTTGCCTGACATTCGTCATTCCACCAGTGTTTATTTTTTTATTTTGTTTATATTTATATCTTTGTGGTATTGCTTTTACAGCTGCATTATTAATTGCATTAATAAATTGGCTATAATTAAAATTATTATCATTATTTATAAAATAATCGCCATTTCGCTTTGAAATTTATTCCAACTGGCTTTTTTTGTTATCCATCTACTATACACCATCATTTCATTACTGCTCATTTCACATTTAAATTTAATTAAAATCGGAATATGGTTACAACCATGTGGATCGTCCATAATTTGCCACTCAAAAAGATGTGCTATACCTGATGAACCGAGTGTTACGTCTATCGCTGAGTTACTGTTTAATGTGGGCATTACTGTATGACTGCCATCGTTTAATAGTACCAAATCCGTATTGTCTATTGCATCTTGTAACCTGTTACCCTGATAATTGGTTGTTAAACATCCCCAAGCGGTGTGATGAGCATTGAAATCGCCCCCGATTACACATGGCTTCGGAAGAGATTCCAAAAACTCGTCCCACTCATCCGTCCCCATGGAACTTCTTGGAGTAACATAAATGTTTACAAAAAATATACTGATTTTGTTGGTTGATAGTAGTTGGATACAGTTTGCTTGCAGTTTATTGGGGTGTCTTACCATAATCTCATTATATTTTATAACCTGCAAAATTTACATATTTTGATGGCTTAAACCACGTAATGAGAAGTAAGTAGAAACTTAAGCCAAAAAACAAAAATAACCATATACAAAACCCTTATACAGCCAGTGTTGACATATGGATCGGAGACATGGACCATTTCCAAGGCAGACGAAGACCTTCTGCTTATATTTGAACTAAGGATCCTGAGAGGAATATTTGGTGGCATCTGTGAAAATGGTGGTTGGATGAGGAGATACAACTACGAGGTATACCACAGGACATATTAGTATAGGAAGACTAAGATGGGCAGGACATCTAGCAAGATCACAGCAGAACAACCCTCCTAGAAGAATCCTTATGTCACAACCCGTGGGCATTAGAAAAAGGGGTAGGCCAAAACTCAGATGGAAGGATGGTGTAGATGAGGATGGTAGAAAGATAGGCGCAGCAAACTGGCAACGGTTGACAATGGAGAGGACTGCCTGGCGTAATAGACTTGAGAAGGTCAAGGCTCTTTCACAGGGCTGTAGCACCATTGATGATGAAACCACGTCTCTGAAAGCATAGAAATATCTATATCTTCATTTATTAACATATTTTGAAGATTTTCTTTATTAGATATAGCTGATCTACAATTTCACTGGCAAATCTTAAAACAACTGTTCATCAGATATCGCCGAGGAGCATTCAATTTATCTTGAATCATACTAAGTAAAGTTGGTTCTTGAATTTCAAATTTATTTTGTTGTTTTAAGATTCCTATAATGGATAAAATGAAACCTACTAAAGCATTCTTTGTAACAGTGACACAAGTCTCTTGATGAGGCTGATTCATGTTAAGTTTGATGTGTAATTTTGTTTTTCGAAAACGGCTGTCGATGAACTTGGTAAATGAATTGGTGATATAATTTTTTTGTGTAAATTCAGTGTATTATCCTGTTCTTGAGACCTCACCAACCTAGGTCTTTTGTAAGAAACCGCAGAATGCTAGGACCGAACTCGACTTTTGCCTGCTTGGCTGCATTTGGGAAGAAGGAATTATATTAGATTGTAACTGAAAAGCATTAGAATTACTGTTTAAATTGTGATTCTGTCGGCTATATAATTATTGTTTAAAATTTCGGTAGGTCCCAGATATTTATTAATCACTTGTGCATAAGTAAATTTAGGGGTTTTTTGTTAGCTTCGGTATAAGATAAATTTTGCTCAGTTATTAATTTTTTAATTGCTTTTTGTCTATTGAATTCTGGACACTCTTTTATTTCATTTGTATAATGTTTTCCACTACAATAGAAACATGATTTTTCTACTTAATTTTTTGTACAGTCTTTTGTCTCGTGTCCCTCTTTACACTTTAAACAGCGAACGTTACTTTTACACTGCTTTATTAAATGACCGAATCTATAACAATGAAAGCAGAGTAGGACCTGTTGCTCGTAGGATTCTACCGGAATTCTTATATGATTAATGCATATATATTGTGGTAACCTAGATGTTTTAAAAGTAACAAAAAAGATTTTTGTAGGCACGTATTCTTTAGTACCGTCATGTTTAATTACTTTGCGATTCATTCGTTTAACTGCCTCAACACTAAAGTTACAACGCATATCAACCGGATTTATTTTCCCTTTAACATACCCTTCATCAAACTCATAATCTATATTTCGTATTTCGATTTTAATAAATTATTTGCCGATTTATAGTCTTTTAATTTAATTCTTAACCTATTACGCCCTATAGAATATAAGCAATTAATTTTGGAATCCAATTCTGGATGTTCTTTGAACAAAATATCTCCTATTCTAATTGCGTTTAATTTACCATCGAATTTATCTAGACTATTTTCAACACACACGTAAAATGGAGCGATATCTACATTATTATAAAAACTTGGAATACGTACTGGTTTCTGGTTTATATCTGTTGTTGAATCCGTATGATTTAAGTTAGAATTATTAATTATTGTACTTACATTTGGATTATTGATATTTACTATTGTTGTTTTGTCTAATACATTACGTTGTGATTCTACATCCATAATCCAATTATTTGGTACATCTATGTCACCTTTGGATTGGGGTTGAGTTCCAATTTGGGGGGTTTCACCACTCCCCTGGTTGGCACTCATATTATACACTCACTTTTAATTAAGTTTCTTATAAAATCTACTACACTAGAAATTTTAACAAAATTATTTGAAATTGGACACTGTTGCTAATTACTTCGCACTCGATAAATCGACCGGTCGATTCAATGATCACGAACGAATTGTAGTTTGCACTTGCTAAAATATCTCGAAAAATCAGATATATGTATTACTGACTTACATGCACCACTATCAATTTTCATAACTAAAAGCACACCTTTAACTTGCACATTCACTTTTAAGGGATTTTCCCCTAGTAACACACGACGTCCTATGGACGTCCAATATACGTACAGTTTTGGTCCGGACGTCCCTGGACGTAAAATGGACGTACTATGGACGTACGAAGTGGGACGTACTTTGGGTGGACTAAATATGGACGTTCTCTGGACGTCCGTACCCGGACGGACGGTTTACGTTAATAAAATAATTAAAAGCAAAAAGGTTAAATCATTATTAATTAAAAATTGTATAGTTTAATATATCCAAAACATGTTTTTTTAAGGTAAAGTGTATAAATATTTTATTTCTAGATAATTCGTTACAATTATTTTATTATTCTAGTTATCACGATGATATATGTTTGCTAATTCTAATAAGTAAAAATATGATTTTTATCAACAAGATGAATCTTGAAATCATTTTTCAAAGATAAACAAGTGGTAGTATATATTCTGGCTGAACAAAAATAATGATGATGTTTTGATGTTAATTGTCATTGTCTATGAAACAAATGGCGCAGTTTAATTATATTATTAATGCTTTAATAAACGAAATAAAAGAATTCTATTTAAGCAGCATACAGTGCATTGGTTTTTTTATGCTTGGCTTTGTGGTTATAGTAGTATATTGTTAAAGGTTTGGTACCACGTGTTAGGTTATACTTCAGAAATTGGTTTTATTTTATTACATAAAGGTAAGTGTATTTTTTACTTATTATGTTTAAAAGAAACGATTTGTTTCTACTCAGCTTCATCAACAGAGGAAGGTTACGAAAAACGTAGAGAATATTGTTGAAAATGTTAATAACCCCGATATTCCATAAACTTTCTTCCGAATCCCTAACCGATGAGAACTTCAGTTCAAATAGTTCAGGTTACAATACTTCCGATTTAAACTTTTTATTAACATGTTAAGTACCTAAAATAATCCAAATTACCACGTGGACGACCATTCCGGTGATCCTTTACAAAGCTCTTCTTTCAATGAAACTGAAGAAGGGTCTAAACATGGTTGTAACGAGAATTCTACAGAATCTTATCGAGATGTTTTTAATTTTTCTAATAAGTTATTCAACTTACTTTGTCCTTTAATACCAGGTGATTTATTCTTCTTATGGTGCCCTATCCAATTAGTGGTTGTTGGCGACAATTAGGTATACTCCTCTCGATCTTGTGTGGCTCTAAAAAGTGCATGGGCATCGAGGTTTGTCAAATCCCTTATGTAGGTGATTTATTAAAAATTCATAAAGAAGTTCCTGACCCTTCTCATTTGAGTTCAAATGCTAGAATCCTTCTTGCTTCGTTTCACCCAGAGAACAAATACTCTGATCCATATGATTCAAATTTCAATGGTATTTTTATCTTCACAAAAAAACAATGTTATAGAAATTTGTGTACATTTTGATGGAATCCCACTAAAAAAAGAGTTTTAGTACTGTCATATCCTATCTTGCGTAATTTGTTTATATATCCTAAAATTGTATATTTAATAGGCATTTACCATGGTTATGAGAAACCAAAATTTGCAAATGAATGTTTGATTGATTTTGTAACAGAGGCTGGTTTTTTATTTAATAGTTTAAGCTAAAATAATTAAGCATGCATGATCAAGTTTGTGGGGTAGTTAGATTACTGTTACATGTTGATTTATATTTTAGGATAATGAGCTTTCCAAAATTGGTGAGGAGACCATAAATGAATTTGTTAGGAGAAGCCATAAGAAGCTGATCTGGAATAAAATTCAAGGAAAAGATAGTTGGCTAGGGAAAAAGCAATATAAAGCTTTCGAGGACACACATATAGCTCTGATTTTAAAAGGTTTGTAACTTGTAAACATAAATCAATTTAAGGTACATTTAAGAATTTACACTATCACTTAAGTGGCCACCTATAGCCGATGAAGCATATTGTTAACTGTGTCTTATATGTAATGTAGATGGTAAATTTTACCAACTCATAAATGTTCAGGTTTGGCTATGAGATTGCTTTAAGAACTACAGCTAGCTTATGAGATAGAAAGGTTTGTTGTTGGCCATATATTTTATTTATACAGTTATTTCTATTTTTTATGTATAAAAGTGTAATTACTGCTCATTTGGTCATTAGAAATAAATACCAATGGTTGGGTTGGTATTCTTCTAATTCAGGTGAGATTCATTAAAACTACAGCACTTGAAATTCATGTGTTTAATTTTACTTTGAATTATGATTTATTCACAAGAAGCAAAGTATAATTTACTAAATTTGAAATTATTTTGTTCAATTTATGAATGTACATTAATTTTGTTTTCAGATGTTGCTTGGAAAAACTCCAAAACCAGTGTTGCCATGGGGAAGTAAGTTGAAACTTGATAATGAAATATCTGAGGAAATATTTAAAGAGAGGGCAGATAAAATTTAACTTGCATGCTGCATTAGCAAATATGATTAATTTTGTAATGATTAAATTGTGTGGTTCATGGACAGAAAGGATCAGTCCAATTTTGGAGACTGTTTTATATATTAAAAATAAATACCTAAAAATTAATCTACTGTTGAAAGAAAACAGTCAAAGTTCCATATTAGGTATTGATTTTTTTCATACTTATGATTTCAACTTTAAAACTCAACAATTGACTTGTCTGCTTTTAATTGCTGACCACACAATTGTAAGGGAAATCAGAATGGGAAGGGATAAGGGAAGTTGAATGGTTCTGTTTTTAAGAACCACAATTTCAACAATTTTGTCAATTTCTTTAGCAGTATTCACAATCCTTCTTTCTCTTGTGTAGACAAGTGTAGTCAAAGATCCCATATCAGTCACAGCCATATTCGCTCTTTTAACTATTAAAATTTGTGACGCATGCTTACAGTGTCTTAATACCAATAAAGGTCTTGGTCCAGACATAATATCTTAACTTATTTTTAAGGAATTGTGCATTCTTTTTATGTAGGCATCTATGACTTATTTTTTATAAATCTCTGACTGAGGGTCACTTTTCATCACAATTTATTTATTGATTTTATCCTTAACTCATTGATTTCTAATTATCGTTCCATTATAATTCTTTCTGCTATTCCTAAAATTGTAGAGGATTTACTGACTGATTTTTTGACAGTAAATTTGAAGAATCAGCTTCATACTGGTCAGGGTGGTTTACTTACTGTCTAGTAGTTCAACTTCTACTAATTTACACTGATTATGTTATAATTGCATTAAAAACCATTTTTATGTTAATTAGATTTGTACTGACTTATCTACAAGCATCAACTGTTCTTGTAAATTGTGTAGACCATATTGTTATTCTGGTATGATCAATTTCTTGAATCTGGATTCTCTTATCAAAAGTGTTACCTTTTAATCTTTATTTTTCAACTTGTTTATAAAATAACTAATCTACTGAATTGTTTCAGCTAGTTTGTTTTTATATTCCTTCCCATTCACTGTGTCAAAATTTACATTTCCATGTTCCTTACCGCAGAACTAATTATGTTTCACACATAGAGATGTGTGTACCTATTGTACCTAACTTATTATAAATGTGTACCTATTTATTTATTTTATTCATATATATTTTATTTTATTTGTAATTTTGTCTATATTTCTATAATGTTGCATTTTTGCATAATTTTGACAGTGGATTTGTCCCGTTTGTTAATAATAAATAAATATAAATAAATGTAATAATAAATATAAGTTTCTTTAAACATTTACATTTCATTTCCCAAAATACATTTTTAATATGCACAGGATGACAGCACTTTTAGTACTTTATACAATGGCGTTGACATCTAATTTACATCCTCAGCGCTAAAATAGATCTCCGAAAACATCACAAAAGTCCGTCAAGTAAGTCCTCTGGACGTATTATGGACGTCCGATTAAGGTCCAATTAACGTCCCGGTACGTCCATTTTACGTCCGCTCGGGACGTAAAATGGACGTCCATACGACGTTTGGCGCAGCGACATTCGGACCAATATAGGACGTAAAACGGACGTAAATAGGACCAAAGCGGACGTTCGAGGGACGTCCCTAAAGTCCGCGAGGGACGTACTATGGACGTCCACTGGACGTACATGTGCTATTAGGGTCCATACCCGTTGTGAGGGCTGCAATATCACCTAATTGTAAGAATTCGCTGCTCTCTTCCTCTTCTGTCACTCCTACCTGGTTAACTTGTTTTCTTTTACAGACTCTACTGGTATGTCCCACTTTTTGACAGAACAAACCTTCCCAATTAACTGCTGGGCATCTTTCTGGTTGACGCTGTGTTCCACATCGAGAGTATGGGTCAATATTGACTGGTTTCTGGACTCTGACTGACTTTTTGACTGACTACGATATTGACGACTGACTCCGTGAACAAGCTAACTTTGACAAGTATTTTCAAATGTTAGGGTCTTAACCTCACTAAGTAACTTAGTCTGGATACTAATATTACTAATACCGCAAACTAACCTATTTTGTAGGGTTTTAAGTATTTCTTTGAGCTAGTGCTCCAGCGACTCTGCCACTTGATGGTTTCTACTATGAAATCTGTATCTTTTATATATTGCACATGTAGCTGATGCATATCTGGCCTTAAGTATCGTTACTAACTGATCGTATGTTTTCGTTCCAGGGGTATCTGGGAATAAATATGTTTTCAACGTATCATACGTTTTCATACCCATAAATGCTATTAAATTTGCTATCTGTTTTTTATTTTCAGTATCACTCACTATAAAATACTGCTGCTTCCAGGCTTCAAACGATTCCTTCTCATTATTAAACTCGTCGAACTTTAGCATATTGACTACTGTCCCTGTATACAAAATTTGCAATTACTTGGACTACCAACTTGGAATTCTTTCCGACTCGTCGCCAAATGATATGTATTGAATTATATAGCTTTACTCATAAAATATACTTTTATTAACGCCAAAGAAAGCACATTATTATTAATTATTAACTAGATATATCCGACTCGACCATAAATAGGTAGATAAGCAATTCAATGTATAAATTTCGTTTATTAGCACCACTTGCGAGTGGGGTCATTACTTAATCATCATTTGGCGGGAAATTCAAATGGACACCCCTTACCACCATACCCTTTAGCGCCTCTTGGGGACTATTTCATTATTAATTCAACTTTACTGTAAAATTGAAAATATCTTACATACATAAAATAATCTCACATACATTATTAAAAAATAAAAGGATATATAAAAAAAGCACAATTTTTTCTAGATATACGTGTATTTATATGTTGTTTAAGATAAAACAGTTATAAACTAATTCCATAATATTTATTACATTTATATTTTCAGAAACAAATGTTAAATATTATTATTGTTTGCATCCTGAAAATTTTTAAAATTGACACTTCTACAGTGAGCTATTCAAACAATCTTTTAAAAATAATTCACACGATTTGTTACTGAAAATGACCTTTCTAATGTTTAATGTCTGATTATTAATTTGGGCAATCCAAATTTGACATAACTGCAATATATAAAATCATATTAATAAAATATTATTGTTCATTAATTTAGATCGAGAAAATAGTTTCTGTGACAACTTACTATCATCACAGAACACTAATCACAACCAGAAGCGAAAGCTTTGTCGGAACCTTTGATGTTGGGAGGACAGAAATTCAGAGTGACAGTGGCAATGAACCTACATTTGATTACACGAAGAAAAGTAGTGCAGAAGTCGTTCAAAACTGTAGTAAATGATAGTTACACTGAGAAATGAAGTAATCATTTTTAAGTAATCTGTTTTGTATGAATTTTATTTTTTCTGTAAAATTTAATATAATTTATATATCAATTCTTAACTGATACTTAAAAAGTTGTTAAGTCAAAAATATCGATTTGTTTTTTTTAACAAACAAATTAACGTACTAAAAGTATTTTAGTACGTTAAAAAACCGATTGAATTTGAGTTTAAAATAGAGATGAAAAGCTTGATTTCTATTACTTTTTATCGTTTTTTTAAGGTTAATAAAACACTTCATCACTCAAAATCTATATTTTGACTAAAGACTATTTTACTTATCAATACAGAATTATACTTTTAAAATTTCTATTAACTTTGTCTTAAGTTGCTGACTTTTTTGTTTCCTGTTGAGGAATTTCTTTGAATGTGAATATCTATTAACCTCCAACACCACGATATTTTCGCTGCGCGTAAAAACTCTGCAGCTGCGGCTAGAATGACTGTACTTATACAAAATGACCTTAGATTTCTTTCTATGCATCTGAGGTCTCTGAAACTTCTGGTTGTATTGTAGTAAATTCAACTCGCCAGGACATATCAAATTTATGGTAGGAAAGGGTAAAAAGTTGTAATAAAACAGAATAATAAAAATTTATTGTAATTAATATACACGTATACCTCTTCGATCTCTCTTTCTGTGCATCTGAGGTCTCTGAAACTTCTGGTTGTACAGTACTACATTCAATTCGCCTGGATATATCACATTTGTAGTAGGGAGGGGTAAAAAATTGTAATAAAACACAATAATAATAATAGAAATTTATTGTAATTAATACTAATAATAATGTTTATTTAGGAAGCTTAGATTATAATATAGATTTACAAAAAATAAGCATACCTAACACTAAATAAATATGAAAAATCACTGAAATAGAGCTACCATAAAAGTAGCACCCCTTGTGTGTGATACTTAAAAAATATATGTGCAAAAAAGCAAATATCTAACAAATGTATTAATATAAACAGTTACATATGCGCACTTACAAAAATACATTCATTTTAATATAGCATGTGACATAAATATGTCAATAAATTCAAGAAATATTGTAGTTGGTAAACAAGGTATATTTCGATATTTTTATTTATTACTATGATCAATTAATCTGCTCTTCGTAGAATTGTGTTATTTTGTTTCCAATCCATTGTTTAGTTTTATACGGATATCTATGTTTTTTATAACTCTTAATTTGTTTTAAATTTTCCGGTACACAATTGTATCATTTGGGCCCTATGTAGCCAACATATTTCTGGAGTATGGATTTATTACATTTGGATAAAATTGCATTATTCCTTATATATCTGTGTATAGGGCTTTGTAAGAGGACAATTTACGTACAGTTAAAAATTTATTCTCGTTGTATAACAGTTTGCTGTAATATCTTAATCTTTTTCATAAAAATCTAATTAACCACTTCTGAATGTTTATAGAATGCAAGTAAATATTCCTTATTCCGCCCCATTCTAAAAGACCATTATAAGCATGGATAAACATAACCCGGATGGGAATAGAATAGAAATATATGCTTTATTGTCATTGACAATTTTACAATTTTATCGACGAAGCTTACAAAGACTCAGAGGAAAAAGACAATAACAAATTGCATAATCAACCGTAGGAACTAATAAGTTTAAGCTACTTTGGGTAATGATGACCCACGGGTAAAGAACCATGGAACTGTACGTTAAGATATTGTAATTTCTTATTATTAAGAATGTTATTAATTAAGAAACTCTTCTACTGAATAAAATGGTCTTTCAAATAGATAGGCTTTTATCATTTTACGAAACTTCGGGAACGATGTTGCAGATTTATGTCCTAAAAGGGTTTTTTTGCAGAAAATAATATAGATTTGTTTACTAACTGTGAACGGCATCGGTAAATAAACATCAAAGGTTGAATTTTCGTTTAGTAGTCATGATAAGGTCTTGCTGGAAAAACATGTAGATATTTACGAACTAAGCACACAGTTTCTAAAATATATAAAGAAGCAAGTAAAATCCCGTAATCTTTGAAGTAGACTCTGCAATGTGTTGTTCTTCTGAGGCCAAGCAGATACTTTATTACTTTTTTTATTTAATAATATCAACGGATTGGGCAGCTGTACCAGAACCCCCCCAAGGAAGACCACATCGAAGATGAGACTCGAAGAAAGAAAAATATGCAATTTTGGAAGATTCTAAATTGATCGCCTTCGAAACAGATCTTATTGCATAGCATTCTGAGGCTAGTTTGTTACTTAACAAATCGATATGAAGGGACCGTTTAACGTTGCTGTCTCAAAAAATACCAAGAAATTTTACAGAATCAGCGGTACTGATCTGGCTGTTACGAGTTGAAGAGCTCCTTGATAGGATAATGATACTGTTTTATCCGGGTTAAAAGAAAGTAAATTAGAGTCGGACCAGGTTTAAGCTGAAATGTTAAATAAGGTTTTTAAAATGGAAACTTTTAAATACAAACACATATAAAAAACAAAACGACTCAAAACAAGAATTAAAACAGTTTAAAAAATTATGTGACAAATTTCCTAATAAATTGTGAAATCTCAAGCTTATGTGTTGTTACTCAAGCTTGTGTTACTTAAAATTTGAGATGCTAGTTTTACTCGCATTTTTTCAAAAGATGTAGGATATATATGGGAGTGTGTTAGCTTTGGTGCACACTTATAGAACTGCTTTTTATCTTCATGATAAAAAGTTTCTATAAACGACCAAGATGTTTTTTTATCATCAAAATAAAAAACATTATTAATTAAGTTATTTCTAGTGGCTTTAATTAAATGACATGGATCAAATATATAAATAATTTTTTGTCCATTGACATCAAATTCTGAGTTAGTTGGAGAAATCCCCAGTAATTTACTCAATTTTATAAAATTCGATCCCATATCAGCAACAAGACAAATCACATATAAACCTGATTGAAATAGTTTAGAAATACATTCTTTTATAATAGGAAGAAGATGATTTGCTTCAAAGGTAGTGTTTACAAAGAAATATGCTAGTTGTTGTTTCCAATTTGAATATAAGCCTCGAACCATTATCACAAGTACATTTTGTGCAATTATTGATTCCTTTTTCCCATTTCCTATACCATATAGACCAACAATCTCATCACGACCTGTATCAAAAAATAAATTACTTTTAATAGACATTTCATCAATACAAATACTACAGTGCTTGTCCTGATCTAACATTGTGTTCACTTTTAACTTTAGGGCATCAAATATTTGGTCATTATTCAAACCAGGTTTACAGACCAAATTTTCAGTAATTTTTTGAAGACTTCGTTTTGAGGGCAAATACAATATTCTTTCCATAAAAGCATACACTTTTGGGCCCAAAAAATATAGTGTTAATGCAAATTGTTTATATTCATCAGAATACCTTCTACTTTTTGGACATTTAGTTTTTAAAATTGCTTGAGCTTTCATTATTTGTGCTGGGATTTGTTTAAAAATTTGTCACACATTTGAAAAAAATTTTTTAAAGATTTATTGCTTTTCTTCTGTTTGGAAGACGCATATGCTTTCTTTGCACTTGGATGCAATTTTTTTATTTTCAATCTAAGTTTCCTTTTTCTTGGTGTACCTCCCGACAACTTGGAGGGGGTTTGTGTTGCAGCTGTGAAAAATGGAGCTGGAGTATGGGGCCTAGGTGGGCTAGACACTTCCTGCTTATTAACATCTGAAATATAAAAATATATTTAATAATCAAATAACATATAAACGTTCAAAGTAGATATGTTAATGCTTATTAGTGATTAGTTGAATGCATAATACAGTTGTAGCAATAAATAAAATTACCTGTTACCAGAAACTCTTCCATCAAAGTATCAGGTATAGTATTATGGTTTTTATCAGTTGGACTATTAATTACTTCCTGTACATTATAGATTTCAGTGGTACCTAAAACCACGACATAAATATTACTCAGTATGTAACCATAAGATATATTATGTTCTTAATAAGGCTGATAAAAGATCATTAAATTTCACAATTTCAGATCTTGTTTATATTATGAAAAACAACAAACAACTTTGTATATAGTTGTAAGTAGATACTGTGACTTTTATAATAAAGCACTATAATTGTGAATAAATAAAAAGTATCTACCTTCCAGCCTTATGACTTTCTTTAATGGTTCGTCTGTGTGTTTTGAATATTGGCTGTGTGAGAAAATCGTTGGATGTGCTTGTTGAAATAAATACTTCCGTGTGTTTCCTTTGTAATGTACACCGGTTCAAAACGTTTCTCGCACATTCTATAATTAGTATGCAATTCAGCACCCTTGGAAAGCAGATCATACCTATTGGCCGCTTTCAGCCATAATTCAGCTCTAAAAAAAGCGTATTTAACTAAAATACAAACATTCAGACAACATTTGTAATACGTTTGAATTTAAAATTTAATTTGTTTACCTGCTACGATTAGTCGGTATTGAAAAGAGACTAATTCCTTCCCCAGTTTTCGATGGGCACCCACGAACAACACAATAAAATCCTTTCGTGCAGCCATCACAATAAGTTTATTACACAAATATATTAAATTAACTAACTAAATAACTAACTAACTAACTAAATAACTTCTCAATACAATACAATAACACTTCTCAATATATAAACAAACAAGGCATCAACACTACTAACACTATGGCCGATTTCGCACATGCGCAAAGAAATTTGGATTGCGAAAAAGCCCTCCGTTTCGCTTCTTGTTGTGATTAGTATTCTGTGCTATCATCATCCATGGAATCATATGCTTCGTTTGATTATTTTATTTGTGACACTCCCGAGATTGTGTTAAAATAACTGATTGGTTAAAGTCTTCGTGATCGAGATATGCTCTGCTGATCATTTCTCTTTATTAACTGACTCGGGTAAGAGTGATGGGGGAATGCTCCAAGGTTATCCATATAAGTTTTCGTGGCATGCACCCTGTTAAAACTTTAGACTTAAATATTAAAACTTTCGAGCAACCTCGTATACTACACCTTTAGTTAAGTTTATTTTAGACCCCTCGAGAGGGGATGCCGGTAGTGACCAGAGGAGAAGAGAGACACAGGCAGTTACAGTCCACAACCGAGTCTCAACACATCATTATGCTTAGGACGCTATTTTTAAATTTATTGTTTACAACATATTTTATATGTGTATTTTTACTCTAATTACAAGTTTAGTTTAAGTGATTTGTTTTTGTATTATTACGTGAAATTCTAATAAGATTTAACCTACATCCCAACATAAGTGGTCCTTCGAGCCGGATTAGACTAGCCCAGTGATCAAGATTATTTGTACATTCCATGTAAGCTGTATTCATTTTCGACGAATTTGCATCGTCCCGTTCACACAGTTTATCATCGGAAGAAGCAGGTATTATAATCTGTCGCCAAGGTTAGTGCATAATTTCCTTACCTACCTTATCTTTTATGGTCGTTAAAAGGGTACATTTGTATTTGATTTAATTCAGTGGAAATATTTATTTTTAAAAGCAGGTATTTTAATGCTTTAACATATTTAAAGATTTTAATATTTTCATCTATACTTAATACATAGTAGCGTCCTTAAATTTAGCATATTATCTTTAACGTTTTTCATTGATTCGCAAAACATTTTTACACACATTACATAATTGATTTTAATTGTTTTTTGCATATACATACATACATTTTTACTTTTGTGAATATCTAAGTTATATTGTTACTATGGCTGACATCGCTACAGCAAAAACTAAACGCTCTTCAATCAAAGGTTCTGTAACCCGTTTTAGTACGTATTTTAATTCTATCAAAAACAAACCTTTAGAACAAATTAACTTTAGGGACTTACAACTTAGACTTGATAGAATTGAGAAACTTTTTGACGATTTTGACAACGCTCAATCACTTATTGAGGCCTCCGACGAGGATTACACTGCCAACGCAGATACTATTCATGGTGCTGAAAGGTCGTCTTTCGAAACGCCGTTTTTCCATATTACTAGCGCTGTTGAGCACTGTAGCACTGTAGCACTGATTTTATTGACACCAATTTTTCAAAACCCTGTAGTCAGGCTGCTCAAGCTTCAAATTCGACAATTTCGTCCGAAAATACTTCACAAAGATCTATTAATATTAGGTTACCCGCTATTAACTTGCCCTCGTTTGAGGGTGACTATGAAAATTGGTTGTTTTTTAGGGATACATTTAATTCTATCATTCATACAAACAAAGAATTTTCCAATATTCAGAAATTCCACTATCTAAGATTTATTTGGATTTGGTTTTACCAATATTGATTTTCCATGGAAAAACCAAAACCAAATCCATGAGAATAAATGCAAGAAACAACATGCTATTCACCATTAATAACATGCAGATTGAAAATGTGGAAAACTTTACGTATCTTGGAAGTCACATAACAGAAAGCGGAGGTACAGAAGACGATATTCGTATGAGGATACGAAAAGCGCAACAAGCTTTCAGCATGCTCAACCCTGTTTGGAGGTCTGGAGACTACACTACGAGGACAAAGATCCGCATATTCCAGTCAAATGTCATGTCTGTACTACTTTACGGATGTGAAACCTGGAAAGCGACAAAAACCCTTACAGACAAACTGCAGGTCTTTGTTAATAAATGT
The DNA here is from genome assembly GCA_918026665.1 of Diabrotica balteata. Taxonomy (NCBI): domain Eukaryota; kingdom Metazoa; phylum Arthropoda; class Insecta; order Coleoptera; family Chrysomelidae; genus Diabrotica; species Diabrotica balteata. The sequence goes on along the minus strand of OU898276.1, from coordinate 119,225,597 downwards.
CTACGAAGAATTGTTCGTATTTTCTGGCCTAACATCATCAGAAACGAAGATTTACTACACCTGACCAAACAAAAGAGGGTAGTAAATGAAATAAAGTCCAGAAAGTGGGGTTGGATCGGTCACACACTCCGAAAAAATAACTTCAGTATTGCAAAGACTGCCCTAGAGTGGAATCCCCAAGGAAAACGAAAAAAAGGTCGCCCAGTACAAACTTGGAGAAGATCCATCATGGACGAGATAAGAAAACAAGGAAAGTCTTGGAATGAGGTGAAGGCCTTAGCGCAAAATAGAACCCGATGGCGTGTTTTCACTGAAGCTCTATGCTCCACTTAGGAGTTCAAGAACCTTATATATATATATATATATATATATATATATATATATATATATATATATATATATATATATATATATGTATATATATATATATATAAGATTATCTTTACAAGGTATTGCCGCAGAAACAATACGTAACGGACATTTCTGAGGCAACATATGAAACTGCGTGGGAGTTACTAAAAGACAGATTCGAAAACAAATCTCTTCTTGTCAATAATCACATTAAAAAATTATTTAACCTACCAAATATTTCCCCGTATTTTTTACTAAATTTTTTCCCCGTCTTACCATATTTTCGGGGGATATAGGGGTAGAATGCGAATATATGGAGTTGATTCCAGTTTACTCCAATTAGCCTCTTCTACTCAAATCCGACTCTCACCTTCACGATGGTGTCCCTGTTAACCGAGCAACCCAGCTGTAGATCCGGTATCCAACCCCGGGTGGAAAGTTGGGTCGGGAACTGACGAGAGCGGGTGAAATGGCCCTCCGAAAAGGGGGTTTGGCGTTGGGTTAACGACCCAACCCTGTAAAAACCCATAGTTACGAAATCTAAATTTAAAAATGCTGGACGGAAATCTCGACGACGACCTATGCAACGAAATAAGGACAACGATCTTAAAGTATTTACCTGGAATGTTCGCACACTCAACGAACCTGGAAACATCCGAAAACTGTGTGACATATTAGCACAATATAACGCTGACATTACTGCAATACAAGAAGTACGATGGATAGGCCATGGCATAATCGAAAAAAAAAAACTACAATATATACTACAGTTGCCATAGAACTAGACATGAATTTGGGACAGCCTTTATAGTCAGTAATAAAGTCAAGCATTTGGTTATAGATTTTAAGCCAATAAATCCACGAATGAGCTGCTTAAGGATCAGGGGTAAATTTTAATATTAGTCTTATTAATGTACATGCCCCAACAGAGGACAAGAAAGACGAAGAAAAAGACAATTTCTATGAGGAACTAGAAAGAACATATGACAGTTGTCCCAGAAATGACATTAAAATAGTAATCGGTGATCTGAACGCAAAAATCGGAAGGGAAGAAATATATCTACCGCACATCGGTAGATATAGTCTCCATAATGATACAAATTCGAATGGACACCGAGCAGTCACCTTCGCAGCCGCAAAGAACATGATCGTAGGAAGCACATGTTTTCTACACAAAAAAATACATATGTGGACTTGGACCTCACCTGATGGACTAACGAACAACCAAATTGATCATGTGATCATAGATGCTAGACACTTCTCAAACCTAATGGATGTCCGCACCTATCGAGGCGCCAATATTGATTCAGATCATTTTCTAGTTAGCACACGAATTCGAGCTAGAATCTCAAATGCGAAGAAGGAGAGAAGTACCAAAACAACGCGTCTCAATATTGAAATCCTCAAAAATCCGCAAACAGTAGAAAGGTTACAAAACTATATCGAAACTAAACACATAATTTATGAGGACCTACCAATTAGTGAACAATAGGAAATGTGTAAAAATAATATTAAAGAGGCGGCAAATAATATTCTAGGGCCAGAAAGACCACCACCACGTAATGACTGGTTTGATGCTGAGTGCGAGGACATTACAAGAAGAAAGAACGATGCATATAAACTGATGCAGCAAAGAAGAACCCGAGAAAAACAGCAAAAATATAAAGATCTCAGAAAAGAAGTGCATTCATAGAAGGAAAAAGCGAATTCACGAAAATAGAATATTGGAAGAACTTGAGGTATTAAATAAGGAAAACCAAACAAGAAAATTCTACAAAACTCTGAATAACGCAAGAAAGGAATTCAAACCAAGGCTCAGACTATGTAAGGATAAGGAGGGGCATATACTAAATACAAAAGAAGAAGTACTGAAAAGGTGGGTGGAACACTTTAAAGAACTACTTACTATTGAAGTAGAAGATTCAGATCCAAATCAACCACCCGGAGGAGCAAGCAACAATTCACCATTAGAACCTCCGTCAATTCAAGAAGTACGAGATGCAATAAAACACCTAAAAAACAATAAATCTCCAGGAAGTGATGGTATACCCGCGGAACTTATAAAATGTGGAGGTGCTTCTGTGACTAATCAAATATATAAAATAATACTGAGAGCCTGGAATGAGGAACAAATCCCGGAAGAGTGGTGTATTGGAATCGTTTGCCCGCTACACAAAAAGGGTGACCAATTGGAATGTAGAAACTATAGGGGAATAACCCTCCTTAATACAGCATACAAAATATTTTCGAGGATCATATATGGTCGCCTAAGTACATATTCAAAGGAACTTCTCAGGGAATATCAAAGTGGCTTTAGGCCTGGTCGATCAACAACAGATCATATCTTTGTGCTAAGGCAAATACTGGAAAAAACCAATGAATTCAATATCGATACATACCATCTTTTTGTAGACTTCAAATCTGCCTATGATAGTCTCCTAAGAAATAAATTGTATGAAGCAATGAATGAATTCCACATTCCCGATAAACTGATAAGATTGGTTAAGGCTACAATGCGTAATGTGGTTTGCAAAGTCGAAATACAGGGCGAACAATCACAGGCGTTTGGAACGCATGTTGGGCTGCGACAGGGAGACGCGCTGGCGTGTCTCCTTTTCAACATAGCACTGGAAAAGGCAATCAGAGATGCCCGAATAGACAACAGAGGAAATATTTTTAATAAATCATCCCAAATTTTGGCATATGCAGATGATGTGGACCTAGTTGCCCGCACAACACGCAAGCTAGAAGAAATGTATACCATCTTCTCAAATGCCTCAAAATCTATTGGCCTGCAAGTAAATGAGGAGAAAACTAAGATGATGGCATCAACACCCAACAATAGAGCCAGGAACATCGGTCCCCAATTCACGGTTGATAACTCTACCTTTGAAGTGGTTGACAAATTCACATACTTAGGCTCCCTGATCACCAAAGAGAACGCCATAACGGAAGAAATCAAGCGAAGGATCGTAATGGCAAAGAGATGCTATTTTGGACTGAGTAGACATATGAGAAGTAGAAACTTAAGCCAAAAAACAAAAATAACTATATACAAAACCCTTATACAGCCAGTGTTGACATATGGATCGGAGAAACTTAATGCGAATTTTGAATTAAAAGATGATTACACTCGATTTATCGATGAATATTTATCCTTACACCATATGTCCATTTCACCCTTTGAAACCACAGGCTATCTTTCTTCCTCATCATTGTGTCTATAAAGGCAATAAAATTCGTGTTGTTTTTGACGGTTCTGCCAATACAGATTCAGGTGTTTCCCTGAATGACGTTCTTATGGTTGGACCTAATTTACAAGATGATCTTTTCACTATCATCTCACGTTTTCGTAAACATAATTTTGTACTAACAGCTGATATAGAAAAGATGTATCGACAAATACTGATAAAGGAGGAAGAACGCTCCTTACAAAAGATCATATGGCGATCTAATCATACAAACTCTCTCGAAACTTATACTTTAAACACCGCTACTGCCTTCAAGAAGTGGCACACATGTATGCAACCGATTTTCCCGACATATCTTCTATAATTTTACGGGACTTTTATGTCGACGATCTTCACACAGGTGGTTCTACAATAGAAGATATCAAACGTATTCAATCACTTACTTCCGAATTATTGTCTTGTCATGGTTTTTAATCGAGAAAGTGGAAGTCAAACGCCCCTATTATAAACTTTGACAATCAAAATAATGTTTCCTTGGAAATTGGAGCTGACGATACTATCAAAACTTTGGGCTTATTGTGGAGTCCCAAATCTGACACTTTTCATTTCAATGTTCAACCTAGAGAGCACAAGTGTAAAGTTACAAAGAGACTTATTCTTTCCACTATATCAAAAATATTTGATCCACTAGGTTTGCTTTCGGCTGTAACTATAACAGCTAAAATTATTCTACAAGATTTGTGGAAACTAAAAATTTCTTGGGATGAAGTCGTTCCCATGGATATCTTTACGAAATGGGTTACATATCAGACTCAACTGGTTAAACTTAATCAGCTACAAATTCCTAGGTATGTAATTTGTACAAACTACAAGTCAATTCAACTTCACGGTTTTTCAGACGCATCCACCACCGCATATGGTGCTTGCATTTATATTCGTTCATCTGAAAACTTTGAAAATTTTCGTTGTCATCTACTTTGCTCCAAAACCAGAGTAGCTCCTTTAAAACACATTCTCACGGTACCGCGTCTAGAACTTTGTGGAGCTTACTTGCTAGCTGAGTTGATAGACAAGGTAAAACAACACATGCAATTAGATTTCGAAGAAATCACTTACTGGTGTGACTCCACTATTGTTCTAGGATGGATAAGGACTGCTCCGAGTTTGTTAAAGACGTTTGTGGCAAATAGAGTTTCTCAAATTCAAACTTTGACCGAATCTCACACATGGCGTTACGTGAATACACTTGAGAATCCCGCAGATCTTCTTTCAAGGGGAATTTCTTCTACATCACTTATCACTTCTGAAATGTGGTTTCATGGCTAGCTAAACCAGAAACTCATTGGCCTAATAGAACATTCAAACCTTCTGAACTCCCTGAGCTTCGACCAGTATCAGCCCTAATCTCAAGAGTTCACATGAAATTGGACATCATCACTAAAATATCCTCATTTGCAAAACTACAACGCATTATTGCTTATGTATTACGCTTTATAAATAATTGTAAATTTTCTCCTACACGAAGGAGCTTTGACAACCTTTCTTGTGAGGAAATAGATAATGCTTTAAAATATATTATTCGACTAGTACAAAATGAAACATTTTATGACGATTTGACACACCTTAAAAGACATGGTAACGTTAACTCTAAAAGTAAACTACTTATCCTCAATCCGTTTATCGATAAGGATAACACACTCCGCGTTGGCGGAAGACTACATAATTCTGATTTTTGTTACGATAAAAAACATCCCATTGTCCTTGATTCTAAACACCACTTTACAACTATTCTTGTACGAAATGAGCATCTTAATTTAAATCATTGCGGTACTCAATTACTATTAGCTTCCATTCGTGAAAAATTTTGGCCCATTAATGGACGTCAAGTGGTTCGCAAAATCGTTCGCGATTGTATTATTTGTTGTAGGGTGGCTCCTAAATTAGAAACCTATCTTATGGGCAATTTACCCTCGTCACGTCTTTTTCCCTCTAGGCCATTCTACAACTGTGGACTTGATTATGCAGGACCTTTTTTGCTAAAGGATCGACACACCCGAAATTATAAAACTATTAAGGGTTACATAGCTCTATTTATCTGTTTAGCAACTAAGGCCATACATTTGGAAGTCGTGAGCAGCTTGACCACTGAAAGTTTTTTAGCAACGCTAAAACGCTTTATTTCTCGACGCGGAAAATGCGCTTCGATCCTTTCGGACAATCGTAGTACCTTCGTTGGCGCAAAAAATGAGCTTGTCAAATTTTTTAATACCTATAGTTCAACTATTAGGGACAATTTAACTACCGAAGGTATTAACTGGCAGTTTATACCGCCAAGATCACCTCACTTTGGAGGAGTTTGGGAGGCGGGAGTAAAATCTGTCAAATTTCACTTAAAGCGCGTCATTGGCAATACAATTCTCTCATATGAGGAATTTTCCACTGTTTTATGTCAAATTGAAGCGTGCCTAAAATCACGACCACTCTCACCAATGTCCAACGACCCTTCCGACTTACTTCCTCTTACTCCTGCACACTTTTTAATTGGATCCACATTGACCGCAATACCTGAACGGAACTTCTTAGATGTCAAGGAAAACAGCCTTAGCATATTCCAAAGGCTTCAAAAATGATCCAAGGTTATTGGACTAGGTGGTCCAAGGAATACATTTCGTCTCTCCAGCAGTGAGTTAAGTGGAAAGAACATTTCAAAAGAGAGGTTGTTTCAAGCGACCAGTGACAAAGGTGTGCGTCCTACCCACAAATCAGTGACTTTAATGAAAGAACATTTAGCTCAGCTTTATTACTTGTTGAACCCCTTCAGGCGTTCAAGGGAGGCGGCTTATGTTAAAACTTTAGACTTAAATATTAAAACTTTCGAGCAACCTCGTATACTACACCTTTAGTTAAGTTTATTTTACACCCCTCGAGAGGGGATGCCGGTAGTGACCAGAGGAGAAGAAAGACACAGGCAGTTACAGTCCACAACCGAGTCTCAACACGACATCATTACGCTAGAGACGCTACTTTTAAATTTATTGTTTACAACATATTTTACATGTGCCTTTTGACTTCAATATAGTTTAGTTTGAGTGATTTGTTTTGTTTTTGTATTATTACGTGAAATTTTAATAAGATTTAACCTACATCCCAACACACCCATCGAGTAAAAAGACAAAAGAGGGATGTAAAGGTAGTGGGGGCAAAAATATTGTTAGACATGAAGTGCGACCTTTGGAGGCAACATTAAACAAGGAAAGAGAGTCTCTCTCCTTGTTTAACATTCAATTTAGTTGGGTTATGTTATTGTTTGTCCCAAATGTCACATAATATCTTATTTATATTGAAGTTTTTTAACAATTGTGTCGCATTTTAGACTATTACCGTTAATAATTAATTAAAACTTTCTCGTCTAAGACATTCTGAAAAATATTATATAGCTAAAATACAGTTAATAAGTGTCGGAAAATTTAAATTTGGCGCATTTGCATTTCCGGATATGTCCGACATCAGAGGTCACTTTTTTGGTCTCCTTTTCATAAGGATTAGATTCCCTCTTTTGTCTTTTTGCTCGATGCATGCACCCGACCATCTTCGACATCCGTACTATGTCATGTCTCGCAAGGTGAATTCCGTTATCCACAACACCTGTCTCCTAAACACAACTTTTCACTAATTTCTATAAAGTAGACTCTATTATGGTAAACACTGCATTAAAACAGTTTGACAGTTATTTTGACGTATACACGTATAACTTAAAATGCTTCATTAGTTTATAATATTTATGTATATTATCAAACAATATTAAACAGATATATTATAATTTAATTTATATGACTAAAATCAAGAAATCCCATGTTATATTCCTTAACACTGATATCCATCTGGAGTATAATTACATACACTTGAGTTGGAACCCCCTGCAATATTTATATTAGACCAGCTCCAGTTATGGCATGCGCTTTTGCCACAATTTATATAAACTGGCATCGATTTGTCCGAATCGGAGTCTCTAACGGTACCTCTAATATTGATCAAATTTAAGTTATAGATAGGAATATTATTATTTGCTACTCCACTGGCACTTCCATTGACATAATCTTGCTGAACATTTATCCCATAGTTTATTAAACCTACGGAAAACTATTTTATTATTTTGATAAATAATGTACTGTTTATATATTATCAAATGAATAACCATGTTATCAAATGTATATAATCAATTTGTTTATGATTTTTGTAAAATAGATTTATTGTTGTTATTTACACCGAATACATAGGTATCTATAATATAAATATATATATATATATATATATATATATATATATATATATATATATATATATATATATTGTTATGATTTTGTATTTTTGATTTTAATTTATTTACTTGAAACAATCACAAAAATATACTTTCTCGTTATCAATGTCCTAAAAAATAAACTTCTGATATTTCTTATGTTCAGTGAGTTCAAAGTTTTCTAGTTGTATTTATCGGGATAGGAAAAACAAAGGATAATAATAAAAAGTATAATACATAAAATACAGATATTTTTTATTTTATAAAAAAAAAAACAATTATTAAATTTGCCGTTATCTTTTCAATCAGCGAATATGCATGTAATGAAATTAATACAAAAAGAAAATTTTAATTCTTATTTTCTTCTTGAGACAAAACAATTTGAAACTAATTTAAATTTGGATACCTTTATAAACTTTTATCTTCCTTATATTTAAAAAATCTATTTTATTATGGAAACAAAACTTTAAAACATTTGATAAACGTAAAAAAGGTCTAATCATGCTTTAAACTGGTAACAACAATGAGGTAAACAAATCGCATTTAAGATTTACACACCTTTCAACTTGAAAAAGGAAAATATCTGACCTTTCTTCCCTGGATTGTTTTAGGACCACACAAAGAATTGTCCACCTTCCACAGCAATGTGTTCTTCCACCTTGCGCCTCGGCTTCTTGTTTCAGTATCTGCTCCTGCAGCCAATTTAACTGACTTAATTTAACCTCCTGACTCAATTCTCCAACACTTAACACACGAAAATCACTTCTTCAAACATTCATATAACTTCTTCGTGACCCAAGGATCTCTTTTCTCACCTGGTGCCACAACTATTTAACACGTATTCCAGAAACTGCACACTTTAGATTCAAGGATTTCTTTACATCGACTTGCAATCTACTTCTTCCACAATTCTGCTAACAAGACTGGTAACTTTATCCACTTAACAATGCCGGCCTCCAACTCACGAACACACCGCCTGTCGAGACGCAACCTTTCTTTTCGATCACTCAAACATCACTGTCTTCTCGAACCAACAAAAACTCTATCAACCCTCGGTCTCTCGATTTCCCCTTCCAAAAAGATCGTCTCATCACAAAATCCAAATTTGTTTACCACACTTGTTGGAATGCTAATTACCGTTTTCAAGCAAGGAACTTTAATCTTTTAACAATGGTCATTTCCTTGTAAACAAATAATTTTTATACATTTCAAAGATTTTTGCCTTAGTCATAATAGAAGATTTATACAACACAATACCGGACTAATCCTTCAGGTAACAGCTTATTTTCTATAATGTACAAATGGTTTGTCAATAACTCGTTTAGAATGGCTTAGTTCTTTATAAGTCATAAAATTTCGGTACTAATCTATCTATTTACAAATATACAAACTTTCTATCTTAAAATTAATACATATTTTGTCTTCAGATTTCTTAAAAACTTACTTCCGATGGATTCCTTAATTATTTTTGTTCCTTCCGCGTTTGTGGAAGAAGAAGTATAATAAATCCCCGCCTTTGCATATGATAAAAATTACTGAATTATGTAGGGATTTTTCTCTTATGCAAACATTCTTTGTCTCTTATCCATAATATTTATAAACATCGTTGATATTATATATTCCCCTAATCTTGTCTGAATCCAAATGCTTCAAAACATAACTATTTATACCATTATCATTGTTTATTACGTAAGGACCCTCAAAAACAGGCATTAACTTTGCGCATACATTGCCAGGGATGTTGGACACTCGCAATGCTCTCACCATAACCTTCTCACCTTTTTGGAAAGTAACTGGTCTTCTTTTCCTATTTTGATCTTGTCTCTGGATATATTTTTCGTTTGCTCTCCGCAATCTCCTTTGCACATCTTCCATTATCTGTGTGTATTCCTTTTGTTTTATATCTTCCCATGGCCTTATCGGCATTATCCCTTTCATTATATATTCTGGGGTTTCTTTCGTTACGGTGCTTGGGATGGTATTTAAATACATTTCTACTTCGTACACTTTCCGATCCCATCGTCGATGTTGACCTTCTGTTGTAATTCGAAGAAATTTCGTCACTTCCTGTATACATCGTTCCGAAGGATTACTCTGAGGATGTCTGATGCTAACAAAATTTGTCTCTATTCCCCGTTCTCGAAGTTGTCCCTTGAAACGATCATTCCTGAAGTATGTTGCATTGTCTAGAAGAATCCTTCTTGGTGTTCCTACGGTGGCTATAAAATTGTCGATGTTTCTCATTATTTCTTCGCCTTTCGTGGTCCGGCAACTGTATAATTTTACATATTTTGAAAATACATCTATCATGACTAAAACATGTTTATTCCTCTTCGTTGTCATAATTAGATCGCTTAATATATCTATTGCTACAATATCTAATTTGTTCCGGGATATAATATTTTTCGTAACGTTTTCATTCTTGAAATTCCTAATTTTATACTTTTGACAGATCGGGCACTTTTGTGTAATCTCCTTTGTAATGCGGTAATCCTGTCGGCAAATATAATTTTCTCGAAACACCAGCCAAACTTTTCTGCTGCCGATATGTCCATTGTCTTCATGCAATTTCTTTATAATCTTCTCTGCCAATGTTTGTGTCACCAAATATAGTTCCCTTCCGTCTATTCTCTTGAAATATATGTCGTTTTCCATCTCCGCTCTTCTTTTTTCTTTTTCCTCTAATTCTCCTTGATCTCTTCTTATTTCATTTAATGAGAATACACCTTCTTCTTCTGTCAAGATATTTAGTCCCACATGTAACGTAATTGCTTCCTTTTTTCCCGTGTCTTCATCCCGTGTTAGTGCGTCGGCTATGATATTGTCTTTTCCCTTGATATACCGGAATTCAAAATCGTACTCCTGTAATAATAGAATGCCTCTATGTATCCGATTATTCACCAATCGGTTCTTCATGATGTGAATCAACGCGGCATGATCCGTCTCGATTGTGAATTTGGCTCCCAATAAGTAATATCTTAATTTGTTTACACAAAATAGTACACTGGCAAATTCCAATTCTGTCACGCTATATTTTCTTTCGTGAGTCTTTGTCACTCGAGATATAAAACATATTGGCACTTCTTGATCGTTTTGTATCTGTGACAAAACTCCTGCAAATTTTTGTATTGACGCATCAGTTCGGAGTATAAATGGTAGATTATAATTGGGGTGGTATATCTTCGTTCCTTTCGCAAATTCTTGTTTTAATATTTGAAAAGCCTTCTCCTGTTCTTCTTTCCAATTCCATTTTATCCCTTTTTTTAGTAATTTTATTAGAGGAATTTCCTTCTGGCTTAAATCGGGAATTAGTTTTTTAAAATAATTGATCGTGCCAAGAAAACCTCTCAATGTTTTCAAATTGGTTGGTCTTGGATATTCATCAATGAGCTTGACTCGATCTTCGGCTAGGCTGACTGTTTTAGTGTCCAATTGAAACCCTAGATAAATTACTTCCTTTTGGAAAAATTGACATTTTTCGATGTTTAATTTTAATCCCGCTCTATCCAATTCTTCCAGAATTATTTTTATATGTTTCATATGGCTCTGTACATCTCGTGAAAAAATCAACAAATCGTCGATGTAATGGACTATGAAATCTTCGTATCGATTTAAAATCGAATGTAAAGCCCGTACCAGTGCTGCACAAGCGCTTTGTAAACCAAAAGGCACTACCTTGAATCTGTAGACAATACCATCAATTGAGAAAGCGGTGTAGTTTCTACATTTTTCAGCTAAAGGTATCAACCAAAAACTATGCTTTAAATCAATTTTAGAAAATATGTGTGACCCTGTAATTCTTCCAAATATGGCCTCGATGTTTAGAGGTGATTCATATTGTGATACCGTGTGCTGGTTGATATTTCTGGCATCTAAACATAGTCTCAATTCTCCACTGCTTTTCTTTACTATTACAATTGGATTAATATACGGTGAATCACATCGTTCAATTATTTGATCTTCCAACATTTTATTAATTTCTTCTTTCACCTGTTGTCGATACTTATATGGAATCGGGTACGTTTTCGATCGAAAATTTCCCAAGTTTTTTACCTCAAATGAATGTTCGTACTTTCTGGCCACTCTGTTTTCCTCATTTATCAACGTTTCGTATTTTTTTAATATCAAACGCAACTCATTTTCTCTTTCTTCTCCACACATCTATTTAATTTCTCTATCCTCAGATTCTTGACACATATTTATCGTCCATTCTTCATCCTCTTTTTCATTAATCTCTTCCCTAAAAACCACTGTTTCAATTATGTCGTTTTCATCTTCCTTTGTTGATATTCTTTCTTCTTCTTCTTCTTCGGGGCTCATCTCTTCTTTTGAGGAATCCCCGGTATTGACTTCCTTTATCCTTTTCTTAAGTCTTTTCCTTTTTCTTCTTTGTCCTTGCTTCGTTGCCAGATTCATTTCCACTGTTTGTTCTTTCTCCGAAATATCAATTTTCTGTTTCCCATGTTCGTTTTCCTGTTCTCCTTCCTTTTCTTCAGTCAGTTTCATCGTGTTATTTTTGAAATCTATTACTACATGTTTTTCTGCCAGTTCGTCCACTCCTACAATCATGTCATGCGACATGTTTGGCATTATTACACATTGTAATGCATACATTTTTTTATCCAGTCGTACCATCACTCGTATGCCTTCATTTATCGTTGCCAAAATCCGTTTATTCGCACCCACCAAATTTACCCTTGGTATTTTGTATATTAAATTTGTCAACTGTACTTCTTCTATTAATTTTCTGTTTATTAAGGTTATTTCTGACCCGGTGTCTATCAAAATCTTTATTGGTCTATTGTTAATGAAACCATCTACAAATTTTAAATTAACTCCTCTTCTTTCCTCATTATTTCCTGCCAATTTAATGAATTCCTTCGGGTGACAAAAAATTCCTGCCTGGTTTTTTGTTTTTAGTGGGTGCTTTCGTGAAAAACCGACTGTTGTTCTTCCGTATTTCTTCTCTCATCTCTATTTCTTTCATCCTCATTTTCTTCTATTTGTGTATGATTTACCTCTCTTCTATTTTCTTTTTGTCTGTCATATCCGTTTCGGTTTCCACGATATTCCTGTTCATTTCGTCTATTGTAATTTCTGTTTTCTGGATATGTGCGGGTGTTATTTCTGTTTTGATTTTCTCGATATCTGTCTTCATTCCATGGCCGATTTCTGAAATCATCATTTCCTCTTCTATTTTCCCGATTCTCGTTTTCCCTCCTGGGAATAAATTCTCGTCTAGTGTAATCCCTCCTAAAATTTTGTCCTCTCTCTCTGTATTCCTGAGTTTCTCGATGTCTATAATTCTCTTGTGACCTTCTTGCTCTTCTTTCCTGTATCCGTGATGCCCTTATTTGTAGGAATTGGCATAAACTATCGATATCTTTGTAGTTTTGTAAATTTATGTGGTCTTCCATTGTGTCTTCAAAGTGTCTTGCAATCAACTCGACTAATTGCTCAGATGAATAATTGTATTGCAGATGTTTTGCGTTATTGTACATTTGCAATGCGTATGTTTTTTCTGATATACCCATCTTCTCATGGTATTTCCCATTTTGCAATTCCTTATTTATCTGTAATTGCTCTGTCTTTCCCCAGAAACAACTCAGAAATTTGTTTTCAAATTCTTGCCAATTTTCAAATTCCTCCACTTTGCTGTCAAACCATAGACTTGCCTCATCTTTGAGATGATTTCTGATAACTTCCTTAGCTGTCTCAAAATTTCCCATGTATTGTATCTTCTTCTTTAGATTATTCATGAACGGTACGGGGTGTAGTTTTCTTACATCCCCGCCAAACGGTATTTTTATTTCGCCGGAATTCTGGATAACTATTTCTCTTGTTTCTCCGACTCTATTTTGGTGTCTTATTTCCTTAATTAAATTTTCATTCCGTTTCACTCTTATTTCTATTTCTTCCTTATCTTCTTGCAGAGCGTTTTCAAACTTTGTTTCTAACTCTTCTAATTCCTTTTCCATTTTGTTTTTCATTTTTTTAATTTCCACCTCTTGTTCTGCCATTTCTTTTTTAACATTCTCTAAGCAACTTTTAACTTCTTTTATCACTTGTTGTGTTTCCTGTCGGTTTTTTTCTATTGCTTGTTTCGTTTCACGTTGATTTTCTTCCATTCTCTTGTGAGTTTCTCTTTGATTCTGTTCCATTGTTTTATCCACTTTATCCATTTTTTGCATCATTATTTGTAACATTTTCTCTATTCCTGACAATTCCTGTTGTTCTGATGCCATGATTGTTGTTTCAAAAATGTCTTCTTGTTCTATATGTTCTTCTTGTTTTTTGTTTTCTTTGCTTTTGCTTCTCGTGATCGACATGTAGTTCAAATTTATCCCCGCCTGATATGAAACTCTTAAATTTGTGCAATAATATCCCCGCCAAATATGAAATTCGAGTAATGTTGCAAAGACGAAAAAAATTTTTCTCTTATCCCAAATGCAATAAATTTAAATAAATGCAATAAAATTTAAAACTTTTGTCAATTGTAAAAATCAATCAAATATAATAAAATATATCATGCAAAACTTGTACCTAGAGAAATTTGAAATGTTATGTCATAAAATGCAGTTATTATAAACTTTGACCATCGGAAATAAATTCTCAATCAACCTGCTTTCTTTCCCTATCCTTTTAAATTCCAACTAGAAATACTTTCTAAGCTTCACACGTTTGGGCGACAGTTGTTATGATTTTGTATTTTTGATTTTAATTTATTTACTTGAAACAATCACAAAAATATACTTTCTCGTTATCAATGTCCTAAAAAATAAACTTCTGATATTTCTTATGTTCAGTGAGTTCAAAGTTTTCTAGTTGTATTTATCGGGATAGGAAAAACAAAGGATAATAATAAAAAGTATAATACATAAAATACAGATATTTTTTATTTTATAAAAAAAAAACAATTATTAAATTTGCCGTTATCTTTTCAATCAGCGAATATGCATGTAATGAAATTAATACAAAAAGAAAATTTTAATTCTTATTTTCTTCTTGAGACAAAACAATTTGAAACTAATTTAAATTTGGATACCTTTATAAACTTTTATCTTCCTTATATTTAAAAAATCTATTTTATTATGGAAACAAAACTTTAAAACATTTGATAAACGTAAAAAAGGTCTAATCATGCTTTAAACTGGTAACAACAATGAGGTAAACAAATCGCATTTAAGATTTACACACCTTTCAACTTGAAAAAGGAAAATATCTGACCTTTCTTCCCTGGATTGTTTTAGGACCACACAAAGAATTGTCCACCTTCCACAGCAATGTGTTCTTCCACCTTGCGCCTCGGCTTCTTGTTTCAGTATCTGCTCCTGCAGCCAATTTAACTGACTTAATTTAACCTCCTGACTCAATTCTCCAACACTTAACACACGAAAATCACTTCTTCAAACATTCATATAACTTCTTCGTGACCCAAGGATCTCTTTTCTCACCTGGTGCCACAACTATTTAACACGTATTCCAGAAACTGCACACTTTAGATTCAAGGATTTCTTTACATCGACTTGCAATCTACTTCTTCCACAATTCTGCTAACAAGACTGGTAACTTTATCCACTTAACAATGCCGGCCTCCAACTCACGAACACACCGCCTGTCGAGACGCAACCTTTCTTTTCGATCACTCAAACATCACTGTCTTCTCGAACCAACAAAAACTCTATCAACCCTCGGTCTCTCGATTTCCCCTTCCAAAAAGATCGTCTCATCACAAAATCCAAATTTGTTTACCACACTTGTTGGAATGCTAATTACCGTTTTCAAGCAAGGAACTTTAATCTTTTAACAATGGTCATTTCCTTGTAAACAAATAATTTTTATACATTTCAAAGATTTTTGCCTTAGTCATAATAGAAGATTTATACAACACAATACCGGACTAATCCTTCAGGTAACAGCTTATTTTCTATAATGTACAAATGGTTTGTCAATAACTCGTTTAGAATGGCTTAGTTCTTTATAAGTCATAAAATTTCGGTACTAATCTATCTATTTACAAATATACAAACTTTCTATCTTAAAATTAATACATATTTTGTCTTCAGATTTCTTAAAAACTTACTTCCGATGGATTCCTTAATTATTTTTGTTCCTTCCGCGTTTGTGGAAGAAGAAGTATAATAATATATATATATATATATATATATATATATATATATATATATATATATAGTTATGATATATAAAATCAAGAAAAATATTGGTTTGATTAAAATATTTCAAAGTTCAAAAACATTAAAATAATTCAGATAAGTAGGAAAATAACCAACAAACATTTCGAAGAAGGAAAGTTTTTAAATTTTTGGATTACCTGTATTAAACAAAATGTAAGCTATGCATAAATTATTTCCTTTGTTATACTATACTTGAGTGACCCGCATAATTTTAAGTGAAATCCAAAGAACAATTGAACCTGGTTTTTCCAAATACATTAACGCAGTGATTAAAGATAATAGAAGAGATTTGAGAAAGAGGTTTTTGTTAGTTTTTAAGAATTGTAGAAAAATATTATTTGTAAATAAGTTTTAGGAAATTTTATAATTATAGGTAAAAAGTTGTTTGTTGTCGAAATGAAAAAATGGGGAAATTGTGACGAGTTTTGATTGGCGGAGATTGAAAAAGGTGGGATAGGTATGTAGGAATGAAAGTTTAGCTAGATTAGGGAGTGAGAAAAGATAGGCAGTTGGTTTCCAAGGGTGCAAGGCGAATGGCCGTTGTTCTCGGGTAGTTTCCCAGAGGTAGGAAGCAGTAGCAGTGAAAGTTTGTGAGTTTTCGTGTAGTTAGTGTATCTGACAGAAGCTGATCCAGTAAAATATTGTAAGTCATATTTTTCTACTTATATTCCAAGAGTCACTGTTCAGGCCAACGAGAGATTCAGTTTATCGTAAAGAAAAGATATTCCAAGAGTCATTTTTCACTCAGGCCAACGAGAGATTCAGTTTATTGAGAGAAGAAGAAGCTAGCATAATTTGAACGATTCGTGCATTTGAAGGAGATCATTAAGGACGAGATACTTGCAATAATTTATTGTAAGATTGCTGATTACTTAGGGAGCGGCCACGAGTAAATAGTATAGTCTACAAATAACAAGGATTTGAACCACTCATCATCAGAGAGAGATAGTTTTGTTTCTGCAGTTTTTCTTTCATTGATAACAAAATTTTTACACTTAATTTAGAAAGGATATAATAATCTTGATTAGGAGATTTAGAGTAATACTTGGATTTTGAGATTTCAACTAATATTGTTTGTACCATTAATTTTGATTGTTCACGTACGTAGAAAAAAAATTTTGAGAATTATTATATGAGATTTTGTTTATTGAAAACTTTTGAGTGTGAATTATTTCATTATTTTTATTTCAATATATAGTGTTAGATCATATGTGTTTTTTATTATTCCGGTATTCTTTGGACCTTACCTTTCACATGTAATAGCATAGATATTGAAGCACGAATTTAACCCTGAGATAAAAGAATTAAAAATTGTGATAGAGTCATAATCATATCATTTAAATAATTTTAATTAATCAAAAAAAAAATAATTAGCTATTTATTGCTTGGCGCACCAAGACTTTAAATATCACAATAATATATATATATATATATATATATATATATTATATATATATATATATATATATGAAAGTTGAACTTCCACAAGAGCTCCTGACGGTGGGTTGAATAACCCGAAACACGTGTCGGGCTATGGTGGAGTTCCGATTGAAATGAAATGCAATCTTTTACTTTCATTTAAACGTCTTTTTCTACGTAAAGAGTGAAAAAAAAATTGTAATGTTCAAAGGTGAATCGTAGATGCATGTCGAAGTAAAAATGTACTTCTAGCGTCGTTGAAAGCCTCTAGCAAGAGGCTTTGAATTTGCGGTTCACCTAATTTGCTATCAGAGAGGTCTCTCGACTTCTCGTTATTTCATATTATATATATATATATATATATATATATATATATATATATATATATATATATATATATATATCGCATTCTCAGTGCAAGACTGCAGTAACTCAAAATTTTATGAAAATTAAGTAATCATGAAATTCGATCGTAAACATGCATATATATCCCATATAAGACTTTAGTAACTTTCAAATGCTTAACCGGCTAAATATAACAACAACAACAGTTTAACTATTTAATTCTAATGTAACGAAGTTAATAAAACAGTTTTGCACGGAACATTGCAATTGTTTCGATAACAAGCAATGAAAGGCACGAAAAAAGTAAGATATTTGTTATTTTAATATCTATATCTGTGGTGTTTACTTTTAATATACAGTGTGTGTACGTAATCCATTAATGGACGAGACAATAAACAAATATTTACGAGACCAATCTATTTATGTAGGTAAGTTTTATGTCCTTTGTGTGACATTATATTTTCCATAAAATGTGTGCGATGTCGTTTGAGCATTTTTATTTATTAGATTGGAATAAAAACACATAAATTAAGACTAATTATTTACAGCCAAAAAGTATTTTTTGTTATGAAAGGAAAAACAGTTATCTTAAAACTTGTGTATTAACAATACAATTGATAGATGCCCGAAAAAATGTAACAAATACATGGAAAATTCGAAATGTGATATTTTACTGACTGCATATATAAATTAAATAGAAATTATATAATTATAAATTTTGCTTAAATTTTGAATTTCTGACCTTTTGTTTAAATTATTATCACTTTTGCTAATACAAACCATTTCCAAAAAAGTTCTGTTAAATTTATTACTTTCATTACATAAAATTTTAATATTATCAAAATACATAATATGGTCTTTGTCTATTACATGCTCTGCCAAAGCACAAGATGGTTTCTTAATTCTACAATCACTCTTGTGAGAAATAATGCGATTTGAGAGATTTCTTTCAGTCTCACCAATATACTCAGCTTCACACTGAGTACAAACAATGCTGTATACTACATTTGTTTGATCTAATTTGTCTATAGGATATTTAGTTTTGGAATATAAAGATGAAATAGTTTTGATGTTCTTTGTTGCTATTTTTATATTGTCAATAACCTTTAATGTTTGTATTAATTTCGAAGTTAATGATGGTATAAAAGGTAGTGAATGATAATATATGTTTTGATTGTTGGATACAGTGTTTTGAGATTTAGCAAAAAATGGTGTTAAGTTATTTATATTTAATAAATTAGAAAAAAGCATCCTATGTAGCATATCTGGAGGATAAGAGTTTTCAATTAAAATATTTTTTAACAAATGAAGATCTTCTTGTAGATAGTCTGGATGAGAAAGTTTTAAAACACGTTCCTTTAATCCTGTTATAAGGTTCATTTTCATGTTATTTGGATTATTAGAGTAATAGCTTATAAATCTATTACTACATATGGGTTTTCTGAACCATCTAGTTTTCAACATATTGTCTGTATTTCTTACAATTCTCATGTCAAGGAATGGTAGAGAATTATCTACCTCTTCCTCAACTGTAAATTGTATATGTTGATTATGATTGTTGAAAATGTTGACTGTTTCAAGAATTTTGTGTTTAGGAAGTGCCAAAACTAGATCATCTACATATCTTTTGATAAATGGAATGAAAAAAGTGCAATTATTGATACAATCACTAATAACATCATCCATGACATAGCTACTTAGAATGGGTGAAAGACTAGATCCCATAGGGCTACCAAAAATTTGTTTATAAAAAACACCATTAAATATAAAAATATTAGAATCAAAAACAAAGTTGATGAGTGATTTAAAATGTAATAAGTCAATATTAGTATGTTGCTAAATCTCATTCCAATGTTTTTCAACACTACTTATGATTAAATTTAAAGGTAAATTGGTAAAAAGAGATGTTACATCAAAACTAACTAAAACATAATTTTGTGGTAATTGGAAATTATTAATGAAAGAACTAAAATCAAATGAATCTTTTATGTAAAAATTGTTGTCTAAATTATAAGCATTGGTTAAGATGTCAGTGAGGAGCTGTGCTATTGGTCCATTTGGAGGGCATAGAGATGAAACAATTGGTCTCATAGATAAAGTTGGTTTATGTATTTTAGGTAGAGCATAAAACCGTGGTGCAATAGAATTATAAATTTTGAGTTCTTTTGCTTTTTTATTATCAATAAATTTCTTACTGTTTAATTTTGATACTAGACAATTTGCTTTTTGTTGTAAAGTACAAACAGGACTCCTTCTAAGTGTAGTGTAATACTTAGTATCATTTAAGAGTTCTCCAGTTTTTTGTAGGCAATCCTCTTTATACATTACAACAGTTACGTTACCTTTATCGCTTTTGACAATATAAATTTCAGGATGGTTTTTAAGAAAAAGTTTAGTTTGTAAATAGTATTTATTTAAAAAATGATCTTTGACTTCTTTATGTAAAAAGTTTGTAATGACGTTTGTATATTTAGATCTAACAACATGCTTTTGATTGTCATTAAGTACTTAATGCGTTTCTCACTCCATCTCACGTAAGGTCCATACCGACCATAAACTTTTTCCTACACTGTATAAACTAAATTGTACAATAAACAAGAAAAAATTTAAAATAAAAAAAAAGATTAAAAAAAACATACATTGCTCACACTTAACTTTTACACTGCTAATACTTTAAGCATTGTTATTGTGAAGAAGAATGAGTTTTCTTTTATTTTTTTTTTTAATTATTATAGTTAAAAAAATCGTCTGGCTAATTGGTCTTTACCAAAGCCATCTAATTAAATTAAAAAAAAAGCTGGCCATTGATAATTTTGTTTGATCCGATTATAATATTCTTAAGCATCTTTATGCTGATGTTTGTTAAAAAAAGCTAGTAGTCCAAAGTGGTTTAGACTTTAGCGGGTGCCAAGATTTATACTTATACAACATATTAATTGGAATTATGCAAATTGCAAAATGTTTTGATTACGAATGAATCACTATTTTTTGTATATTCTCCAGATGATAGAAGACTTGTTTGACAAATTTATCTAGTGTACTTTTAGATCCTGTCTTAGTCAGAGAGGATTATCTCTATTAGTATGTGTTGGAATAACAATGGAATGCTGATTCAGTTTTTGTTGACAATGGAACACCGAAAACACGAAGATGCATAAATAATTTTTAGCCAATCACGTTGTCCTGTATCCACACTTAGATAACAACTTTATTGTCATTGTTAACAATGCGAGACCACATTCCGCTAAGTATATTCCAAAATAAAATTAAAGTTAAAAAAAATTAAGTTGACCAGCATGGTTAATGGATTAAAATTCAATTGAGCATGTTTATAACTATCTAGGTCATGGATGCACAGACCGCGGCCAGCAGGCCGCATGCGGCCCGCCGGCCAAATACTGGTAGCCCGCCGAGAGCAAAAATAATACTCTTGTACATTCGAAAACTATTGAATTCTATTCCAGAATAAAATCAAAAAAAATATGTTCGAAAAGTAATTTGAATCTCGCGCGCGCTATTTGAATCTAGTGCCCAAAAATGCTAAGTCAAGCAACATCGCTTGCTGCCTTCTTTATATAAAGTTTAAAATAGTAGAGAAATCAAGAATGTTCTAGCGCGGTGCGAGCAAGCGAGATAGCAGTAGTTCCGAATTCCCGATTGCTCGCGTAGGAATACGAAGCTTCCACAGTCGTATGCACAGAGTACAGTTATACGTAAAACTCTGTTATTAATAAGTGTTTCCCTATCTATTTAATCAATTTTAATCAAATTTAGCTTTAATGTTGGCCAAATATTAAAATAAAACAAAGAAATTACTATTTTTATCAGAATTTCTCTAATTGTAATAATTACCTACGTCATTATTTCAGATATAAAATCTGTATAAAAATCTTAAAATTTCTTAGGAATAATATTCAATCAATTATTTTTGATAATTTAAAAAAGGATGGGTAATTTAAGTAGGTCCTGTAATTGTTTTCAGGTGCTGTGTTAATCCTAGCCAGGATTAGAACCCAACATGGAGAAGCCAGGACCTAGTAAAAAACGTAAGATTAAAGATGAAAATCGGCAGTTTCAAGAAATTTGGACTGAGAAATACTTTTTTGTATGGTCGCATAACAAAGTCGTTTGTTTAATTTGCAAGAATTCTATTGCGATTGCAAAGGAATATAATGTAAAAAGGCACTATGAAACGCAGCATCCTTCTTTTACCAAGTTTACAGGCGAATTAAGAAAGCAAAAAATGTTGTCTTTTAAACGAGAGCTTATTGGTCAGCAAGATATGTTTACAAAACCCATTCAAAATTCAGAAACAGCTACAGAAGTTATTTATGAAATTTCTCGAATGATAGTAAAGCGAAGTCGCCCCTTCAATGATAGCGATTTTGTAAAAGAATGCATAGAAATTGCCGCTAAGAAAATGTGTCCAGAAGCATCAAAAAAGTTGGAGAAAATTTAACTGAATCGTATGACTATCCAAAGATGAACAATATCTTTGTCAGGTAATAATGCGGAACAATTAATTGAAAAAACTAAGATCATTGAATTTTTTTCATTAGCACTCGACGAATCCACTGATACTAGTTCCACAGCTCAACTTCTCATATTCATACGAGGTGTTACTCAAGATTTTGAAGTCTTTGAAGAGTTATTAGAAATGTGTTCATTGAAAGGTCAAACTAAAGGAGTTGATATACTCAATGTTCTTTTGGATGAGTGTTCAAAAACTGATTTGGACTTATCAAAATTATCGGGAGTTGCGACTGACGGTGCTCCTTCGATGATTGGTGTCAATTCCAGGCTAGTTACTTTGCTGAAAAAGCATCTGCAAGAAAAAAACATAAACGCTGAAGATCTTATGCAGTTTCACTGCATTATACACCAAGAAACCCTCTGTTCTAAAAAATTGAATTTTAAAATGTCATGAAAGTGGTACTCTCGATTGTAAATTTCATAAAATCACGAGGACTCAATCACAGACAATTCAAACAATTCCTTGATGACATCGAAAGCGAATACGGAGATTTACTGTATTATACAGAAGTAAGGTGGCTAAGTCGTGGATTGACACTGGAACGATTTCTAAATTTAATAGAAAAAATTGGAATATTTCTGGCGGAAAAACAAAGGGATGTCCCGGAACTTAACAATCCTGATTGGTTGTATGATTTGGCTTTTTTAGTTGACATTACAAATCATTTGAATGTTGTGAACACACGGCTTCAAGGCAAAAATCAACTGATATCCCAGCTCTACGCTCATGTATCATCCTTTCAATACAAGCTGACACTTTTCAGATCACAGTTGAATTCTGGAAATTACAATCATTTTCCGAATTATAAGAAAATGGCTGAAAAATTCAACAAAACTGCAATTAATTTTAGTTATGTAGAAAAGCTAGACATTTTGATTCAATCTTTTCAAGAAAGATTTTCTGAGTTTAAAAAAGTGAAACCTCTGTTGGACATATTCAGCAATCCATTCATAATTTCAGTTGAAAATGCGCCAGAGGCAATGCAGTTAGAAATTATCTTCATTCAAAACGACCAAGATTTACGCAACAAATTCAACGAAGAAGACTTGCTGAACTTTTACCGCTGCATTGATAAAAATATGTACGAAGAGTTGGGCATAAACGCTCTGAAATGTACCAGCTTCTTTGGTTCTACCTATATATGTGACTACACTTTTTCAATACTAAATAATAATAAAACAAAAAATCGAAACCGCCTTGCAAATGAAAGTTTGGAAGCAGTTTTACGTGTTGCTACAAGTAAATTTGAGCCAAATATAAAAAAGATTGTAAGCACTATGCAGTGCCACGCTTCATATTAATAAATTATTTTTCAATTTTAATAAATTATTATCAATTCTTTATTGCCTTTAATTACCTATACTTCTGGCGGCCGGCCCGCCATCAGTTCATGATTTGCCCGAGTGGTCCCTAGTCTTAATAAGTCTGTGCATCCCTGATCTAGGTAGATGTATAAGAAGTCGTGAAATAATACAAACAAAAGTAACCTTCGTATTTGTAGAGGAGTGAATAATGTCTTTGCGGGAGTATATTAGATCGGCAATTAGTTCAATGTCTAAAGAATAAAAGAATACAAGCTAAAGGAGACAGCACCCAATATTATCAAATTGATTTATTGTTTTCTTATTTAATCTTTCGATCTTTAGATTATGGTTTATTTGTCAATTGATCTATTTCTATTATTCCATTAAAAAAAAACTTGCAAACAACATGATTTAATCAATTAATTATAATTTCGAAGCAATTAGAGATATTAAAATCAATGAAAAAATATATACAGATATGGAAAAAAATATGGTGGGTATAACAAAATAAGCGATAAAACAGAGATATTAGCATTATGGTTTCATCTTTTAGACAGAGCTAAAAATTCATATTACCTCTTGTCTGCCAATTAAAACTCGAGTGTTTCCGATCAAATGTTTCACTATTTTAAATTAAGATCCTGCATTGCCAGGCATATAATAATAAATTATCATTTTGTACGATAATTTTAACGTTGTCCGCAACGTGAACGTACGATAATACGTAGAATACTGGCCTCTAGTAAGGTAACTCCCATCCATATAAAGTTTCGGAAGAGAGTTTCTAGCGCCAAATACGGACGGGCCGAAACTAATGTCATTGGGCGGCAAATCCAAAACGTAAATTCAGAATTTTAGGCGGCAAATTCAAAAAATATGCTCTGAATTTTAGGCGCCAAAATTCAAAAAGTATGTTTTTAATGGAAAGTAAATATAGTCATAAAATAGGAAATAAAAACTTATTCTATGCCAGAAAATATATCCTCTCTGTCCAAAAATATAGTATACACCTACACATTTATATATATATATATATATATATATATATATATATATATATATATATATATATATATATATATATATATATATATATATATATTGGATTTGAAGTTTCCGCGGGAGCTATATGTGATTTCAGTTGTTTTCCGGGTTTGACTCCGCGTTAAGTAATTTCGGTTTTTAGAAAAACCATTGTTTTGACGACGTTTCGGCAAGGTCACACTTGCCATTGTCAAGTCAGATTAGTTCTGCTTCGTTCTTGATGTTTCAGGAGAACTGATTTAGTTCTCAAACAACTCCGTAACAAATCAGTTCTACTGAAACATCAAGACGAAGCAGAACTAATCTGACTTGACAATGGCAAGTGTGACCTTGCCGAAACGTCGTCAAAACAATGGTTTTTCTAAAAACCAAAATTACTTAACGCGGAGTCAAACCCGGAAAACAACTGAAATCATATATAGGTATATATATATATATATATATATATATATATATATATATATATATATATATATATATATATATATATAAATGTATAACATAATATCTGATACAGAGAGAGTATATATTATGGTACAGGAAAGTTTTTATTTAATATTTTATGATTATATCTGTTTTCCATTTAATTAACAAAAATAACATGGATATATAAGGTCAGGCCATGGAGTTTAGGGTGCCTGCAATGTAAAATGACGTGTACACTATCCTTCATGCTATGGCATGCTGGACGAGCCATACAGTCTGTAGTCAACACCCCGAAGTATGAGCGGGAACACAAAGTGCATCAATACTCATACTCTTATGAAACGCACCTGGCGGATCATAAGGGCCTTCACATTTTACTCTTCTTCAACTTGTCTTGAGTGAAATGTCTTTAATCTTTTCTATCAGCCTCTCTTGGCTAACTCTTGTTTCTTCCGACCCCGAATGGCGATTAGGTTTCCGAAAGCAGACAGGTCACTATATTTCTTTTTACTTCATATTCTTCTCTGACCGAGTATAGGCGGTATAACCTTAAAATCTCGCACGAAGGAAATGTTGTTGCCACCTTCAGGACCACTATCCCCTGAGGCTTGTCTGGACGCTACAGTCGGCAGCCCCGGCACCAGACTCGGGTGCGGAAGGCCAATGACCTACCCATCTTAAATTTTATCATATTACTGAAACTTTGGTAGAAACAAACCGGACGGATCAAATGTTGACGACCTTGGCATCACCGAAAACACGGACACGATTTGGTTGCTGGAATGTTAAAACTCTGTATGAGATTTCTAAACTAGCTCAAGCAGTAAAAGAATTAAACAGGTATAAATTAAGCTTTGTTGGTCTATCGGAAGTAAGATGGTTGGAAAATGGTGAACACCATACCCAAACAGGAGAACTCCTATTATACAGTGGTAAAGAAAATGGAAATCACGAGAGCGGAGTGGGTCTTCTACTCAGCAAACAAGCCAAAAAAAGCCTCATTTCATGGAAACCAATCAATGATAGAATTATGATTGCCAGATTTTATACCAGATACCGCAAGTTAACAGTGATTCAGTGCTATACTCCCACGAACACATCTCTCCACGAAGATAAAGACATATTCTACGAACAACTAGAACAAACGACCCAACAAGTAAAACAAGGCGATATACTAATAGTGATGGGCGATATGAACGCTAAAGTTGGAGAAGACAATATTAACTTAGAAACCGTAATGGGTAAACATGGCCTGGGAGTGATGAATGAAAACGGAGAGCGCTTTACAAATTTTTGCTCCAATCATAGCATAGTTATTGGTGGAACCATCTTCCCACATAAAAATATTCACAAGGTTACATGGACTGCACCAGGTCATATAAGAGAAAATCAAATAGACCACATCGCCATATCAAAAAGATGGAGATCATCTCTTCTTGATGTATGTAACAAAAGAGGAGCAGACATCGCAAGTGACCATCATCTTGTAATCGGTACCACTAAAATCAAAATGGCAAAAAACAAAATCACACGAAACACCAAACGACCAACATACAATCTAGACAAATTAAAAACGGCTACAGGAAGACACATGTTTAGGGAGGAACTTCAACTCAAAAGAAGAGAACGTGAAGTAAATAGCTGGGAAGATCTGGCAAATGTTTTGACAGAAATAGCTGAAGATAAACTGGGTAAAAAAGAGAAACATAGAAAAGAATGGATATCAGATGAAACTTGGAATCTTATCGAAGAAAGAAAACAGCAAAAAAAAGATATTTTGCAAGCAAGAACTGTAGAAGAAAGAGCGAACCGACAACAAGAATACGAAACAATAAATAAAGCAGTTAAAATAAATGCAAGAAGAGACAAAAGAAGATGGGCTGAAGAACTGGCAAAACAAGCCGAAATAGCTGCACAATACAATAGAACTAGAGAGCTATACCAAATTACTAGACGTCTAACAAAAAGTGGGCCCAACTGTTCAAACGTCGTAAGATCCAAGACAGGAGAATTACTTACTACAACAAATGACCAAATAGAGAGATGGAAAGAGCATTTTCAGGAGATGCTAGGCACGCCCAGGGATAACGCAGATGAAATTGTCGAAAATCCACAGAATATAGACTTGCGTATATCTTGCGACGCCCCTTCCAAAACAGAGATAATAACAGCTATCAAATCTCTGAAAAATAACAAGTCTCCGGGAATCGATAACATTGCTGCCGAAATACTTAAAACTGATCCGCATCTAACTGCTGAACTTTTGCTTCCCATAATCCGAGAGGTGTGGGAAACAAACCGCATTCCAGCGGACTGGAAAAAAGGCATCATTATTAAGCTTCCAAAAAAGGGCAACCTCACACTATGCAAAAATTGGAGAGGAATAACCTTGCTTACCGCCATAAATAAAATCTTCACGACCTTCATACTTAAAAGATTAACAAACAAGGTTGAATTTCGAGCTAATCAAGTAGGCTTTAGACCAGAATCCTCCTGCATAGACCACATTAATACTGTGAGGCTAATAATGGAACAATCGGTTGAATGGAACACACCCCTATACATGGTTTTTGTTGATTTCGAGCGTGCTTTTGACAGCTTATCTCATGATGCGATATGGAAAATTTTAGAGCTAAAAAACATCCCGCATAAAATAATTTCCATTATAAAGTTACTGTACACTGAAGCGAAATGCAGCGTGACACACAATGGGATCAACAGTGACGAATTTGACGTACTTACTGGAGTCAGACAGATATGCGTGCTTTTTTCGTTTCTTTTTAACATAGCCCTAGACTATGTTCTCTCCAAACTAGACTCTGACACAAGAGGGATACAATGGACGTTAACCACACGCCTAAGCGATCTAGAATACGCCGACGATATCTGCCTGTTAGGACAAAGGTTCCAAGATGTGGCTGACCAATTGGAAACACTTTCCACTGAAGCCAATAAAATAGGTTTGAAAATCAATATTGGTAAAACCAAATCCATGAGAATAAATGCAAGAAACAACACGCTATTCACCATTAATAACATGCAGATTGAAAATGTGAAAAACTTTACGTATCTTGGAAGTGTCATAACAGAAAGCGGAGGTGCAGAAGACGATATTCGTATGAGGATACGAAAAGCGCAACAAGCTTTCAGCATGCTCAACCCTGTTTGGAGGTCTGGAGACTACACTACGAGGACAAAGATCCGCATATTCCAGTCAAATGTCATGTCTGTACTACTTTAC
Organism: Diabrotica balteata; assembly: GCA_918026665.1. Taxonomy (NCBI): domain Eukaryota; kingdom Metazoa; phylum Arthropoda; class Insecta; order Coleoptera; family Chrysomelidae; genus Diabrotica; species Diabrotica balteata. The sequence goes on along the minus strand of OU898276.1, from coordinate 119,197,250 downwards.
GGATGTGAAACCTGGAAAGCGACAAAAACCCTTACAGACAAACTGCAGGTCTTTGTTAATAAATGTCTACGAAGAATTGTTCGTATTTTCTGGCCTAACATCATCAGAAACGAAGATTTACTACACCTGACCAAACAAAAGAGGGTAGTAAATGAAATAAAATCCAGAAAGTGGGGTTGGATCGGTCACACACTCCGAAAAAATAACTCCAGTATTGCAAAGACTGCCCTAGAGTGGAACCCCCAAGGAAAACGAAAAAAGGTCGCCCAGTACAAACTTGGAGAAGATCCATCATGGCCGAGATAAGAAAACAAGGAAAGTCTTGGAATGAGGTGAAGGCCTTAGCGCAAAATAGAACTCGATGGCGCGTTTTCACTGAAGCTCTATGCTCCACTTAGGAGTTCAAGAACCTTATATATATATATATATATATATATATATATATATATATATATATATATATATATATATATTGGATTTGAAGTTTCCGCGGGAGCTATATGTGATTTCAGTTGTTTTCCGGGTTTGACTCCGCGTTAAGTAATTTCGGTTTTTAGAAAAACCATTGTTTTGACGACGTTTCGGCAAGGTCACACTTGCCATTGTCAAGTCAGATTAGTTCTGCTTCGTTCTTGATGTTTCAGGAGAACTGATTTAGTTCTCAAACAACTCCGTAACAAATCAGTTCTACTGAAACATCAAGACGAAGCAGAACTAATCTGACTTGACAATGGCAAGTGTGACCTTGCCGAAACGTCGTCAAAACAATGGTTTTTCTAAAAACCAAAATTACTTAACGCGGAGTCAAACCCGGAAAACAACTGAAATCATATATATATATATATATATATATATATATATATATATATATATATATATATATATATATATATATATATATGTATATATATATATATATATATATATATATATATATATATATATATATATATAAATGTATAACATAATATCTGATACAGAGAGAGTATATATTATGGTACAGGAAAGTTTTTATTTAATATTTTATGATTATATCTGTTTTCCATTTAATTAACAAACCAAAATCCCAAAAATAACAAAATAAAACACAAACATCCTGACACTTGTTTATTTGTATAATTTTCTTTGGTAAAGTATTGCCAACAAATATCCTTCTCCTCCTCGTTACTTAAGCCCTTGTTAAGGTGCGGGTGGAGACACTCTAAATATTGTTAACTTGCTGTCTCCATTGGCTGCAGTTCTGTACCAGATGAACAACTTCGTGAAGGGATTTTTCCACCAATCTTCATTTAATCTTCCCATCATGTTGTGAGATCGTCCTTTTGATATACAAATATAGATACCTCTATATTCATTAGTAATGGTTTGTTGTAAGTTCCATACCTTTTAAAATACTTTTCCTTAAAGTACCATATATGTAGATAGTAAAGTGTAAACCCTAGCATGTCTGCGATCTTGCTCTTCAGAATGATCACAAATTGGCATGTGACTCAATGTATCTGTTACTCAGAAGTAGAAGATCCATGAAAATCTAAAATAATGAAATATTATTAAAATTAAGAATGTATTGACTTTTTTATAAAGTAAGGCCAATTTTAGGAATGCAATTAAAAGAGTCATAAGAGTTTTTTTTATAAAATAAGGCAATGTTTAGGAATGCAATGATAAGAGTTAAGAGTTTTAACGAGTTTAAAATATATACAGTATATAAATATAAGATTAATGTTGGTTAAGATTGAAAGGTAAATTAACTACAAAAACAAAATAGTATCAAGTTTGTATTTACTAAAAGTTTGGTATAATTAAGTGCTGTTCTTACCTGGTGCTTGTAAAAATAAACTCCTAATCCTCAGAATGTTTAATAGTCATTTGTCCAACTTTAACTTTCACCCATCAACAAAAAATATTCTTTGGAAATACTATACCATTTTGGTAACTTTGGTAACGTACCTTGTTCTTTAGCAGGTCTATTAGATATATAAAATTTTATGTATACTGTTTTTATCGTCTATTTCTAAAATTTGGGATACGATTATTGTAAACAGTGTGGTGCAGAATTGTTTAATCTTTTTCTCATAATAAATGTCAACCATTATGAGGAGTCCATTTCATTTTTTGGGTTTGGAAAACGAAATCGACTGTTTGTGTAGTCGGTACAACCATGAACATAACATTTTTTTACCTTTTATTCTATTTTGTTCCATTTCAACGATGATAAAACACAATTTTTACAATTAAGATAACCAAAACCAAACACAAATCTGAATTTGCAATATGGCGTCCCAATCTAAATTAAATTTCGCCACCGCACCGTACATGCGTCTCCCGCTATATTATACCTCCCACCTAACCATTAAGAACAGATGGGCCCATGCAAAACACTATCCCAACCCATCCTATTCTACTTACACTACTATTGCATATCGGTTCCAATTTGGAATCCACTCCTAGGACCCCGCCCATCGAGCAATAAGACAAAAGAGGGAATCTAAGAGTTATGAAAAGAGACACTGCGGACGGCAGCCAGATGGTTGGTGGAGAGCGAGTCGTGGGTTCGAAACTAGTTTTTGGAACCGGGAATGGATCTAACGGAAGAAATAGGTAAAGATAGGATAATATATATTGGAAAAGATACAGAAATAAACAAAAAGATAGATGGGTAAAATTACCAAAGATAAGAGAAGATAGAAACAGGGCGCCACTCAATTTTTTGGGGTTAAGGAGAAAATTAAGAAAACCTTAGAAAAGAAAAAAAAATAAGAAAAGATATTTGGGTTCAGAGATCAAACCCAAGGAAAGATACCAACAGTAAATTATCAAATAAATCTGGTCAACGCAATATATAAACAAATAATAAATATATTAAGTATTACACTTACTTACCTACGAAACTTAATCAGCCTGATCTTTCTACAGTTCAAAAGCATAGTAATATTTAGAGTAAGCATAGTAATAAGATAGTAATTGTTCAGAGCTATTATTGTATCAGGGAACTTGTTAGGAGCCGACAAATAAAATACATGGATAAAACAATAACAATATATTAAACACAAAATTATGATGCTGCTAAATGCAACACAGTTAATAAAAATACACAACTATGAAATGGTGTTATATATGTATAAAATTAAGCAATAATGTAATAAAAAAATACCTTTACCAAGATATATAAGGCAATCATATACAAATATAGTTTGGCGTATCTCGAGATATCATTGGAAAGATAATGAACAAAAATTATAGGAAATACAAAAGATAGCAAAAATTACTTAAATCTAAATTTACAAAAAAAAAAAAAAACAAAAAGGTTACAGGAATGAAAACATATACCAAACCACACTTGGTTAAGTCAATTACCTATCTCGCACTATTATTTAATAAAAACCTGAGACTTGTATGTTCATAGGTAATATTTATAGAAATTTCTTGAATGGTTCAATTACATTCAAAAATCGGCAATCTACAGGTGAAGATATAGATGATACGTCTAGATAATGGCAGGTGATATGATACCATACCATATTACTCGCCCAGATAATTGTAGATAAAGATTACTTACAGTAGATCTTGACGAAGACAGCTTAATTCACTGAATTTAATACTTTTCTGGTACTAAACACTGAATTTAATAACCATTAAAGGTAGTGTAGAACTATATATAAGTTAATATAATCTAAGGAAAGAAAACTCAAATATGAAGTGTACACACACTTAGAAAATAATTCACAGCGACGATAAGATAAGAAAAATCGTGAGCAAAGCACATCACGAGATATCACTTCACTCAACAAGAGCCCACCGAGAAGTCTTACGAGATAATCGACCTAAGCTCAACGAGAGCCCACCGAAAAGTAAGTTCGTTCCCTAACATTTCACCAACTATCCAAGAAAAAAGTAGAAGGAGGTATACCCCCCACTTAAAATCATCGGACAGTTGTATATATTTCTCAGAAGGTAAGGCCTTAACGACTATTGGAAAGTTTGAGGTAAAATAATCGGTATTAACAATTGGACCTGAGAATATTAAAATCCTTAGGATTATATTATTGTCAAAAGATACGGCCTTCGGCGAAAATTACCAATTTATGAAAAAGAAACTGCATACCGGAAAGCATTTGTTCTTTTCACACAGAGTATTAAGACGGAAGGATTAAAAACCTTTCTTAATTAGGGAATTCCATTTCAGCTTGGTGTCTACAATAATATTTTCCTATCGTAAACACGGGGATTCCTAATCATCGGCGTATCGCACGGGGGTAAAAGGAATTAAAAATAATTTGATATATTAATAATAAAAAAAATGACCGACGAAAAAAAAAAAACCGACGAAATTTTTCAATAGCGAAAATGACAGCTAAACATTCTCTCTCGGTGACAGAGTAGTTCCGTTCAGCCCTAGATAAGGTACGACTAGCATAAACAATAACTACATCCGAGCCATCGACGGTTTGTGTTAGGACACCTCCTAACCCAGTATCGCTAGCGTCACATTGAATAACAAAAGGTTTTAGAAAATCAGGTTGAGTTAGAACAGGGGCAGAGATAAGAGCCTCTTTAATTATAATAAAGAAATTTTCGGTGGAATCAGTCCAGTCTACCGACTGGTTCTTCTTTTTACCTTTTAATAGGTCATTTATAGGAGAGACAAGGGTCGAGAAATTATTTATAAATCGCCTGTACCAAGAGCACATTCCAACAAACCTTTTAACTTCCGTAAAAGTTTTTGGACGGGGATAATTAATCATCGCGGAGACTTTTTCCGGATCAGTCCTTAAAAGATTATCACCTACTATATAACCCAGAAATTTTAATTCAGACTTGAAAAATTCACACTTATCGACATTAATAGTTAAATTGGCATCTTTTAACTTATCTTTAACCTCAGATAATAATTTAATATGTTCTTCGAAATTATCGGAACAAATGATGATGTTGTCAAGATAACAAAATATGTTCGGTTCATATTTAGGACCAAAAATGACATCGACTAATCTCTGTTGAGTTTGAGCCGAATTGCATAAACCAAAAGGCATGGCCGTAAATTGGAAGAAACCTCTACCGATGACACTGAAAGCAGTTTTTTCTCTCGAAGAGGGATGTAAAGGTATTTGCCAGAAAGCTTTTCTCAAGTCAACGGAACTTATAAATTTGGTACCTTTCAATAACGAAAGGATCCTATCAATATTAGGCAAAGGGTAAGAGTCTCGTTTAGTTACCTCATTGAGAGCTCTACCGTCGAAACAAAAGCGGTACTCGCCGTTATTTTTCTTGACTAATAGCACCGGTGAACACCATGGACTATTAGAAGGTTCAATAACACCTAAACTAAGCATTTCGTCCAATTCTTCGTTGAGAATTTTGGACATATATGGAGACATGGGAAACGGGCGTTTTTTGAAAGGTTTCAGGAGGGCGTCTCCAGTATCAATATTCATTTGGATTTTATCCGTGTGGCCTAATCCATTTATATTGCTAACTTGGGAGAAAGATTCGATAGTACTAGTCGCGACATATCTTTGACTAGGGTTTAAATGATCGATAGTACATAAAGATATTTCATCGAGCTCATTATCGATATCGGTAAAAGTTTGTGGATCATTATCGCCGGTAAGCCAGGTATTTTTAGAAAAATCTATTATAAGAGAAAAAGTCTTAACGAAATTGCTACCGAGGATAAAGGTATAAGGTAACGTAGGTACGATAAGTGCTTTGATGACATGACAGACATCGTTAGCTAAGATAGGGAGATCGACTACACCTGTAACAGCGCGATTAGAGCCGTCAGCTAATAAAACATTTTGATGTTGAGATGGATCTACAGATAAGTCGTTCGATTCAAGGAATTTAATGCCTTTTGCGCCAACAATAGTTATAGAACAACCAGTATCTAGAAGGACTGTAAAAGTTCTCGAGAAAATTGAGACAGAAATATGTGGCCTAGAATCACTAATTTTATTAATTAACACCGTGGCGGCAATTTTCGTAACACTATTACGATAAAAATGTTTGACGGTCTTTAACCACTGCTTCCATTTATTCTGCATTTTAATATCGGATTTATTAGCACGAAAAGGTAATGAGATTGCACCGACAGAACAAACTCGACGAGCTAGTTTTTTGAAGACAGGGAACATTTTTTACAGGTATGTATAGTCACATTAGGATGACCACACTTGTAACAGAACTTGTGCTGTTGTTCCTTTTTACAAACGGGATAGGTATGACCGGCTTTCCGACAAGTCCAACAGGTAGAAACTTTCGAAGTGTTTTTGGCATTCGAATTAGATAAATTAGATACTCGATTAGAGGTAGATGGAGAAGATATGGCATTTGAGATATTGTTGCGAGAATGACTCTTTGACTGAGGAGTATCCGTCTCGACAACAGAGATACTAGAATGTTGAAAGAATTTGGCCGACAACGAAGGGTTAGCATCTTCCAACTTCTTAACAATTTGAGTTAGTTCACTCACGGTATTAATGTCTTTTAAAATGACATGAGGAATATGTTCAGGTAAGATATTTTTGCGAATAATTCTTAACTTAGTGGATTCGGATGCTTCGCGAGATAAACGATTAAAAAGGACAGCATTCGCGCTGCGAATATGACTACAGGCTCGCTACGTTTTTGTTTGCGACCTTTAATTTGATCCCAAAGTTCTTCTTCGACATCGCCAGAGAAAAATTTAATAGCTGAATTAAATAAAATATCTTTCGGGACATTACGAGATTCAGATAACTCATTAACTCTTTCGATAAAATCAAACACAGTCTTGGGATCACCATTAAATTTAACATTCCACTTATGTGTGGAATATTTGGAGATATTTGAATCGGGAGAAGAAACATGTATTATCTGTGGAGCAGCAGGAGAGACATACTCGACAGAAGCAGAACTAGAAGCTAAAGGAATGACTTTATCATTCATCTCTTGCTCCAATAACAAACAGGTAGCATTAGATGCATTTCGGAAAGAAATAGATTCCACAGAATCAGGCTCGGGAATAGGAAGACGATCTATTCTACCTAACAAATGAATAAGTCGTGATTTGACTTGGCGAAAACAAGACTCTGTTGAAGAACCTTCAAACTCTTCAACTAACTTTGAAATGTTATCAATAGAATTTGTAATAGCAGTCTTTTCGTTATCATAATCTAAGTTATCTAAACATAATTGATTGCTGTTATCTCTAACTAACAATCTCTTAAGGATTTTCCTCCTCTCTTTTATTTTCTACTCGTAACAGTTCCTCTGATTTTAAAATCATAATTAATTTCCTCTGAAGTAAGAAAATTGACTTCAAAATTATTCATTTTTTAATTTGAGTCTAAAGGTAATAATAATAAAAAAATATAAAAATAGTACAAATACACCAACGAAAGATCAGGTTTAACTCCAAAATTTATAAATAAATCCGGAGAAACTTTTATAGTGTGTTAACCAGACGGAACGCAAGAAGAAAATGAAGAATTAACTGAGATAGAGATAAAACAAATATAAGAAGAAATAAATACAAATAAAGCAACGAAAGCTGATGAGGGTCATCGGTGCTTTGGCGTTATGTAAATGTATAGAGAAGGCAACGAAAATGATAAGGTAAAGAATCCGGGACATAAAAATGTGAAAGACACACAAAGGCAACGGACAAAGAAAAAACAAAAGAATATCGGCCCCACGGTTTGGGCGACATAAAAATATGTGTAACCTCGGAAATCTTTTTTGGGTGGTGCTAGAAAGATAACCAATGGAGACACTGCGGACGGCAGCCAGATGGTTGGTGGAGAGCAAGTCGTGGGTTCGAAACTAGCTTTTGGAACCGGGAATGGATCCAACGGAAGAAATAGATAAAGATAGGATAATAGATATTGGAAAAGATACAGAAATCAACAAAAAGATAGATGGGTAAAATTACCAAAGATAAGAGAAGATAGAAACAGGGCGCCACTCAATTTTTTGGGGTTAAGGAGAAAATTAAGAAAACCTTAGAAAAGAAAAAAAAATAAGAAAAGATATTTAGGTTCAGAGATCAAACCCAAGGAAAGATACCAACAGTAAATTATCAAATAAATCTGGTCAACGCAATATATAAACAAATAATAAATATATTAAGTATTACACTTACTTACCTACGAAACTTAATCAGCCTGATCTTTCTACAGTTCAAAAGCATAGTAATATTTAAAGATAGTAATTGTTCAGAGCTATTATTTTATCAGGGAACTTGTTAGGAGCCGACAAATAAAATACATGCATAAAACAATAACAGTATATTAAACACAAAATTATGATGCTGCTAAATGCAACACAGTTAATAAAAATACACAACTATGAAATGGTGTTATATATGTATAAAATTAAGCAATAATGTAATAAAAAAATACCTTTACCAAGATATATAAGGCAATCATATACAAATATAGTTTGGCGTATCTCGAGATATCATTGGAAAGATAATGAACAAAAATTATAGGAAATACAAAAGATAGCAAAAATTACTTAAATCTAAATTTACAAAAAAAAAAACAAAAAGGTTACAGGAATGAAAACATATACCAAACCACACTTGGTTAAGTCAATTAACTATCTCGCACTATTATTTAATAAAAAACTGAGACTTGTATGTTCATAGGTAATATTTATAGAAATTTCTTGAATGGTTCAATTACATTCAAAAATCGGCAATCTACAGGTGAAAATATAGATGATACGTCCAGATAATGGCAGATGATATGATACCATACCATATTACTCGCCCAGATAATTGTAGATAAAGATTACTTACAGTAGATCTTGACGAAGGCAGCTTAATTCACTGAATTTAATACTTTTCTGGTACTAAACACTGAATTTAATAACCATTAAAGGTAGTGTAGAACTATATATAATTTAGTATAGTCTAACGAAAGAAAACTCAAATATGAAGTGTACACACACAGAAAATAATTCACAGCGACGATAAGATAAGAAAAATCGTGAGCAAAGCGCATCACGAGATATCACTTCACTCAACAAGAGCCCACCGAGAAGTCTTACGAGATAATCGAACTAAGCTCAACGAGAGCCTACCGAGAAGTAAGTTGGTTCCCTAAAAATTTCACCAACTATCCAAGAAAAAAGAAGAAGAAGGTATATCCCCCACTTAAAATCATTGGACAGTCGTATGTATTTCTCAGAAAGTAAGGCCTTAACGACTATTGGAAAGTTTGGGGTAAAATAATCGGTATTAACAATTGGACCTGAGAATATTAAAATCCTTAGGATTATATTATTGTCAAAAGATACGGCCTTCGGCGAAAATTACCAATTTATGAAAAAGAAACTGCATACCGGAAAGCATTTGTTCTTTTTATACAGAGTATTAAGACGGAAGGATTAAAAACCTTTCTTAATTAGGGAATTCCATTTCAGCTTGGTGTCTACAATAATATTTTCCTATCGTAAACACGGGGATTCCTAATCATCGGCGTATCGCACGGGGGTAAAAGGAATTAAAAATAATTTGATATATTAATAATAAAAAAAAATGTTATAATATGTTTACCCCCACTACCTTTACATTCCCTCTTTTGTCTTATTGCTCGATGACCCCGCCACACCGTGCGCAATGGATTTGGCGAAAAATACCGCTGTTGCAAGATTTAAAATATTCTGTCAGTTTCAAAGAATATTCCAAATTTATAATAAAATAATTATTATAGAAGTTCTTCAAAAAGAGGAAAATAAATTTCATAAATGGTAAAATTCTTTACATACCCACTATACACACTTCTAAAGTTGAAAAATCATATTGCCTAATTGACTTAATCTATTCTCAAATAATTAATCATAAGTATCTATCCATTGATTGATTAAATTTGGCAACATTGATTTTACCCAACCCGTGTTTGTATTTATGCTGTGAAACTACAGTTATTTCAGTAATTTATATATAAATTTCACTTATTTGCTGTTAGAAAGGTTAGAAAAGAACGACCTATTACCAAAAACTCAGTTTGGTTTTAGAAAAGGTAAATCCACGCAAGAAAGCCTGAGTCACTTATTGATAGACATTTATGGTTCCTTTACTTGTAAGAAAGCAGTTAGTGCTTTGTTTTTAGATATAAAAGGGGCTTATGACAATGTTAATCTCCACATTCTATATGCGAAAATGTTGGAAATAGGAATACCTGAAACTGTAACATGAAATATCATTAATTTGTATATTAATCGATCAGTACACGTTAGATTAAATGGTGACAAATCTAACACACGGTACACATCTTTGGGACTACCACAAGGTAGCATCTTGAGTTCTCTATTATATATTCTGTATACTGCTGATTTAGAAAATAAACTTCCTCAACACATAAAAATCTTACAGTATGCTGATGATGTTGCAATCTATGTAGAAAATAAGCCAATAGATAAATGTAATGAGAACCTTAAATCAGGATTGAATATTATAAAAAAATGGGCGGCGGATAAGAATTTAACAATCTCGGAGAGTAAATCAACCATTGTTACTTTTACCAGGAAACGTTATTCTCCTCCAAACCACCTACAATTTGATAATTATAAAATTCATTATAAAACTTTAATAAAAATTCTTGGCGTGACTCAAAATTAAATTGGAAAGAACACACAAATTATATATTAAGAAGAACGGAAAACTCAATGAATATCATCAAGACTGTAAATGTCAGTAACTGGGGAGCTGCTCCAAACATCTCAATATTACTATACAGAAATTTAATGAGATCGATCCTAGATTACGGATCTATATTTTATGGCTCAGCATCAAACGCTCTACTCCAAAAAATCGAAAGTATAAAAAATAAGCCACTTAGATCAAGCACTGGTTATCTTCGTAGTACTCCCATATTGGTCATGGAATGTGAGCTTAATGAACCTCCACTTTCATTACGCAGAGAATTCTTAAGTGAAAAATTTATAGTTAAAGTGGCAGTTAACAATAAACTGTTGTTGAATAAAATTGTACAATTAACCACTACATACCTAACTCATCATTACTGGGAAAAAAAGAAGCAGCTTTTAGTTGTAGAAAGTTTTCTCAACGTTTCTAGTTATATTGACGACATATGCAAAGTGGAACAAGCCTCATCTCGAAAATTAAACTATGAAGATTATTTATCTCCATTTAACTGCCATTTAAGTAATGTTCTTGCCACAGATTTTCTTACTAAAATAGATCACCTTCGGTATGTACAAAGTCATTGTGGAAGTTATCAAAAATTATATACAGGTGGTTCAAAAATGGACGGCAAAGTTGGATATGCTATATTCTACCCCCAAAAAAGAATAAAGATAAACAATAGATTACCCGACAAAATGACAACTTTTACAGCTGAACTCATAGCAGTCAAAGAAGCCTACAAAATATGTATGAATCAAAAAGAACTAAACCATGTTATATTTACAGTCTGCCAAAGCATTGTACATAAACTGAAATATAATTTACATACTTTTGTAGAAAATTATATCATCAGTGACATTATAGCACTGAACAGTGAAGCTTTGAAATCGGGCAAAAATATCATATTGTGCTGGATAAAAGCACATATTGGTATAAAAAACAACGAAATAGTAGATAATCTGGCTAAAAAAGCAACAATTAAAGAATCCACTCTTTAAACCTATCAATTTCCTATGGGAGATTTAATATCTGTAATCAGGTCTCTCAAACGGACAAAATGGCAGGGACACTACAATAATTCGGTCAAAGGCAAATTTTATAAAATAATCGAACCCAAAATTTCCGTCAAGACATGGTTTAAACAAGTTTCCAACAGAGACTTTATCAAAACTATTTGTAGAATAAAAAGCAATCATTGTATGACTCCAGTCTTCAAAAGAAAAATGGGACTGGCAAATAATAATGAATGTATATGTGGAGAGCTAGCTGATCTACAACATATGCTGTTAGAATGTCCGTTACATTTTATTGAAATATCAAATTTTTTTACCAAGCTAGTTCAAGTTAATGTTCAATTACTTCCTAATCTAACACATCTTTTAGAGTCAAAGAATCTTATGTATATAAAATTTTATATAGTCATATTTATTGTTTAAAATTAAAGCTCAGATAAAAAAATAATAAAGAATAAAACAATGAAGAACAAAATAAAAAAAGACTAAGAAGATCTAAACCTCCGAGGTGTCGAATCGGGTTTATCTCTTAGCGTAGTAATAACAAAAAAAAAAAATAAAAAAAAATAAAAAAAAAAAAAAAATAAAAAATAAAAAAATATATACAAAAAACAAAACAGCAAAAAACAGAGTAATCTAGTAAATAGTTTCTAACATTCCATATCTTAACTGTCAATACAATACAATAGTTTTAAATGTAAATACTAACAATATCTTTTGTAAAGAGAGAACTTAAAACAAATTGACTGGCCAGTTGGTTGTCAAACCCAGTGCCAATAAAACACACACACGCACACGCACACGCACACGCACACGCACACATACACGCACACACACACACACACACACACACACACACACACACACACACACACACACACACACACACACACACACACACACACACAAACACACACTTAACGAGAGCTCGGACGGTCACGTCGGCATCGGCTTACTGTTCGAAAGTCAAACTAATACTATGATGTAATAACTAATAATAGTTATAAAGTTATTATTCTTAGGAAATCTAAATAAACTTATTCCCTTTCCTGTCACAGATGAACATCCGCGAAACGCACAACAATAACCAGAAGACATTTTAAATACTTAAAAATTAAACTTATATATTTTACCTATAACTAAGTAAATTAGATAAATGGTCAAATGCACTTGTATAGTCGAGTATTTACCAGAGGTGCCTACGGACTACACAACTCGTAAACAACAAGAGTTGAAGAATAAGCACGTGATTTTGACAGTAAAGCAACCAGGTTCGGGCATGCGTATAAAAAAACGGTACACGGATTTCGGTGCTCGTGTCGCTTCTCTGTGTTCGTAGTTCTCTGGCTTAACTCGCAGTAATCGCACATATATACGCTGTGCGCTCACACGTTCGTGCGAGTGATTACGATTTACGGCAAAGATTTAGTACGGTTCCGATACTATCAAAGCTTTCAATATCAACGATATTATTAAAAATATCATTGTTATTACTGTGAACAATAGTATCAGGATTATAAGTAATCCATTTTCGTAAAATAAAATTTCCAGATTTTAATATTTTCAAAATGGTTTTGCATCTTAATTGCAATTCTTGTAAGTAATTTAATCCAGTCAGTAGATCATCTACATAAAAGTCTTGTATCACAGATTTTGCAGCAGAAAGAAACTGAAAATGAAAATCTGGGGCCAGTTGACGTATGCATCTCATGGCTAAGAATAGACTACTAGAGAACTAGAGCTAGATAGTAAGTGAAAGAGTTTTTCTTCTGGGCTAAATAGACTGCATCCTCAAGAATCACTACTTAATATGTATATATATATATATATATATATATATATATATATATATATATATATATATATATATATATATATATATATATATATATATATATATATATATATGTATATATATATATATATTTAACGTGATTATTTCGACCAAAAAACAATTTATCAGTATGTTGGAAATATCGGGTATGTGGTCTATATTAAATAAAAATCTGTGTTTTTTCTAAAACTCAATATTTCGCTATTTATTTAACAGCTTCATCAGGAGTAACTGTAAAAAACAAACATTTCAAAAAACATATTATTTCTTTAATTAATCATTAAGGCTAGTTAGTATGATTAATCATTAAGGTGAGTGAGTTTTAAATTTTGTTCAATATATTGCAATATATGTTGCTTAATTGCCCCGTGTCTGTTTTATAGTTTAAAGTTTGTTTATTTTTGTTGATGTATTACATCTCCAAAAATAACCTACTTTTGTCATTGTCAGTCTGTGCCAGAACACGAGCATTGTTATAGTCTCAAGCAATTTGATTGAACCCAGCCTATGAGAAATGTTCACCCAGGTAGTACGATCGGGTGTAACAATTCATTGGAGCAAGGTGTTTTAATTCGTGTTTAAAAACAGGAATCACCCCACCGTGCTCCAATGCTCTAGACCATCCCTTTCCCCCCTATAGCAATCTGATTCGCTATAGAGGCACAACAATCAGCCAAGTGCTCTTCATGTGGAGGTCCTGGGTAATTGAACCCCAACATGGTTTCCTAACCGTATGTGAAAACTCAGGACAGCGTTATAGTCTAACGTTATAGTCAGTTATAGTCTAACAGATGACCGGTGTTTTTATAATGCTCGACTACTGCACAACTATTTTTTCCCAAGCGGCAATTACTTTTGTGCTGTGTGATACGTTGTTTTAGCCACTGCGATGTATGGCCAATGTAGCTTTTTTCACATCCTTGACACGGTATTTCATATACCACATTACTCCTATATAAGGTTGGTACTGGATCTTTAATTTTGGAAAAAAGTTGTTTGCTATTTATGGTATTGTATTTAGCTATATTAATATTGGAAACATCTTTAAATATGGATATGACTGAATGAGTTAGACCATTGATAAAGGGAAGTTTTTTATATTTGATTGACTCATTGTTGGAATCAAGGACAGGACCATCATAGAAATTATTGCTGTAAATGAGTTTTTTTTTAATATGTTTAGGATAGCCGTTGTTTCGAAAAATTTTTTATAATACGTCCAGATTTTTCTGTAATAAATTATCATCAACAATGGACATTACCCTATTTTTCATACCCAATATTGTATCATACTTTTGACGAGTGGTGTGGTTTGAAAAGTAATTCATATACCTGCCCGATGCAGTTGGCTTTTGGTACCAATCCAATGTTAAAATATTGTCATTTGTTCTTATTACCTTTGTGTCTAAAAATGGTATACTAAGATCTGTCTGTGCGATATTCAAAGGTATCATTTAATATATCAGCAAGAAATTTAGAAATATTATACGTAGTAGACTTTAAAGAACTTACAATAGGCCTGAGAGGAACGTCCAATTTGTGGATTTTAGGCAAACAATAAAGTTTAGGAGAATATGAGTCATAGATTGTTAACTTTTTTGCCACTTGTTCAGTAAGTTGATGTTGGTTTTTTAATGTTTTTATTAAGTCATTATATTTTTTCTGTATCACTGTAGTAGGGTCTTTGTCCAAACCAATATATGTCGATCTGTCGTTTAACAACGTTAATGTTTTGTCGATATAATCTTGTTTGTTCATAGCTACCGTACAACCACCTTTGTCAGATTGTAAAATATATATGTCTGAATGTAACTTCAAATAGTTTTGAACATATTTAAACGTTTTGTTTAATGTTGTGGGGGGTTTAGATGTTGAATTGTGTAGATAATTCGTTACTACATTTGTTACTTGTCTTTGGATTCAACTGTCACCTCATCGATGATATTTTCTACATCTGCTAAAACAATGTCTAACTTAAAATCTGGGGGTGTACACTCAACACTAAATTTCGGACAAAGAGAAAGAAAATCAGACACTTCTTTTGGAAAGTTTTTAAACCATTTTTCATTGTTTAAAAATAAGTGGTTGGAAAATAAGCTATTAGTTAGATGTTCAAACTGTTTTATGTTAGTGCGCTTGACTTGGTTGAAAACATTAGAAAAACTATTCCTTAACCTTTGTTCATATTCAATTAATATGTTGTTAGAAAAAAATTGTTGTAACTCACACTTAATTTTATTAATATCAGTTTTCGCATTTGAAACACTAATACTAGTTATTTTTATTTCTAAATTCAATGTTTTATGGATCTCATTAATGAATTTTTCTACTTTAATATTTAAAAAACTGTCATTACCTGCGTATAATAAGCTTCGTAGATTAAAAACACTGTTACGAACGTGCTCAGGTGTAACATTAGATGTTCTACAACGTAATAAAAAAATTCTTCTGTCGTTCAATTTTGCTATCCTTATGTTTTACTTCGCCCATTGTTTCATTAAAGTTGTAATGTTCGTTCCATATATTTGGCTGATCTCTTGATAAAAACCCATCATATCACGCAATTACCTTTCGAAATATAGGAGTAATGTGGTACATGAAATACCGTGTCTAGGATGTGAAAAAAGCTACATTGGCCATACATCGCAGTGGCTAAAACAACGTATCACACAATACAAAAGTGATTGCCGCTTGGGAAAAATAGTTGTGCAATAGTCGAGCATTATAAAAACACCGGTCATCTGTTAGACTATAACAATGCTCGTATTCTGGCACAGACTGACAATTACAAAAGTTGGTTATTTTTGGAGATGTACCACATTAACAAAAATAAACAAACTTTAAATTATAAAACAGACACGGGGCAATTAAGCAACACATATTGCAATATATTGAACAAAATTTAAAACTCACTCACCTTAATGATTAATCATACTAACTAGCCTCAATGATTAATTAAACAAAATAATATTCCTTTAATGTTTTCTTACATTGTTAGTTTTTGCATTTTAAGTAACTTTTAGTTCTTTCCATCTCATTTATTGTTAACAAACGTGCTCATATATATTTACATTTTAACAAGCATATATATTATCAAAAATGTTTATTTTAATATCAAGTTTATTTATGTTTTAAGTTCTTTAAGTATTGTAAATCTAAGTGTACGTCAGTTTTTTGAAATGTTTGTTTTTTACAGTTACTCCTGATGAAGCTGTTAAATAAATAGCGAAATATTGAGTTTTAGAAAAAACAAAGATTTTTATTTAATATAAACCACATACCCGATATTTCCAACATACTGATATATATATATATATATATATATATATATATATATATATATATATATATATATATAGGTATATATATATATTAAGGATCACTCAGACGAGTGGTGGGTTCTTATATCGATCTCAAGGTGGAGAAATAAAAAGACAAAGTTGATGGCTACTCTATCTATTTGGAAGACGTTTCGCTTTCGTATTCTGAAAGCATCATCAGTTCATCTAAAAGGTGCAATATGAAAACCACACAAGCATGGAAAAGATGCTATAAGTGTTACCTTAAAAAGATATGTAGCAGTCAATGATATTAAAAATGTGAAAAAGCTCAAGTAAATGGACATTATACGGTAATATTGTATAAACAATCAATTAAACTAACAACAATTAGCAACTTATTAAAACTTAGCACAGCAAAAGAACATGTGGTCTAATATACATGTAATTGTAATTTAACATTAAGCAGAGAATGAAGAACTAAGAATATCATAGATTCACTTCCAACGATATATGCAATTTTTATGGTTTAATTTTAACCTTTAGTAGCATTATTAAAGAGATTAATATTGAAAATTTAACAAATATAGTGTATAATGAAGTTACTAATCAAAGTCTCACGACTGCCGCCGGTAAAATGGCGTTAGATTGAAGCGAACGGCGCCAACACAACGTGAAAAGACAGCCAACCTTGAGTTCATAAAACTACGTCAGAGCAACAAGGTTGAAATACCAACCCTAATTATAGAGCGGTGTATTTGAAAAAGTAAAATGAGTCTGGATGATAACCCGTCTGTAAGAAACCAAACAATGAAAGAAATTGGTATTGATAACATCAATTTCTCCCATTAATCAGCTTAGAACGAACAAACAAGCGAAGTCGGTCCAAACTCATATATATATATATATATATATATATATATATATATATATAAATCTTAGTCAAAGTTGTAGATAAAGTAAATAGCTTATTAAGCCTAATTCTGCAATATTAAAGCATGATATATTTGGCTCAAGTTACTTATGTCAGTTCTCTTATTTAGAGCATTCGGGAGTTTAAGAATTAAACACATTTCCAAAAACTTCTTTTAACGAGATTGCGTTCAGTGCCAAGAATCTTAACTTCATTAAAATCCACCTTATGTTTGGTATTGATAGCATATTGGGTCAAAGCACAGGTGTGCTTTGATAGATTAATATCACTACGATGTGTAGTGAGACGCCCTCTTAATGATCTCCCAGTCTGACCGATATAACATGAATCACACTCGGCACAAGGTATATGATAAATGGTATTAACTTGTTCCAAAATGGAAAAGGGTGTTTTAGTTTTCGAAAACAAATTTCTAACAGTCTTAGCATTCTTGACCGCAATTTTGACAGGTATGTTATTCTGTTTATACAATTTAATACGTTTCTCAGTAACTTGAGGAAAATAAGGTAAATATGAGTAATGGGTGGTAGGATTCCCAAGATCAGTATCAGGCAGAACAATGCTGTTAATTGAATTTTTTGATATTGTTCTAAGTTGGTCACCATTGGGTATGTCATTAAACGAGGAGCCATAGCTTTGTGAGTAAAGGTATTTATTAATGAGAGAAGAAGGATATTGTCTCCAAAATACATAATCTCGACAAATATTGTTACTTTTGCCGGCCAATCACAGCGTTCGTTATTAACTTCGCTGTCATTGGCCTCTCGGCGGCGGAGCGTTGCGAATTCTCAAACACGATGTGTATAAAAGAGCAACGCACTGTCCGATCGGGACTTCGAAGATCAGCGAGTATTTCCAATCCAGGCGTCGAAGATACCTGAAGGCATCATTCGTCGTCTGCTATTATACCACAGTGCACGAAAAGATGAGTATCAGCTGTAGAAACATACGCTCCCTGTCAGAAACATACGCTTTTGAAATAGAAAAACAGTAGTTTTAAAACTACTACAAATTGCGTCGAACTGACACCCCGACTATATATCGAACAATGACGGTGAATACGAGGAGAAGTCTCGACAGAGACTTATATTCGATTTCACCGCTCCGAGTCAAGCCACGACGACGCTTCGACACTTTGAACCCTATGCATTTTCAGTAATTAGTAAAGGTGGTGTACAAAGCGACGGGCTATTGCAGAGCCGATACAACGGGCATTTTTGTGCCTCTTTCTAGGAGACAGAACGCGGCGATTTCTGATAAGAAAAAAAACCGACATCTCTGCAATTTTGAGGCATATACCACGCAACAGAATTCTAACACATATTGTCATTGTAAAAAATATATTATCATTGTAAGAAAGCTTGAACTGTTAGAGAATTCTGTTTGCCGGTGTCACCACGCTTGATGCAGAGGGTCGATAGAGCTTCTTACACGAATAAGCCGGTATCTGTACCAACTCCTATACGAAGATGGATCATCGCAATACGAGATCATCTTCAAGAGCGGCGGCCGCTGAGCGTCCAGAAACTCCAGATAACGGAGAGGATGCTATGGGCGTACGACAATATGAATTCTCAATTAGAATATTTCTTAATAATTTAAGGGATTCTTACTTTTCTTAGATTTAAGGATAAGACTTACAGCTTTAATAAGGTTTAATTTATATTTCATAGGATGACAGGAATGGTAGTTAAGGAACCTATTAGAGGCCATCGGTTTCGTATACCAACTTGTGGTTAGGGTGTTATCTCCCATTCTAATGACACGCATGTCTAAAAAGGGAATACTATTGGTGACGGTGTGCTCAAGTTCAACAGTGAACTGTAAATGAGGATCAAACTCATTAAACATGGATAAGGTGCCCTGAACCTTGTCAGGAGGTAAGGCTAATAATAACTCATCGACATACCGTTTAATAAAAGGAATTTGAAATGTTTCTTACAGACGGGTTATCATCCAAACTAATTTTACTTTTTCAAATACACCGCTTTATAATTAGGGTTGGTATTTCAACCTTGTTGCTCTTTCGTAGTTTTATGACCTCAAGGTTGGCTCTCTTTGCACGTTGTGTTGGCGCCGTTCGCTTCAATCTAATGCCACCGGCGGCAGTCGTGAGGCTTTGATTGGTAACTTCATTATACACTATATTTTTTAAATTTTCAATACTAATCTCTTTAATAATGCTACCAAAGGTTAAAATCAAACCATAAAAATTGCATATATCGTTGGCAGTGAATCTATGATATTCTTAGTTTTTCATTCTCTGCTTAATGTTAAATTACAATTACATCTATATTAGACCACATGTTCTTTTGCTATGCTAAGTTTTAATAAGTTGCTAATTGTTGTTAGTTTAATTGATTGTTCATACAATATTACCGTATAATGTCCATTTACTTGAGCTTTTTCACATTTTTAATATCATTGACTGCTACATATCTTTTTAAGGTAACACTTATAACATATTTTCCATGCTTGTGTGGTTTTCATATTGTACTTTTAAGATGAACTGATGATGCTTTCAGAATACGAAATTTTATGCGCTCAAAAGAGTATATTAATATAAATGCGGTTAACGCTAGGAATTTAAAATATAGATACTCCTCGTTTTGATTGCTGACCAAATAAGTGACTAGATAAATTATACTAAAAGAAAAAAAAGTTAGCAGCTTAGATTCGCGAAATAAATCAGTGCAGTAACAAATCATTTATATTTTTTAATAAAAAAATATCTATTATAATTATAAAAAGTTTATTATAATTATATTTTATAAGTATATTATAAAAGATATTAATTAGTACTAATAAACGAAAACTATCATTGACCTGACAATATTAAATTGATATATAGAAGTAAACTACGGTACAGGATTTTAAAATAGATATCTTAAAGAAATATCAGTTTTTAGCTGTTGGATATTTAACGAGATTACCCCACTAGTTGACTTTAAACGAATATTAATATAGATGCTACCCCCTACGATTCCACTTAACGTCTGCTGTTTGACAAAGGCGTACATTGACCTTTAATGAATACTGGTTCACACAGTTCTCTCATGCACATATATCTCGTACACTGCTTAATATATTGATCTCATTTAGATTTTGCGATAGCTTTAATCTGTTTTTGTTCTTATATCTTTATTTCTCATAATGATCTCTTGAGCTTACATTTTATCATGTCTCTCAATAGCTGTTTAAATCTGACAATAAAGTGTCATGGACTCAGGTCATAACAACTGAACCAAATTTTTAATAATCTTGAGAGGTTGAGTTATAACCTCTCCAATTAACTTGTTTCCACATCACCCATGGGGTAAAGTTTTCGGTGCGTTTTATTTGTACGTTGTGTCTCCAATAGGCGTAATCCACAATGCAATATTCATTCAGAGTCTGTTTCTGACTGAGATGAATTTAAATGAGATTGTTTTATTATAAGAGTAATCAATTTTTCACAACACTGGTAAATGTGACTGTTTTAATTAATTTTAAAAGCACATATGTACCTCATCTATCTAGCTATGGCTACATAAGCCGAATGACAACAAATAGAGTAGTAAGCACGGCGAGAGACGGTTCTCCAATATGAAGAGGATCAGTGTAAAGATCACGAGAACAATGGAATGACAACTTACTGGAGGCACATTGAAAAAACAGATAGTCATATTTACACAAAAAGAAGAAGAAAATGTATACCTCATAATTTTCCAAATTATTTTACTTCATTGATTCTGCAGAACTATCTGTTGAACTGTCTGAATCATTTGATCCTAATTGTATTGTCACAGGTTCAATAACAGTATCCACCATGCCGTCCAATCTCCACATATCGTCTTCTACTTTAATAACATGGCTTATCGCATTGTTCCAATCAGTTGAATGTATATTGTCCAAACTGGCTTGCAAGAGGCGCTGGACATCAATGATTTTAAAAGTGACATTTTCTCGAGCTAAATATCCTTTCGTTTGTGCCCAAATTAATTCTATTGGGTTTAGTTCACAATGATAAGGTGGTACCGTCTTAAGACGGTAATGCCATGAAGTCTAGCCATTGTATCCACAGCATACAGACGATATGTACTACGATGTTGTCTAATAATATTCATTAGCTCCATTTTAACCATATCCTCGCCGTATGGAATGGATTTTTCTTTTAACCAATTTTGTAAAACTGCATTTCTGTCACTCATATTAGGAATTCGTTCAACAAGTCGACTATGACAGGATGCATTGTCTAATACTACCACTGAATTAGGTTCAATACGCTGAAGAACGTTTTCGACCATCTTTGAAAGCATGTGGCGTCCATGTCCTCATGATAGTCGCCTGTTTTCTTTGATACAAAAATGAGAGCACTATTTTGCAAAAAACCTGTATCACTACCGATATGAGCTACACTAAGACGCTGACCTTTGCCTGATGGTGCTCGTAATCCTGTTGATAAGCCTTCTATAAATGCTTGACGAGGAGTTGTTACAGTCGTATCATGCCAAATTTTGGAAAGACGATAATCTCTAATAGAGCGCAAATATCTTCGTCGCCATGCTACTATTTCCTCTTTATCTATTAAAATTGATTTTCGAGATCGTTTCATGTAACGAAAATTTAACTTGTGTAGAACTTTTCTTAGGGTTTCGGCGCTCATTTGAGGAATCATATTGTTTTCCAGTAACTTGGTCCTAACTGTTTCGATCGTTGGTGGCTTATTTTCTAAAAAGAATGTATGTACAGTTCTCCTGATTAAATTCAGTTGTGTTTCATCTAGATCTAGAGGTTTTCGTCCACGCTGGCGAGTTTTTGGCGCACTTAAAGTTGCTGTGCTTTTAACTTCACGCACAATCCGTTCCACTGTCGAGGCTAGAATGTGTTTTTTTAAGTCCATCATACACTTTCCACGCGATTTGTTTCTCAGCTTTTGAGAGAGGTTTGTGTCGATGAGATTTTGTGGTACCTGCGCCAACAGCTGCATCCATTTTTATTCTATAAAGACGAAAATATGCTTTCATTAATATTGCAAAGTTTTATTTATTATATGTTTTAACTTCTGTGTTAACAATGTAAATGAAATGTCAATTATAGTATTTTTATTATAGAGTGTTGCTTTATTACCCAGGAAACTTAAACAAAAATTGAAAAACCATAATGAACAATATTTCTTATCTTAACTTAAATCAAGTGATAAAAGTTTTTAACAGTATCCGGGCCCCTTATAACATTATTGTCTGAACCATGTTCCATACACTTTTCAAAATTTTCTTGATTTTAAAAATTAATTAGGTATTGATAATACAATAATTATTGATTTTTTCGATTAAAAATCTAAATATTAATGATTTTACTTTATTACAATATAATAATTAATTCTTGATTTTTTTATTACAATTCCAAGTCTTAATAGTTTTGTTTTAAATCTTACAATGCGTTTAATGTGTTTACTTGTCATTTCATGATTTCATTTAAGACAAATACGGCAAATCAATAGATTTAAATTTCACAGCTGTTTAATTTACTTACCTCGAAATAACGAAATATAGTTGTTAATAATAATAATATTCTAACAATAATAATAGTCCAAAATAACAATAATAATCTACGAGTTTGAAGCGAAAATTTTCCGCTGTAATGTATCAAAATTCACTCACGTTCACTGTGCACTACAGTACGCTACTGACATTTCTCAAATTTAACCATTATCAGCAGCTGCAAATGTATTTTTAAAATTTAATGCTGCAAAAATTTAATTGAATTTTGACAGTTAGTTTGAAAGTTAGTTCAAGACAGTTATAATTAAATTAAATTAGAAGAAAGGATTTTTTTTTGAACCTATTCTCTATCCTTCCATTGTTGGATATAGGTCTCCCCCAGTTCTCTCCATCTTTCCCTATCTTGAGCTGTTCTCTGCCATGTGGGACCTCCTTGTTTCCTGATGAAGAAAGGATGAACTTAGAAGAATTCATTAAGTCAGATACAGCTGGAGAGTAAGAGAGTAAATTAATTCAATATAAATAGTTCAATACAGGAGTATAGTATATTATATGGAAATTACAAGAATTTTAAATTATAATATCTATATGCAATTTCACAAATACAAGGATATCCGAGCCTGATTAAGAAGATATTTAGTGGTGATTATAACTTTGATTTTGGAAAACTTTAGGCATTCAGTGACAGAAAGGTACCAAATTTTGTTAAGGCTGTTTTCGCAGTTATAGCGTACTGCGATTTGAAGTGGGCGTATCACTTACTTTTCTACACTGCTATGTCAGACCCTACGTGACTTCCTAATACATAGTTTGGATGTTTATTCAGTGGCGCCGGCCCACGGGTTGTTTAAAATAAATGCATTATTCTCCATTCAAATTAGTTTTGTTGGAATACTTTTTTTTAGATTAATTATCGTAGATAATGTTTTAAAAAGAATTAATCACATTTTTAATTTATATGTCTTAGCTAAACATAGTATTAAATAAAAATTTGTGAAACGTGACTGCAAAAAACACCATGGTGTTTATTTATAATAAATTTAAATTTTGTTAATATTAATATATAATTAATATTTTGTTAATATTTGTTAGAGAAAACTGATATTAGGGTAGTAAAAATTAAACAAAAAATATTTTTATTTATCTATAAAAAATTGGTACCTGCGAAACCATCATAATAGTAAATGTATTTATCTGGCAAGTATTTCGAGGCGACGCACTGCGAGGAAAAAGTTCTCTGAATGGAATATACATTATTTTAATATATTTATAGGTTGCAATTACATAAGAAAAGTATCCAATTGATGAATAAAACACAAATTGTGGATAGTTATTTCATCATATCAGTGGCATTTCAGCTCGTCATGAGCCAAAGGCTTTTTCAGAACAATCTTCCATTCGCCCCTGCCTCTGGCAACTTTCTCCATGCTTTAACTCCGATGGATTTTAGATCATCCTCTATGTTATCTTGATACCTAAGTTTTGGTCTTCCTCTGGATCGTCTTCCCACTGGTCCTCTTCGGTCGAAATTTTTTCTGATCGTTTCATCTTCATCTCGCCTAATTACATGTCCTATCAATCAAAGGCGTACTAATTTAATAAATTTTACAACGTCAGGTACTACACCTGAAGAAGCATCGTAGTTTACTTTATACGATCTTTTTGACCAAGCACCATCAGCTATAACGGTTATTAACCCATTTCCGTCGGAATCTACTTCACCAATTTCTTTGGCTAAAGCTAATTCCTCCCGTCCAGCCTCTTCTAAGGAATCATAAAGTGTTTGGCCGATGATATCTGCAACTGTTTCCGTATGTTTTGCATACTGCCTGTAGGAAATCACAGGTATATTTAATGCAGCGTGCTGCTGCTGTATGTCTGAATAACCAGAACCATTCAAGTTCAGTGAATTGTTACCAGAATCCTATGTTGCTATCTCCTTTTCAATATTCCACATTTGACATTTAAAAGTCAATGTACTTATCAATCAGTCCATTTTTTCTTTGATAATCTCCATATTAGAAAAGTTGCATGAAAATGGAGAATGATTATTCAACCCTTGAATAGATATATATATATATATATATATATATATATATATATATATATATATATATATATATATATAAAATATGATATATATATATATATATATATATATATATATATATATATATATATATATATATATATATATGTATAATAAAAGCTTTTATAAACGGTTGTAATATAAATAATAAATACTAAAGCAGTGCAATTGCTCTCCTTTTCCTTGACATAGGACGTTTACTGGGACTCATTTTTTATCTTGTCTCTTATAACTTATATCACTAACCTAATGTAATACTTAAAAATACGCGTAAACTAAAGAACTTTTAACTTATACCACTAAACTAATAATATATTACTTAACATACACGTAAACTAAATATTTTCAATGTTTTCAAAATAAATAAGAATACTGTAAACTGTAAAAACTAAGCAAGTTGATAAAGAAAATGCAAGAATGAAAGAACTAAAATGGATTCTAATTCAAGCGAACTAACTGACCGTACCCATAGAGAAATAAAAATAAGACCGTACCGTACGCTCATGTGACTTGACGTCACTATTGCGATAACGATCAAGCTCAGCGACAATGATGAGGAACACGTTTCACTATTAGATTTCAGTATTTTTTAGCAATTTTCTTCAAAGTTTGAATACGCTTTTCTCGATTATTACTGGACACAGAAAGGTGAAAAAAGAATCAACGATTACAGAAAAAAAAACTCTTTCAACTGATGGGCGTGAAAAGTTTGGTTATAATAGAACGTTAAACAGTATAATCCAATTTTTCAACAGAAAATTCAAAAAAATAAAAAAAGTAAAACCATCAGTTTAAAGGCAACATAATTTCGTATAACATGTCCAAATTTCGAGACATTTCGTCGATAAATAACAGAGAAAAAATTTTGGTGCACCGATAAAACAGCCTTAATATAATTTAATAATTGTAAGAATTTCAAATTTTAGATAGGTTGTTTTAAATTTATATTGTTTATATTAGATATATGTCTGTTTCATAATAGTTATAATAAAGATAATTTAAAAAAGTACTTACAAACTAATTCTTTGAGAACCGCGATAAAAACCCTATACTTATATATTTTATTTTAAACACTCATTGCTCATATACAAATAAAACATCATAACAATATATATATATATATATATATATATATATATATATATATATATATATATATATATATAATACTATGCTCGGTAAAAACAGTATAGGTAAGTCAAAAATGGTCAAAATATTGCCGATAATTTTTGCCGAATAAGACTATAAAGGACTTTACCTTGGTATCAATAGAACAAGTCAATATGCTAATATAAATTAAATTAAATTATTTGATCTTTTTAGTACAACTAGTTAACTGAACTTTTAATTTGGTGAAAACAATTTATGTCAACTTATACTGTTTATACACTTCGAGTTTGTGAACTATTCTTGACTTTAAAAGTATATGTCGACATGTAGATGATTATAGTGACGACGATGAAAACTATATGCCGGATAGTAGTGACTCTAGCAGTGCTTGAAGAAAAAATGGAATCTGTTTAAAATTCTAGGTCCGAATATACAGGGAGAAGATTAAAATTATGTAAAACCAGTATTAATTCCAATATTGAAGGAGTTTATTCACGAAAAAAAAAAGAGCGGAACGTAAAAGAAATCGAAACTTTAGAAAAGCGTATGTAATAGCAAAAATAAGGTAAAACTAGCATGAAAAAACTTAAAGCCTGTAGAAATAAATGCAACAACAAAATTTTTAGAAGATACACAAAATATATTCGACGAATATTGATCTAAGGGTGAACGGAACAAACGTGTTGCATATATTGTTAGCCTTATAGACTCTGATTAGACTCCGACAAAGTTTAGTTTGGGAATATGACTCATAACTCGACGGTGCGCAGTGGTTCTTGTTTACTAGCGTTACCATAGAAACGGCCAGTTTGCAGTTTGCCAGTGTCGTAGTTGCGTATCGCAGATAGTGTTTGACTTGTTGATTTGATCGTGTTATATTTCGAGAATATCGAGGATATTTTATTTTATTTTATATTAGCGCTCAGTATAATATAGGTAGTAGTAATTAGTGAATTATTAAGTCATTTAGTGTTTAGTTTTGTTTATTTATAGTGTCTTAAGTTTAGTTATTAATAATAGTTATAAAATGGTTTCTAAAAAGATAGAAACGAAAGGGCTGGGATTAAATAGCCAAGCAAAGACAATAATTTATAATGTTACTACATTTATGGAACAAGAGGCAGCACATTTCGAAGCAACCGAAAACTTGTTAATACCTTTAAGGAAATTGACGTAAGTATTGAGTCAGTGATATTTTCTTTTCTTATGTGTATGTGTGTGAAAAATATGACACGGAAACAAGTTCATCAGCCACATAATTTTTTATTTATGTTTAAAAATATTTTGTTTGTTTTTGATTGTTACTTTTTTTAGATCTTTTTAGATATAGAATAGAATATTTAAAGAAGTTAATTCAATTTCGATCTGAGGGTAGAACCATAGTTTATACCAACGAATCATATATAGGTACACAGCAGCCATGCTCTACCATACCGCTGGGCAGATCAAAGTGGAAAAACTTTAAAGAAACTAATTTCTAAGGGTAAAAGGCTGATTGTTGTTCATGCTGGAGGAGAGACTGGATTTTTACCTAACGCTCTGTTAATTTTTAAATCAAATACATGTTTATAATTAAAAAGCCAATTTTAATATCAATTACAATAATGTGAGCCATAATTACTTTCATAATAAATCACATTCTATTAGGGCCTCTATGAAACTAATATCGAGGAAAAGGTTTCGGCACTAAGCTTTTGATAACGCAACATTTAGTAAAAATAAAAATATACAATGAATATTTTAATCGCCGAAAATTCTGCTAAAATAATTTCTACAATAATTTCATTATATTTATGCTTTAAGGATCCAAGAGTGGCGACTATCATGACGATATGAACCATCTTAATTTTATGAAGTGGGTCAGAAGTCAGCTTATACCTAACTTACCTAAAAATTCGGTCTTGGTGGTTGATAACGCATCCTACCATAATGTACTAATCGAAAAAAATGTGACGTCTGCTAGCCGTAGGGATATTATGGTAAAATTCTTCTTCTTCTTAAAGTGCCCTCTCCTCAATGGAGGTTGGCTACTACAATTTTAAACTCTTCTCTATCTTCAGCTGTTCTTATTAGCTGTTCAAAATTTAGCCCTGTCCATTGTCGGATGTTTCTGAGCCATGATAGTCTTTTCCTTCCTAGGCCTCTCTTTCCCTCGATTTTTCCTTTCACTATAAGTTGGGCATATTGGTACTTATGATTTCTCAGTATGTGGCCTAGGTATGATGTTTTTCTTACTTTTACTGTGTTAAAAAGTTCTCTTTCCTTGCCTATTCTATGCAGCACTTCTTCGTTTGAGGTATGCGATGTCCATGAAATTTTTAGTATTCTCCGGTAGATCCACATTTCAAAGGCCTCCAATTTATTTACGGTTGATGTTTTAAGGGTCCACGTTTCAACTGCATATAAAAGAGTCGACCAGACGTAGCATTTTGATAAACGTAGTCGAATTTCGAGTTTTATTCGAGAATCACAAAGCAGTTTTTTTATTTTTTCGAAAGATTTTCTAGCCTGTTCTATTCTCGATCTTATTTCTTGATCAGGATTTAGGCTGCTATCGATCCAACATCCCAGGTATTTAAATCTATTGACCTGTTCTAAGATGTGCCCATTTATTGTGCAAGGTTGAGGTACGTTTTGGTTTTTTCGGATTGACATCACTTTGGTTTTTTTAATGTTTATTTTCATACCAAATTGCTCACAGGTAGAGTTGGTCTTGTCGATGAGTCGTTGTAGACCTGAGTCGGAATCCGCAATTAACACTGTATCATCGGCGTATCTCATACTGTTGATATTTACGCCATTCACCTTGACTCCATCCTTGGAATCCTCCAATGCTTCTTTAAATAGAAACTCGGAGTAAAGATTAAACAGCAGAGGCGACAGAACACATCCCTGTCTAACTCCCCTCCTAATTTCTACTTCTGCGGATGTGGAACCTTCGATCCTAACTCTGGCTTTTTGGTTCCAGTACAAGTTTTTTAAGAATTTGATGTCTTTTCCATCTAAACCGACTTCTTGCAAACGTTCTAATAGTAGGTCGTGTCTTACTCTATCAACATGGTATCTATCATGGTAAAATGGTTACAACAAAAAAGTATTCGCTTTCAAGAAAATCTGACCAAACCGGAATTATATAAAATTATTCAAGCCAATAAACCACGTTTTCCACCAAATTATGTGTTAGACTATGAGCTTGAACAACATGGCCATCAAGTACTTCGCTTGCCTCCTTATCATCCAGAGTTAAACCCTATTGAAAAAATATGGGCTTTGGTAAAAGGTAGAGTGACCACTCATAATACAACATTTAATATAAATGATGTTGAAAATATAACAAGAGCAAAATTTTCAGAAGTGTTGATAGAAGAGTGGGCTAACATGTGTAAACACGTAAAAAAATATGAAAACACTCAAATCACAAGAGAACATTTATTAGACTCTACGCTGGAGCACTTAAATTTTTTTATTATTACTGGTTCATCCGAAGAAAGCTTTTCTGATGATGAAGATAGTAATTAAAGTTTCGGAATAGACGTGTTTTTGTGTGATATTCCTTTGTCATATAACAAAATATAGAAGTCTTTAAAATCCATATTTTTTTATAAAATAAATACAATATTTAATGTGTTAAAATAAATTACTTATTTTTTTTGAGTTGTTGAAACCCTTCCTTCCTTCCTGGCAATGTTAATAAATTGTAAGTATTGAGGAATTTGTTATTTATTAAAGTACTCCTAATAGTTTACTCATTATTTTATCGAATGTCTGTCTATAAACTTCATAAATATTAAAAACTATAAAAATTGACAGATTCATTCTCACTTTAATTGAATATACTTATAAAAATGTATTTTAAAGCTACCGGTTTCCGTCCGCCACTGGTAGAAAGGGTCCGCCTTTCTGCGTGAAACACGACGTCACATTCCCAAACTTAAGTTTGTCGAAGTCTACCTATAACAACTAAAAAAAGGACTTTATATCCGGATAAAGAAATAGTTCGAAAAGTGATTAATGTTTTTCATTTAAAGATAAATGATGTTAGAATTCAAGTTTGTAAAAAATGTTTAATGGACACATCTGATGAGACAAATATGTTTATTACACTGGCTCTTACAAATAGGGATTCATATGCTTCAGGAAGAATAACTGATGACTAGCGAGGTCGTAATACTTCTAGTAATTCAGAAACTGTATAAATTATACTGTAAAGAAAATTATTCACCTCTCTCTAGAACTATCTATGAAAGAAATTTCCATAAAATAAAAATTTCGTTTAGAAAACCTAAAATAGATACTTGCCATAAATAAAAGACGAGATAAGTATTCATCACACTTTTGCAGACAATGCATATGTTATGAAGAGCAACGATACAGAAAAAGCAAAATGTGATAGTACTTTTAGATGTCTCATTTTTGACTTGCAGTAGTGTCTCCCAACTCCATACGTAGATTCTTCTGCTGCCATTTACAAAACACAGTTATGGACATATAACCTAACTATTCATGAGAATGGAGAAGGAAGTGTAGCATGTTACATGTGACACGAAGATGAAGGAGGAAGGGAAAGTAACAATATAGCTACATGTATTGGTAAATAATTATCACTACCACCATATATTTCCAAAGTAACCCTGTACTTAGATACATGCCGTGGTCAGAACAAAAATTCATATGTAGCTATGATGTTTTAATTGGACACAGTCATTGGAGAAATACTGACGGAGAAATATACGTATTTGGGTCACGAAATAAGAATCAGCAGGGATAACTAAACATGCGAAATCTAAAAACAAATTACTTTAGCGTGGGCAGCCTTTGGAAAACTGCGAGACACACTTAGGGCCAACATACCAATTAGCCTCAAAAGAAACGTATTTGGCTAATGCGTATTACCAGTCATGACCTATGGGGCGGAAACTATGACTCTAACCAAGACTACGGCTTAGAAATTGAGAGTGGCACAGAGTCGAATGAAACGGTCTATGCTGGGAGTGACGTTGCAAGACCGAATAAGAAACGAAGATCTGCGAAGAAGGATGAGTATTATGGAACGCATAGTTACATATTGAAGGCCAAGAGTAGACAAACGTGGTAAAGGAAGACTACCTATACGTTGGGCTGAAGACATCAGGCGTATCACGAAAAATTGGCAACAAAATCGCAAAGAATGAAGGAGTATAAGGGAGGCCTATGTCCAGCAGTGGGCGTAATAAATAAAGGCTGGCTAATGATGATGATAATGATGGACACAGTCATATAAAGTGCGACATAGATCACGGATTCATCGAAAGGCAAAAAAAAAGGTTAAGTGTTCCAACTAGCCATCCGCACGATTGGTATCAGCTTATAAGAAGTACAGGAAAAAAGAAAAAGTTCAATGTTGAAGAGGTTTACCATGGTGATTTCTTAAATTTTTCAGATTTTTTGAAAAGTAACTGTGTAATGCGTAAAAAAGATACAAGAGGAAATCCTTACAATTATTTGATAGGAAATAATTTCGTTATACAAGAGAAAAGGATTTTATTCCTTATAAAATATCACTTTATCAAAAAGAATCATTTCTGACGCTAAGTGTCTTATTTTTATAATTCATCTATACTTATTTAAATCTGTTTTTTGATTTTTTTGCCCAATTCTTTGTAACACTGGTAGCTGTAATTACCATCGACTCTGTATTACTGCTCATTCAAGTTACAATTTATAATATTACTCTCCTTTCTATCAACACAAAAAATAAATTTTTGGCCAAAAATAATATATGGAGTAGTCAACATCTTGCTTGTTTTTTTGTTCTCCTATCTGACTGAGATTTTCAAATAAGAGTGGACCATATAGAATCACTTTGACTCACACTTTACTACAGGGTGTCTTAAACCTAGGTAATAAAACAATGAGATTTTCCTTCCTATAATATATACAAGTAAATTGAGCGTGCACTATAGCACAGAATAATAAACAATCAGAATGCCCACTCTCAGGTGCCGCCTTTGAAGTTTTTCAGCACGCGCGCCATGTTTTAGAAGCAAACACATAACACAGACATATGATTTGTGAGGTTATGTAATTGTTTATATCTATGTTTAATTATATTATATTTATGTTATTATATTTAACAATGTTAAAATTGTAAGTCAATTAAACCGGATTAATTTTTCTATGTACACCACATAAACAACACTGGTTCCCTCTAAAATATCGTCTGCGCGAAGGAGATACGCGTACTTAATTTTCCATGGGGAGTGGGCATTCTGATTGTTTATTATTCTGTGACTATAGTTTTATTTGTTCAAAAAGTTGAGTGTTCAAAAAAATGAAAAATTGATTAAAGATCAAAAATTACTAATACTTAAAACCGGCCGCGGCCGTTTTTTATGCGTCTTTTTAATTAATATTGTGGTTTGTACTTAAAACATACAGCAAAACATATAGGAGTTTTTAGATAGGAGAAAGTGAAAGTAAAAGTTTCAAGTTTAGAAAAATAGAGACCATTATAAAAAACTTCGAATTCAGTTATAAAATATGTATGTACATATTCTGAGTCTTTCTCATAATAAGATAAGGACACAAAGATATATTAAAGATAAGTAGTTTGTATATAAGTTTTTGGTATATATTTAGGTATAAACTCATGTAAAATTGGTACACAAAAAACAAATTTACTTGGTTAAAAAATATGAGAACGCAATTAGTTTAAAAAATTGAATAATACTATACAGAAGGCTTAACAAACAAGGAGGGGCAAAAAAGTAAATAATACTTTTATACTTTTTCTTTATATTAACTGTATCTTTCTTACCTGACATATATATATTTTCATACGTTACGTTTTGAATTCTTCCATTATATGCATCGGCATGGGTTTTCACGTGAATGCCGTTTGCAGATCTAGCAATAACAGAATCTTTTATAACAACATTAGTAATAGTATTTTCTTGAAATGTAGTGTAACTGAAACCTGCAGATAGACTAAGGCCATGTCCACCAGCACAGTACATATTTCTTACAAGGATGTCATATCCATGGCGGATAGCAATACAGTCATCCTGGTTAATTACTGTGCTATCTTCTATAATGAGATTTGAAGCGGCTGATACGTCGAAACCATCTGTGTTGTGTCCAGTGAAATTATCCTAAAAAAGATCTAAACGTCATTCCTAGCTAAAATAGCAATGTAATATACTCGTATATACAAATTGAACGAAATAAATTCGGAACATACGAAATATTATGTATTTCGGCTCAAATCTGCTGTAGGTGGTTGACCAACAAAAGGTTGTCAAATAATTATATTATAAAAATTTAATACTTTAGCAGACTGCTGGATTCTGAAATCATAAAAATTGAAAGCTACACATAAATCTCCGATTTTATTATGCTGTCAAACCACTTATAGTCCAGGAAATTAAGCATTTCACCTTGCAATTTTTTCGTCCTGCGTGGATTGACTTGAAATTTTAACAGAAGGTAGGTAATAGCCAAGGATCAAAATTTATATCGAACCAAAGTTCGCCAAAGCCTTGGGGGTGGTTGCCACCCCATCTCGGGATTGAAATTTTTTTTACGTTTTAACTACAGGTTTCGATTAAAAAAGTGATTCTAAACAAAAAATGTTCTATACATTTTTTTGTAAAACTGATATTTTTCAAGTTATTCGCGATTGAAAGTAACAACTTTTAGACGAAAAAATCGACGTTTTTAATCGATTTTTCGCGAATAACTCGAAAATGGTGCATTTTATCAAAAAAATTGTAGAGAACAAATTTGTAGCTTTTAAAAAGACAAATACAATTCATTTTTTAAAATGTGTTTGCGATATAACAGGAACCGAAATACGGCCTATCAATGTTCAGCGGTTTTCTTCAAATGCCAAATTTGAAAGATTCAAAGTCAAATATCGGGAAAATGATGCATTTTGGAAGAAAACTCACGCAACCTTTTTTAAAGAGCATAAATAGACCTATCATAAAAAAGACTCTAGCTCAAAAATTGAGTGAGTTATGATAAAAATAAGGTCAATACCTCATTTTTTTACGAAAAAATCGATGAAAACAACCCCCTAACCACGCCCATAATTAAAATCGATCTTCACCCTTCTGCAATTCTCTTTGTACATATATTGTTAATACGTCCAAGAAGTTTGACCCATTAAAAATGCTTAGTTTTAGAAAAAGTACAGCATAAGGCGAGAAACGATTTACAATTTCATATTTTTTACCCTTATTTTTTTAAATATCCCCGAAAATACTGAATATATGAAAAAAATAAAAATGTACTAAATTGTAGCTTTTTTATTGACTAAAATTTTCCTTTATTTAGATTTGTTGTACAATGAATATTTGGCGGAATATAGCCGTTTAAAGCATCGATTTACGATCAAGCACCATCTTTTTCGAGCCCTTTAAACTCACCACATTTAAAAACCAAGGGTTCCAAAAAGATTTAATTCACAGATCCTTATAGCTCTTAAAAACCTTTACAAAATCGTTTTTGAAGAAACACTCTATCGTTAAAAATAAAGGAAATACGTTAAAAAACCAATTTTTTTCAGGAAAGTTCCATTAGTATAGTACAGTACATTTCGGAGCATAATAATCTAAAAAACCGGTATATTAGGTAGTGGGGCGTTATACATTCAAAATTTTTAGCGTTCTTATTTTGAAATCTCATACAACAGAATAAAACATCTGCTCATATGTCTATGGCTTGGCAATGAAAATATCAGAGCAACAGATTGGGAATGGTATTCCAAAGATGGTTTGTTATTACCCGTATGCATGAACAAACAACCTGCACCCGATGAACTTTTGAAAATTATTTTTTGCCAATGCAAAAAAGGATGCGGCGTTTTATGTGGGTGCAGAAAAGTTGGTTTATACTGTAACTCTACTTGTTCTGGGTGCTCAGGTGACGGGTGCAATAATAGTCCACCAATAATTAAAGAAGATGAGGATGACATAGATCCCGATAAAGATGTAATTGATGACGAATAAAATTAATATTATAATTGTTTTACCTATAAATGTAAATATTTTCAACTATTTATGTAAATGTATAAGAATATATGGTGCCTTTTTATGTTGATAATTTTTTTTTGTATTTAATTCAACTTTTTTCAATTTATATCTATTAAATTAGTTTATAAAAACTGCAATGTTGTAAAGGGTGATTTTCAAAAGTTGAAAAGTTGCAAAATTTTGGCAAAGAATTATTTTCACCTATAGTACTCATAACAATTGATTTTTAAGGGTTAAAAATGTATGAAATTATATTTTAAAGTATCAAAAATCACTATTTAACTAATCCAAACCAAATTTCACTCATCTTAAGATTTGTAATGTTATTTTACAATTTTTGAAAATAGGGGGTAGTTTTCACACCTAAGAACAATCAGGGTTCATCGGCATGACATAAACTATAAAGCAAAGGGTGAGTTGAGCTTAATTCCAAATTTTCATGCAAATCGTTCCAAGGCGAAATCATTTTCTTCGCATGACTACTTTTTTTACATTAATCTCTAACAAAGGTCGCTTTTTAAGAGTTGAAATATGATGGAACTTTATTCAAAAGCACGAAACTATCATTATTTAATTATTTCAAACCAAATTTTACCCATATTCAGGTTTAATATCTAATTTTATAATTTTTGACAATTAGGGATAGTTTTTACCCCTAAAACCCTTCAGCGCACTTTGGTTCGACATAGATTTGGGCTATCACTTACCTTCTGTTAAAATTTCAACTCAATCCATGCAGGACGAATAAATTGCGAGGTTTTAACTTTTTTCGAGCTTCATTTCCTGAACTATTATCACTTCCTTAACAAGCCCTTCTTTGAGCGGTGTTGCCAACCTCATTGTTAAGGTGTTAACCAGAAAATATTTACAGGACAGAAAGGAAATAACTACAAACCATTAAGTTTATTTTTGTTATTAGTCTGTTGTAGTAGATTGGTAAAT
Organism: Diabrotica balteata; assembly: GCA_918026665.1. NCBI lineage: Eukaryota > Metazoa > Arthropoda > Insecta > Coleoptera > Chrysomelidae > Diabrotica > Diabrotica balteata. The sequence goes on along the minus strand of OU898276.1, from coordinate 119,160,920 downwards.
ACAATGAAAAATATAGGCAAATATTCGATTTATTTAAAGATACGAGGAAGATATAACTCTCAAAAAGATCGGCAAATCGGATTATTACACGGCGATTGGCAAGATTGTTACGCAAACAACATTGTTGCGAGACAGATAGTTGAACGATATTTTATACAATGTCTATACCTAGGTGTGGATTTATTTTTGTCCAAGTTTTATATTGGTCCACTATTTCAAATGCAGTTCAAACAGACATATATTAAATTGCATGATCCGTTTTAAATTCGTCCAATCTGTGTTTATATATGTATGTATATGTATATGTATATGTATATGTATATGTATATGTATATGTATATGTATATGTATTTGTATATGTATATGTATATGTATATGTATATGTATATGTATATGTATATGTATATGTATATGTATATGTATATGTATATGTATATGTATATGTATATGTATATGTATATGTATATGTATATGTATATGTATATGTATATGTATATGTATATGTATATGTATATGTATATGTATATGTAGAATGTAGAATGTAGAAAATGGGGCGGCCAATAGAGCCTGATACACTGCGACCTTTGCAGATCTATTGTGTTCCCCCTTATTTTAAAGCACTTCATCTAGCTTGGTCCTCTTAATGAGACTCAACAGCCTTGATAGTGGCCTTTTCATGTAGCCTGGTGCTTCCGGTTTTTCCTCTCCGAGTTCTAGAAACCGCATTCGTGCGAGACCTTCGCAATGGCACAGAACGTGTAGAGCGGTTTCCTCTTCTTCCAGACAGAAACGACAGTTGTCCTCTTCTGTCAGGCCTATGAGACTCAAGTGTCTATTGAGTCTACAGTGCCCAGTGAGCAGACCCACTATCATTCTGACAGTCCTGCGTCTGTGCGAAAGTAAGTCTGCTGTAAATTTAGCCGAATGTTCTTTGATGAACTGTTTGGCCTGCCTCTGTCCTGGTGAGTTGTTCCACCACTCAAGAGACTTCTGTTGCACCCATTTGTGTATGGCTGCCCTTTTTATCGTATTTGCGATTCCAAAGAAGGGTTCCGGACCAACCAGTGGCGTAGATGCGCCTTCTCGGGCCAATTCGTCGGCCTTCTCGTTGCCACGATGGCCCTTATGTCCCGGCACCCAGGCAAGTGTCAGCCTGTTTCGACTTCCTACCTGAGAGAGGACATCCAAACAGTTCCATACCAGCCATGAATCGACCTGTACCGAACTGAGAGCCTTTAGAGCCGCTTGACTATCCGAATAGATAACGATGGAGTCGTTATCTACATTTCGGCCGATTAGTTCCATAGCGCACCTGTGTATAGCAGCTAATTCGGCTTGAAATACGGTCGCGTATGTTCCTAGACATACCCGGACTTCCGTCCTTGGTTTTATGCCATATATTCCAGCCCCCGTACCTGTATCCGTTTTGGAGCCGTCCGTATACCATATTGAGTTTGCTGTTAGCAAATGTATATGTATATGTATATGTATATGTATATGTATATGTATATGTATATGTATATGTATATGTATATGTATATGTATATGTATATGTATATGTATATGTATATGTATATGTATATGTATAATGTATATGTATATGTATATGTTATATGTATATGTATTGTATATGTATATGTATATGTATATGTATATGTATATGTATATGTATATGTATATGTATATGTATATGTATATGTATATGTATATGTATATGTATATGTATATGTATATGTATATGTATATGTATATGTATATGTATATGTATATGTATATGTATATGTATATGTATATGTATATGTATATGTATATATATACTTCTAGCGGTTAATGTAGGCTCCGTAATAAAAGGGTATTATACGAACTCCAGGAGAATATACGCCGTGTATATTATTATCTAAGTAGCGCTTTATGTAGACTCCGACCAACACGTCGGATCAAGTGGACTCTGTAATAGGATAAAACATTTTTGGGGCCCGTATATAACTTTTCGCGTACACTTCTAAACTCCTGCGATGTTGCCAATATTAGTATTAGTAGTAGATTTTAAAATTTTATAGCCGGTACATTTTGGAACTTATTATTTTCAATTACTTTATTAATTACAATTATTTTCAAACTTAAAAAAGTATCTATTATAAACTTGAAAAAGGTTAGTTTCCATTTAATATATTATTATTTTTTAAATGCATGGGCACTGAAACATTTAGTCTCTAAATGTACGAATATCGAGTAGAGTTATCTTGTAATAGTTGAAGAAAGTAGAAGCCTTTCGGTAGGATTACAATAAACTACATAAAATTAAAGAGAACTCTGAAAACAGATCTTTATAGTTTTTCAATTACTGTAGTTTATGACGTGCAATATTTGTTTCAAGTAGTTAAATTTAAACAATAATAATTTATGTGAAGTGTTTAAAGAAGTAATCACCAACCTTTATTAGAATACGGCACAATAAGAAGATGAAGCTTACTATATGTTTACTTATTATATTCATAAAAAGAATATCTAAAGTAAAATTTAACACATTTTAATGGCCTGGAAGTGAAATTTTAGTTCTTATTACGATACCGGATCCTGGACATTGCACAGTAGTGTGTCATACGGTTTCATCTTTCATATAAACATCGATTGTTTTTAGTTTTAAATGTATTTGTAACATATCTACCTTAAACAGTTTTATTTTACATACATTTAGCATATTGGCTCTGACAATGACCTTTAAATATACATTGTTAAAAATTGAATAAATTAATCAATTTAAAACGTTCTTTGTCGTCGTCTGTTTCTTTATCTCCATTTTGTTTATTTATATCGTTTCCACTCATAACAAATTTTGAGTAGTTTATTGTTTCAGTAAACTTTCTCCTTATATGTCGGTGTTATAAACTCCATTTTATTTAACAATAAAACACTGAAAACTTTTTTAAAACTTCGACAAAATTAATTCTTATCTTATCACTACAGCTGTTTCGGCAGAGTGCTCTTCTCAAGCCTCAAGTATCTCGAATCCATCAATCAGCCATTGCATTTCTTATACTTTTATTTTAATCTTCCCCAGTCAAAGATTTTGAAGCAGCTTTGCTCCATTAGTCCATTTTTGTTGATTTTTGTCACTGTTTCTCCTTTCTCTTTATCATCATCATTACGTAGCGCTACAACACTGGGTGGGTCTTTGCTAACTACTATTTTTCTCCAAGTTGACCGATCTTCTCACGAATCTGCAATCAAATGAAATGTTTATTTTTTAAAATTTGATTGTATGTTGTCTCTCCATTTTATATTGAGATGTTTAAGTGGCATTCTTCTGTGCTAACTTCCTTCCATACAGTTTTACAAGTTTGACATCTTGGCGTCTATGCATGTGTCCGATCTACCTTAAGCGATTTTTTTCCTGGACAATATCGTTATAAGAGCTTTCTTAATTTAGTATGTGTTCTTATTCGATACGGATTTGTAGTGATATGATAATGAGGTTAAAAATTGTCGTATTATTTTTTATTTATTTTGCTTCAACCACTTAGGGTTATTAGCATAAGAAAAATACAAAAAGTGATAAAGACCAAATATCAATTGCATAATAATGTATACAATATATATTTAAATTATTGATGTATTGTATTAAATTTTATTAAAAAAGTTATTGATTTCAAGAATTCTATCAAGTCAGCTACATATTTAGATTCTCCTAGAAGTTCTTTTAATGTTTTTGGAATGTGGTAATATAGTCTTTCAACTAAGTAGATTGGACAGTCAATCAAAATGTTCTTCACTGTCACTTTACATTCACAGACAAAACACACTGGTTCCTCTTTTCTCTTCAACAAGTATTTATGTATTGTAGAAGCGTGTCATAATCTGAGACGTGTTATAAGGACTTAATGTTGTTGCTTTCAAAGCTAGAAGTTCCATGGAAGAAAGGAAGATTTTGTTTCTGTCAATTTAGTTGTGCTTATATTCCATTGGTTTTGCCAAACATTGTGCAATTTTAATTTTAAGTAAGGTTTTAAATCTAAATGCACAGTTAGATTTTCGACTGATGCGACTGAATTGGTTAGTGCGGAACTAGCTGGACTATCTGCCTTTATGTTACTATCTATTCCAGCGTGTGACGGTACCCAGAGGAACTACTGTCAAATTGTTTTGGTATATATGGTAATCTATATTATATTAACTTAATCTGCTGTACATAATGTTGGATGAGAGGGATAAATCTGAGGAATGGATGTCAGATAACTAAGTGAATCAGATATTATAAGAGATTTGGGAAGTTTTTTTTCTAGAATAAAGGTTAGGGCCTTATTGATGGCAAATAGTTCTGCTGTAAAAATACTTGTCTTAGGAGACAATTTGACAATTTATAGATGGAATGTTCATGTGATATTACAAAGCATGCTCCTACTCGATTTATGGCCTTGATGCGTTCGTGTATATAAAATGGTAATTTTATATACACTAACTTTACACGAATTTTATATATATGGTATATGCTGTAAGTTTAAAGGTTACAAAGCAGAGAGGGAACAACCCAAGGACAACATAAATTTATTACACAGGTAGGATAAATGGGAGGTAGTTCAATATTAAAATCGAATAAGTATCTATTGGCTCGTTCATAGAAAGGTACAGGACCCCTATTTCTTTTTTTGATAGACCTCCTAGAACCTGTTAGGAACAGCATGATGAAGAGCTGGATTTTTTGGGTTAGATTTTATTAGACTGTCCACAGGACTGGTGCAATATGCTCCTAGAGCAAGTCTAACGGCTGAACTCGGAAGAGCATCCAAAGTTTTAAGCAATGTTTGATTTGCTGTGTTATACACAACACATCCGTAGTCCAGTTTTGATCTAATTAAAGCTCTACATATATTTATTAGAGTTGGAAAATCTGCTCCCCAATTTTTATGTGATACAGATTTCATAATGTTTAGTCCAGCTAGGCACGATAGGCTTAGCGAGTGTATATGACTTTTCTAACTTAATTTTGAGTCCAGTTGCATCCCTAGGAATTTTATTTCTTTTTTATATTCTATAGGAAAATTGTATAAAAATAGATTTGGGAGCTTTTGGGAATCTATAAAAATAGATTTTGGGAGATATTTGTTTAAAATTTAATATCGGTGTTACAAGTTTATTAGTAATAAAATCTTTTACGGGTTACATGCTGTTAGAATGTCTCAGAATTGTCAATAGTTTTGGATTTTTTAAGTTTTTGTATTGGTTTTTGTAAAATTTTCTTTAGGTTCTTGTAAAGGTAGGGTTAAAATTTCATCAAGGCTACGTGTTTACTTTTTTACTAGGTGTATTAGTTATTTTAAGTGTATTAGTGGTATCTATTAATATCCTATTGATAGAGTATGCAAGTGTTGAGGAATAGTTTGGACTTGATATATGAGGTTGTGAAAGATTAGGTGTTGTTGATAACTCGGTAGTTGTTATATTTGTATCTGTGCATGTAGTTTGAGAACTTGGAAATGATGTTGAGGATGATATTTTGGATTCAGTTCATATTAGTATAATTAATGAAGAAGGTATAGTCGAGGATTGTAAGGAAAATGAATTCGCTGAAGATGCTGATGTGATCGTGACGTCATGTTGAAGAGTATTAACTACTGTATTTATAGTAGTAGTTGGCACTGTTGTTATAACGTTTTGATTTGGATTTGTACAGGATGAACAATTTGCTACAAAATGGTCAGATGATTTACAATAACACATCTGTTTTCTAAAGATAAGAAAATATGAATAAACAAACCAAATGAAAGTAAAATCAATAAACACATTATATACACAAAAATATTATATAAATCCCTAATATTCACATATTAAAAATTGTCTGGTAGAAGTTTGCCTCCCAAAAATACAAAAAAGTAGTTATTCATAACTCAGGTTGCTTTACGAAAGGTGAACAATCAGCATAAAAGCACAGCTGTTTTTAAAACATAATATTATTAGACGAATTGTGGATATCCATTACCTCATGTCTATAAAATAAATTAGAAAACTATGTTAAAATATGATACGGCAGGAAAAACGGCAATGTAACTCAAATATGATGATTTTGCCACAGCATAAGAATATTGCCTCGTACTGGTATATAGTAATTTGTTGTTATAAGTTTATAGTTTTTCGAAAAATGAACTCAGATTTAAATATTAAAACGTCAAATAAAATATAAAAACCTATTGTACCTTATTCCCAGCATTATTCTCCAACAGTGACATAACGTCACAAGAAAATAATTTTAAAAAATCATTGCGTAATTCAAATTTCATATTTATACCGGTATCTCAGAAAAGAATAATATTTGTATAAAGTACAGTCATATTTTGAAATAAAATCTTCAATTCAGATATTGGACATGCTTAATAATTGTGTAATCTAATAGGGCCGCCTGTTTATGCTTGGCAGACTTAGAAAACACTGAGAACACAAATATTTATTCTTTTACTATGTTGTAAAATAAGTATACTCAAAATAAATAAATATTATCTAGCTGGGGGAACAGCTGGGGTTCTCCGCGTGTAGAGGTTCTCTCTCACCGGCTCTGGTAACTCGATTCAGCCATGTGTTACCTCTAGTCAAATTTAATTTAATACTGAACATCACAGTTATTTTATAACACAATGTACAATCTTTTATAACTAAATGTAATTTAAAGGGTTTTTACCCTAGTATTTTGGTGGCTCAGGCATTGTGAACTAGCATTTTCGATTTTAAAACCTGATGATGGACTGTGTGGTCCGAAAACGTTTGTTTTATTGATGTAGCCCTTTTAAGGGTTTTTTAAATAAATATACCCATTTACAAAGCCTAAACTCTTTTTGAGATAGTGAGTGTACTAAAGTAGACGTACTCTAAAGCATAAGCATGTCTCTTTCTACTCTTTTAGTAAGTGATGGATTCAAACGTTACTTGATGAAATCTCGTCTCGTACAATTTTACCAAGAAAAAGAATTTGTAGTAATGAACACAATGTTTAGATTACCAAACCGTAGATTGTACACGTGGACATCACCAAGGGATAATGCAGACAACATCGTCAGGAATCATATCGATTATATAATAATCAGAAGCCAGTTTAAAAACTCCATCACGTCTACAAAAACCTATCCAGGCACTGATATAGAATCGAATCACAATCCGGTGGTGGCGGTAGTAAATATAAGATTCAAGAAAATAAAGAAAAGTGCAGCTAAACAAAAGATAGACGTTAAGCAACTGAGAAACGCAACTATACTGGAAAGGACAAGAGAACAGGTAAACAACAATCTTAGAAGCATCGCTGCAAAAAATAGGAACACAGGCAATGTAGAGAATAAATGGACGGAGATAGAAAAAACCCTTAGGACAGCTGGTGAAGGCTCCTTACCTCCAAGCAAAATTAAGAAAAAGGAATGGATGACAAACGAAATTATGCATCTCATAGAGGAAAGGCGAAGAAATAAAATAAACAAGACAAAATACAAAAAAGTGAACCGTGATATTAAGAGAAAAATTAGAGAAGCCAAAGAGAACTGGGTTCTGGACAACTGCTAGGAAATAGATAAATATGATAGAAAGTATGATAGCTTTAACATGAATAACAAGATCAAGGAAATAACAGGTAAAAAAGTGAAACAAGCATCCATCGTAAAGGACAAAAAGGTAAAATAATTACAGATTTAAATAAAAAACTGGCAAGATGGACAGAATACATTGAAGAACTTTTTGCAGACGAAAGACCAGAAATAGCAGTGACAGAACCTACAGACGACACAACAGGGCCTGAAATCCTAAAAAGCGAGGTAGAATATGCTATAAGGAACACAAAAGGGGGTAAAGCTGCAGGACCAGATGAAATTCCTGTAGAATTGTTAAAACTTATAGACGACGACGCACTTGAAATAATAGTGAACCTCTTTAACACAATTTATAGAACAGGCATCATACCAAAGAAATGGCTCTCCTCTACTTTTGTCACAATCCGAAGACGAATAACGCCAGAGAGTGTTCAGACCAAAGAACTATAGCATTGATGAGCCACACACTAAAAGTATTTTTAAAAATAATTCACAAAAGAATATTTAATAAATTAGAAGAGGACATAAGCACCACACAGTTTGGATTCAGAGGTGGACTGGGAACACGGGAAGTTTTGTTTGGTATGAGTGTGTTAATTCAAAGATGTTTGTAAGTAAACCAAGACCTCTACGTAGGTTTCATAGATTTTGAGAAGGCCTTCGATAAAGTCAGACACCAAAAGCTGTATGAAATCCTAAGAAGCAAAAACATCGACAGTCGCGCCATTAACATCATATCCAGGTTGTACTGGGGACAAACAACAAAAATCAAAGTTGATAATGAGTTAACCGAAGAAATTGAGATTCGTCGAGGTGTGCGTCAGGGTTGTGTGCTTTCTCCACTATTATTCAATATATATAGGGAAACAATATATCAGGAAGCGCTCCTAGAGCAAAACATTGGTATGAACATTAACGGAGAGTTAATTAACAATATACGATACGCTGATGACACGCTAATAGTAACAGATAACCTAGCAAATTTACAGTTTTTGATGGAAAACATAAACACTCATACCAATTAGTATGGTCTAGAACTGAACATCAAAAAGACTAAATTCATGATTGTAACAAATAAGTTATACACCAATATGAATTTAATCATAAATTATCAGCCAGTTGAAAGAGTAACGTCCTACAAATATTTAGGGGTTTGCTTCAATGATACTAATGACCAGACAAGAGAAATCAAGAGGCGAATAGAGATAGCGAGACAATCGTTTGTCAAAATGAAAAAGTTCCTATGCAGCCGGGACATAAATATAAACTTAAGAACAATAATGTTAAGGTGCTATGTTTTCTCCGATCTGCTGTACGGCATGGAAGCCTGGACACTAAAAAAGATAAACATAAAAAACATTAAGGCATTCGAGATGTGGTGTTAGAGGAGAATGTGGAAAATACCATGGACAGAAAGAGTTACAAATCAAGATGTTCTGCTGAAGATGGGGAAGGAATACGAAGTCGTAAAAACCATATAATCGAAAAAACTTGAATATCTGGGCCACATAATGAGAGGAGAATAGTACCCTCTGCTTAGACTCATAATCCAAGGAGAAATCTCGGAAAAGAGAAATATAAGACGTAGGAGTATTTCCTGGTTGCGACATTGAAGAGAGTGGTATGGGTGCAGTTCAATACAGTTGTTCTGAGCTGCAGCCTACAAAGTAAAGATTGCTGTGATGGTAACCAACCTCCGATAGAAGACTTACTGCAAGAAGAAGAAGAAACATATTGAGGGCCAAATATATTGTATTTGGTATTAAGCTGATCGCTAAAAATCGCATAATAAAATGTCGATAAAGAAGCAAAGAAAAACTTAAAATGAGAGGGGACAAAACCAGTCAGCCGAGGGAACCTTTCAACAGTGCGATGTTGAGCTTGGATCTGCTATCTATGTATATAATAAACAATATTACGGCTCCTAACTAAGGATCTGAGCACAAAACTAACTCTAAAATTTGGATCAAAAATACAACAAGGGCTGATATCCAAAGTCTGTAGACAAGCAAAGTAAAGAGAAAGTTATTGCCTTACTTAAACCTGGCAAAAACTCCACAAAAGCTATCGGCCAATATATTTATTTATTCTGTCAGTTATAAAAAATACTTCTGCACGTGATCCTTAATATAATTTTACTGATAATAGAAGAAAAACTCAAATTAAAAGACTAAAGTGGCAATAGACAGGGAAGATCACGTACGTCAAAAATACTAAATCATGCCCAACACAGCAAAGACGGGTACGAAAGATATCAGGTATGAGGAGTGGTATTTGTCAATCTAAATGCCGCTTACGACACCTTAAATTAGAGGGCATTTCCAAAATCTATGTGACATTGCCTTAGGTAATAAACTCACTTGTATTATCCGCGTATGCCTACACAACAGAAGATTTTTCGTATTACATAATGGTAAAAATAACAGATGGACAACGCAGAAGAACGGTCTCCTTTTGGTAGCGTAATGGCACCTACACTGTATAATATTTACACAATTCATACCAGTAAATACGTTACGGCCTTCTTAAGCTAATTCTCCAAGGGAAGGTTAATGGTAAGAGAGGACCGGGAAGAAGACGCATTTCCTGGCTTCAAAATTTACGAAAGTGGTATAACACGACTACCACTGAACTGTTCCGCGCTGCAGTGAACAAAGTAAAGATAGCCGTGATGATCGCCAACATCCGGAACGGATAGGCACTTTAAGAAGAAGATACCAGTAAATACTAGAACTTTTATTAGGTAGACGATCTTAATTGTTGCACAACAAAAAACTTTAATGTCCCTAACAGAGACGCTTTTACAAATCTAAACATCCAATAGTATCATGAAATTTTTAAACTCTGGACTTGCTATAAATACCTTGAAGATAGTTTGAATCAAACTTTGTCATTCACAGAACTTTGTTTAAAACTAAGAGGTAAACTGAGGACCAGAAAAGTAATCTCTGAAAACTTGTCAGCTAAATTGCTAAGAAGCGCATCCTTCCATCCTTAAATCGTAGACGCTTGCACTCTATGCTTCTGCTGCCGAATATACCTTGTAAGTATAGATGATACCAACACATACTTAACACGTAGATTTAGCTATAAATTAGTCAGCCAAATTCAGCGGATATTAAGACACACACATTCATACATAAGCTCTACAATATCTTAGCTATCAATTCACCTAATATCCGAAGATAAGTATCTATAGAATAAAAGATACAAAGTCTAGAATCGCAACATCCACTCAACGAATACCAGACCAATTTATGACTAAAATCGAGAAAACACTGACCAGATCAACACATATACACATTGCAAGAAATAAAAAAAAAGATAAGAAAATATCACTTTTAGCACTTAAATATTTATTTTAAGATAACCCATCCAGAATTATAATAATATGTAGTACACAGAAAAAATCATAAATAAAATAATAAAGAAGCTGTATAAAAGATATCGTAAAACAATGGATGAAATAAAAGACATTCTTATTAATCCTATCCTTAAATAAATCGTACAAAGACATACTCATGTTAAAAAATACATTAGGAAATTTCAGCATATGAAAAACACATCCAATTTGGTAATGAAATCCTTTTGTATTTATAAAGCTATTTTTAGAACAGCATGTACCTACCAAAAACAGGTATTTGGTAGTATACATATCTATTACATATTGCAATGTGTATGAATGATAAAAAAATCAGGAGTCCGTATAAACCGTTTAAAAATATATAAAATGTATATATCAAGAACGCTGGAGCTCTACGGCTTAATTGCATAGTTGCCAAACTATCAGAGCTTACTTAAACCGATATTCTTATGGTTCCAATATACAGTCAAGAAGATCTGAACGACCCCTATAATATATACACGTGAACTAAGCGAAATACATTTATGATACAGGGGTACTTATGAGCTCCAAAATTTTATTAAGAATTATGAAACTATACATCTTAACGAATCAACAGAGCCAATATTATGGAATGGTCAAGTGAGCTCCGTATATTGGTGTCCACTTGACCACGGAGCTCAGTTGAACCTGAATTTTAACATGGGCGGAGTTCACTTTATGCCGTAAATATATATATATATATACATTTATATATATATATATATATACACATATATATATATACATTTATATATATATATATATATATATATATATATATATATATATATATATATATATATATATAGATATATATATATACATATACAGGGTGGTGAATTGTCAAACGGGCCATAGGAAACTCAATGAAAAATTCTAAATTGTTGAATTCCTGCTTCCCTAATTATTTTACACCAAAAGTCATGGGAAACTATTTGTAGAGGAGTCAAATATGTATCGAAAACAATTGTTAAAATTGTTCTACGACTTAAACGTATTCCAAAATTTTGCTTAAAAATATACATTTTTCAGGCCGCCCCTAAAAGTCAGGCCAGACGCCGTGAAAAGAATGTGTATTACGTGTTGCATTTTGTCATATTGACGTTTCTAATATTTGACAATATCTACCTATATTATATTTATCTATGATTTAAATGGCCAAAATTTTGTGATTTATTATTTAAAAGAAAAATTAAGTTGATTAAAAAATGTACTCAGTTTTATTATAACATTTGTTATAGTTTTATGTTCAGAAATTGTCACATATTATTATTAGGAATAAAGATAAGAGTAACAGTATATTGGAATTCATTGAATTGTTGTATAACTTAACATGGAATTAAATTTTAGTGTATTAGAATATCTTACGTTAAATAAAGATCCGGTAGTGACAGGAAAAGGTTCGCGCCATTGCCTGCATACATTATGCGATTTTTCGTCAACTGAGTACATTTCATTATATTGATCGATTTGTAAACAATATAATTTATTGTTCACAAAGTAATATTGTTCAGTAGTAGTAGTATTTAGTAAAATTCATTGTTTATAATTTAATCATAAAATAAAAAAATTGACAATTCAAATTGTCAAACATCTGATATTAATATGATAAAACACACAAGTTATAATATATTCTTGTATTACGTGTGGCCTAACTTTTAGGGTTGGTCTGAAAAATCTATTATATTATATTGCAAAATTTTGAAGTACATTTGATTCGTAGAACGGTTTTAACATTTGTTTTTAATTCAGAATTAAGTCCTCTACAAATAGTTTTTTATGACTTTTGATCTAAAATAATTAGAGAAGCAGCAATTCAACAATTTAAAATTTCCCATTGAGTTTCCTATGGCCCGTTTGACGATTCACCACCCGGTATATATATATATATATATATATATATATATATATATACATATATATATATATATATATGTATAAATATATATATATATATATATATATATATATATATATATATATAATATATATATATATATATATATAAAGAAGTACTTGTGACTCGTTTGGAAAAAATATAAAACTGTTTTGAATGGGTTGGAGTCAATAAAAAGGGCTATTTGTTGACTATTTTTTACTCGATCTTTCAATTGTGATTAGAATTATTATCAAGAGCTTCTAAAAAATACAAAATGTCGTACAAAGTTGAACTAGAAATAAATTTTTTTTTGTTAACTCACCAAATTTGTTTTTTATATAAAACTGCTGCTTACATCTTATTACAAAAAATATTAATACAAAAATGTTCTATTCTAATAAATGTTTCTCTGAAACAAAAATTGAATAGCTACAAATAAGCCTCAATGTCATAAATACCAACTTAAAATTTTTTATTTTTGACACATTGTCAAAAATAAAATTTTGTTTAAAAAATCCTTTTTTGTTTAGTATGTGATAATTTAAAATGTGATATTTTACTGATTGCATAATATATAAATTACATGGAAATTACATATTTATAAAATTTGCTTAGATTTTGAATTTCTGACCTTTTGTTTAAATTATTATAACTTTTGCTAATACAAACCATTTCCAAAAAAGTTCTTTTAAATTTATTACTTTCACTACATAAAATTTTAATATAATTGATTTTAATATTATCAAAATCCATAATATGGTCTTTGTCTATTACATGCTCTGCCAAAGCACAAATGGTTTCTTAATGCTGCAATCACTTTTGTGAGAAATAATGCGATTTGAGAGATTTCTTCCAGTCTCACCAACATACTCAGCTTCACACTGAGTACAACTAATGCTGTATACTACATTTGTTTGATATAATTTGTCTACAGGATATTTAGTTTTGGAATATAAAGATGAAATGGTTTTGATGTTCTTTGTTGCTCTTTTGATATTCAATAACCTTTAGTGTTTGTATTAATTTAGGAGTTAATGATGGTATAAAAGGTAGTGAATGAAAATATATGTTCTGATTGTTGTATACAATATTTTGATTGTTTGATACATGGTGAATAAATCTTCTTCTTTTTTGTTACTAAACAAATAAGAATTTTTTAAACAAAATTTTATTTTTGACAATATGTCAAAAATAAAAATTTTTAAGTTGGTATTTATGACATTGAGGCTTATTTGTAACTATTCAATTTTTGTTTACAAATTCAATTGTTTTTGTTAAGAAACTTTTCAAAATTTATTTCAGAGAAACATTTATTACAATAGGACATTCTTGTATTAATATTTTTTGTAATAAGATGTAAGCAGCAGTTTTATATAAAAAACTAATTTTATTTGGTGAGTTAACAAAAAAATTTATTTCTAGTTCAACCTTGTAAGACATTTTGTATTTTTTAGAAGATTTTGATAATAATTGTAATCACAATTGAAAGCTCGAGAAAAAAATAGTCAACAAATAGCCCGTTTTATTGACTCCAACCCATATATATATATATATATATATATATATATATATATATATATATATATATATATATATACGTCTTCATATCAAGGCGAGATCCGATTAAATCGAGGACAACCCGAGATCCACCAATAGGAAATTAATTAATGGAGTATATTGTTCATAACTATCTTTATAATTAACATATTAATTATGGCACACTTAGAGGGGAAAAGATTTTTGAACTTAAATTTTTTTTATAAATTTACAACAAAATGAGATCCGTAGCTGAAAAGGGAAGGGGAAGACTTATATACGAAATTTTAGATATTTACAGATCAAGGCGAGATCAGACAATGTTGCCAGCTCTAAAGAGTATTAGTCGAGCGACCGGAGCTCGTGTTGTATTGCATATTTCCTACTTAAACAGTAAAGTAATTTGCGGTTATGGTGTTTTGTATTTTAAAAATATTGTAAGGGCAGCGGTCAGTTGAAGTAGTAAAACAAAATTCAAAGATAACAGAAGCTAAGTAATGATTATAATTTTTATGTATATTATTAAATAATTCAACATAAACTTTAAAAAAACCGAATTAATAAAATGCTCTGTTTTATTGAATTTGTGAAATCTATTCTCAAAGCTCTTTTTGTTTATTATTTATGTACAAAATTAAAAAGGGGAAATTATTTAAACTAAACAGTTTATCTGTATAACAAAAGCTATCATTTTAACATTCTAATCGTGTTTTAACATAAAAATATTAGTTTTGTACAAGAGTAAATACAATTCCATACTGAAGAGTAAATAGACTGGAAAAAGGCTTCTAGAATAGATTTTGGGGGGCACTTTGTTACTAAAATGCAAAACCTATTTTTATTCGTCTCTAATATCTTTCTAATGCAAAATCACTTGGTCGTCCAAAAATCGTAGCGTGAGGGGAGTGGTGGGGAGCCTTACAAAAAAGTGCTAATTTGTTTTTCGTCCTTTTTCGGATCTACGATATCCGAAAATTCATTCTTCAAATTTGCATATCGATCCGGACATTAGAAATATTTTTATTTTATTTCTAAAATACGTCAAACCATTGTTGTATACGGAGTGCCTTCATACAAAATGACTTAGAATGAGTCTGAAAACCCATATTTTTAAAATCGGTTCTCCTCGCTCTACCCCGAAAAATATTGGGTCTAGCAAAAAATGGCTTTCTATAAAAGTTATAGACCAAACATCAGAGAACATGTCGGTTTGTTTAGAATGTCGATTGGATAAATAGTTTAAGAAAAAATTAAATAAATCGAAAGACATGTCACTACGCACAGTGGCAAACGCAGAGATGCGAGGAAGGGCGAGATTCATAATCTGAAGTCAACCTCAAATCGACTTTAGTAATGGCGATGTTGTTAGGGTCGATTTTACATTGAAATTCTGTTGTGTTGTATATTCGATTGCGAAAGTGCATCATTGTGCATTATTTTTTACTAATAGCACAAAATCCACTGAGCTGAGATTTTTAATATTAGAAGTTTTAAATTATTTTAATGAACAGCAGCAGGTATGACAGTGAACTTGAGTCAAAAATCAGATTACGGCATGTTTCTTTCCGTAAAGTCCATTTCCATTTTCGTTTGCTGAAAGAAGCGGAAACTGGAGAATACATTTTTGTTCTAGTTTTAGAAAAATGTATCCCTACTTCTTTGCATTTGACCATGTGAACTATTCTTTTTGGGGAACATTACATTTGTTGGACATGTACAAACTTGCTGATAAAGCTCCAGAATTGCATGAAGACTTTATGAGAAAAAATTTTGTTGTGAAAAGTTTGAACAGAAACTTTAACCAACTATTTGTAGATCCAGCTTGAAACATATAAATACAAACTCAAAAGATGCAGGAGGAATCGTGAGATTGATTAAAACCAGCACCAAACTAGACGAATGGTTGTTAAGCTAAAATATGATTGGCATGATGGTAGATGAATTTCGTGCATCATGAGACCTAAGCAACCACTCAAGTCAAAACGAAGACAATAGAAAAAAAACGGATGAAAATTGACGAATATTCTGTACAAAAACTGCATGATCAGTTTTTTACGATTTAATGTATTTTTCAAAAGCGTAGATCGTCTTTTCGTAATTTCAGCTAATAAGATTGCATCGCCAAATGTTCAAATACCCTTACTAAATATACAAAAAAAAATGGAGAAGAGCCTAGCAAAATTTCTTCTTACTGTTAGAACTCCCAATTTTTATCAGCATACAAGAAGTACTTTCAACATTTCCAACACTATAAAACTGTCTCTGAAAAGAAAAAAAATGATTCATGCTGAGCAAGAGCTTTTATAAAAAATACTAACAACCAAGGCAATTAAAAGTAACATAAATATTATGAGAATATTTTCAAATATGAATTTACAGCATATCCAATGTCACTTGTACCTGTAGGAGTTTTATCGATATCATCAAATAAATCTGCCTTAGGTTCTATAATAGGACAGTTTACAGTTATGTCTAAATATCTACCATTACCATTATAAAGTAACAAAAGTGTCACATTCTGAAAGGTATGAGTTTAATCCAAGCCGTTGGCAAACCCTCCAACTGCAAATCATTTGGCGACTATGCAAGAATTTTAAAATCAATAGTGTTCAAGAACCTCTACAACCCTAAAAGGATTGGTTTTGTATTTGACCAGTACTAACAATCTTTGTAATGGTCCATATAAACTTTCTCCTACTTCAGACAGTATAAAATATAATATTCGTGTACATACTCATCCGAACGAAGGTATGAGTATGTAGTGTGACACCAAGACTTTGACTCCCGAATCTGTTGCTAACTGGCTGGAGTAAAGAAAATTTAGAGCTGGTACCAGTTTTAAGCACGGAATCCAAGTTGAAGAAACATACATACATATACTATACTCCTAATAGGTGTAAAATATGAGTTTATTTTTACCTTTTTGTGACTAATAATTATTATATTGGTTTTTTTCTAATTGTCAGACTGTACAGGGGCTCCAATGCTCATGTAAACGGAAACGAGATCAAATTCATTGGTTCTTGTAAATATATTATGGCCCAAGTGAAATGTTACAAAAAAGGTGATAAACGTGAACAATTTTAACCATAGAGAGTGCTACTTCTTTTTATAGTAATGAAGAGTCTAACATAGAGTAAGATAACTAACACAAGATAATAATTAAGAAATAGGTACATAGATCTAATTGTTTTTATTACTATCCTTTGTTCTTGAACGCGAAATTTGCTGCCAGGGAAAAACCGTTGCAATTTTAGATGTTTTATATATCACAAGCTTTTGAACTTTAACGCCGTTACAACGTCCTTAATAAGCTTTATATAATACTAGATAATAATGTATGAAAATTTTTGGGACAAACCCCGATGTACCAAGT
This sequence comes from Diabrotica balteata, assembly GCA_918026665.1. Taxonomy (NCBI): domain Eukaryota; kingdom Metazoa; phylum Arthropoda; class Insecta; order Coleoptera; family Chrysomelidae; genus Diabrotica; species Diabrotica balteata. The sequence continues at coordinate 119,143,182 of OU898276.1, read as the reverse complement.
CATCTAGGAATCGAACACAGAAAGAGTCCCACAGGTCAATCCTTTTGATAACGTGGGTATCTGGGATGAGTGAATTTTCCCCTAAGAAGGACTGCGAGCAGTATAGCTAAATTTGGATTTTCTTCAGTAAACGAATTTAAAGGAAATATAAAGTTAATTTGTTTATAAAGCTATAGCTCGTAAACTATTTGATGTACAGTGTCCAAGTTTAGCATAAATGAACTACATATATTGAAAAATATTCCCGTGGAATCTTAATATAGTACGTGAACAGCATAGTTGGTCCATTAATTATAAATGATATGCAAAACAGATTTGTGTTTGTAACTCTCATTCAAATTGAACGCGGTTAGATTTATTTTGTTTTGAAGTTTTTGACATTTTTTGTAAAACAAACAGTGGAGAAGATATGCGAAGAAAAATTGTAAAAAAATAATACTACAAATAAACAATGTCTCCGAAATTTTTTAGACTTCGAGTACTTACCAACGTGTTCTACATAATGTTATCTAAAAAATTACTTAAAATCATCTAACTCCTAAAAATGTCATCAAAACGACGATTTTGAAGCTCTTCCCACTGGTTAAAGAAGCTATTATAGATTCACACAAAAGTTGTGTATTTTCAACTCTAAATTTCTAATTTAATTAATTATTCTAATTTTATATCTATATCCATAATAGTTCTAATCTAATTTCAAAATGTTTATTTAAATAAAAATGAAGGGTTCCAGTTGAAAATTCAAAGTTGCTACACCCACCGCGTTCGCAGGGAGAATAAGAACCCTGCTATTGCATAAGTATATAGATTTTGAAAAACCATTAAAAAATAATTCCTAAGTTTTTTCGATACGACGTCTAGTTCTCGAGATATTTGACAATCGCCTTTCTGGACAGAGCTCTTTAATAATGTAAATAATATTAATATTATTCAAACCGGAAATAAGCCGAAGGAGTGAGAGGTCTGACTGTAAAATTCATTTGCGATGTTACCAAATTTACCGGATCTCGGGTTGTCTACAAAATGTATATTTAGCATATACACAACGGATCGCTCGCACTGCCTCTACAGCGGATTTAGTGGAACTACTGCAATATAAAATTCACCAAAAGGGGTGCAAAATGAGGTCCAGACAAAAATCGATTTCTTTGTACCCCCATCATTGTTACATCGAGATGTCACTATATACACGTGAATACAAGGTGAGATCCAAAATCGGATCTCGCCTTGCAAAATGGATCTCATTTTGTATAGCTTATGGTACAAACGGATCTCGCCTTGATATGAAGACATATATATATATATATATATATATATATATATATATATATATATATATATATATATATATATATATATATATATATATATATATATATATATATATATATATATATATATATATATATATATATATATATATATATTCATATATATATATATATATATATATATATATATATATATATATACTTCTAGCGGTTAATATGGGCTCCGTACTAAAACGGTATTATACTAACTCCAGGAGAATATACGCCGTGTATATTATTATCTGAGTAGCGCTTTATGTAGACTCCGACCAATACGTCGGATCAAGTGGACTCCGTAATAGGATCAAACATTTTTGGGATCCGTATATAACTTTTCCCGTACACTTCTTAACTCCTGCGATGTTGCCAATAATTGTATTAGTAGTAGATTTTTAAATTTTATAGGTAGTACATTTTGGAACCTATTAATATGAACATCGAGTAGCGTAATCGTCTAACAGTTTAAGAAACTCTTCTGTAAGATCTTTATAATTTTTCAATTACTGCAGTTTATGGCGTGTAATATCTGAACAATATCGTTATAAAAGCTTTCTTTATTCAACATGGGTTCTTATTCTATACGGATTTGTAGCGATATGATAATGAGGTTAAAACATTTTTCTAATTATTTTTATTTCAAATATTCGTACTTGTTCCTTATTTTTTTAGTCAATGTCAATGATTCGCATCCATGTATTAAAATAGGTCTAAAATTTGAATTATGCTAAAAGTATTTAGTTATTGACATTATTATTAACAGTGATTATTTATCTAAGATATTTAAAGTGTTCCATATTTTTGAAATTGTAGTTGTTAACTTTAATATTTTATCTAGATTTATTAAATTGGTCTTTCTGTTGATTTGCTTGTATTTGGTTTTCATTTCGTTGATTTTTCGTGCTCTCTTTACTTTATTGAAAATGTTTGCGGACGGGAGAGTTTCTTAGGAGATCTATGTCATTAGCATATGCTAGGAGTGCTTTGTACCTTGGGCCTTTAATGAATTACATCTTAAATAGGCGATATTTCCATTTTAGTAAGCTGTTCATTAATTTTTTGACTATTTGAATCGACAATCTGTATTTTATTCGACTGTTATATCACAGCGTTTCTTGGCGCACATTTTCATTCTTGGTTTTTTGTTTCCCGTATCATTATTACAAAGATTTTTCTGGAGATCGACATAGGGAACCCGGTGGTATGTACATGAAGTTTTCATAACCAACATCGAAAATTTGTCTTACTGTAAAGTCATAATGATTTTACTAGGAAATATAGTGTTGTTTAATAATAATAAAGTTCAAGCAACAATTCATTAAAACTGCTACACTCATGTTTCCTATTATCCAAAAATTAGCCAGTCCAGGACTATACTGCCCTCATAAGTGAATAGAATATGTACGGAGGTTTTTGGCAATTTAATAGGATTTTGTGTGTTAGAATATTATTTCTCCGAGAAAGTAAAGAATATTTATTTGCTATCCGAATATAATCCATAAATTAAATATTAGAATGCTATAAAATAATGCTACTAGCAGCAAAAACGGTATAATAGTCACTAATGAGAAAATCAAATAAATGTTTATTAACATACAAAAGAAAGGATGTAGAGTAAGGCATAACGTAACAATAAAGCTATATAATTTTGAAAGATTGCAGCATTTAGATATCGTAGATAACGTTATCACATAAGAAATAAAAGGGAAAATTCAGGTAGCTAACTGATGTATATAGAACCCTTATAACACTTTTAAATCCAGAAGTCTAATATAAATCTCTAAAATCAGGATATATAAAACAGAGAACCAGTGCTAATGTGTGGATATGTAACGAGAACGTATTAATTAGATCAGGATTGCTAGAAAAGCCATCAGAGGTATTTCCCGACTTACAAAGGTCCGAGTACTAACCAATACCGAACGAAACTAATGTCAATGTCAAACACATATATAAAGATAGCAACGAGGTACAAGAACCTAAATCTCAACTCCAAAGTTGCGCTGGCTTTATCCAAAGGCTCTCTCATTAACTGCATTCCCAAGTTAAATTGGTAGGATGCACCGAGAGAAAAAATGCCCTTAGGATGTCCACGGATGAAGGGCGCAGATTTAGGAATAATGAGACTACTTACCGACTCATCATATTTATCAACACCTGCTATCCTACCTACAATCACTACATATCTGTTGAGGACTATCAAATCAATTACATGTAATCAAACGAACTAGGCTTAAAAAAAGTATCCTAGGAAAGGCACTTCGGCAATATTGGCATATATTTTTAAAACGCCATTTATGTGGCTGAGTTTGCAATAGGAATGAGGAGACAAAAAGGAAGAAATGGTAATAAAATCTTGTTGCGTTCCGACTATACGATGACGATGATCTCTATATAACATATAGGAAGAAATGGAGAATAATGTCTATGTTCAATTTAGAACTCGTTGGTTTTCTCCCTTTCGAATTGGGTATGTATATGTATTACCATAGAAAAAATAAAAAAAAACTATAATTATGAAACTCTATCTAAAATAGTAAAATCGATAAACAAATTATATAAACAAAAAGATTATATAAATCCCTAATATTTAAACAGACTGCTTTACAAAAGGTGAACGAATAAGCATAAATAAATTGTCAACAAAATAAATCAGAAGAATATGACACAGTATATTGCTTAAAAAGAATTCTTATGTGACTATGCGAAAATATGATACGATCGGAAAAACGGCAATGACTTTTACAGCTGATTGCCACATAAATATTAATGTAACGCAAATATGATGATATTGCCTCGTACTGTTATATAGCAATTTGTTGTCACATTGCTAAAAGTTACTTGATGGAAATTCATTGTATCTAACAATAAAACAAGTATGCATTTACACGTTATAGATTGTAACTGAATAAGTTGAGGAGGGGAAAACTGTTTGTCCCAAGTTGGTATTCAGAATTATGTCTGTATTTTGTAATTTGCCAATTTCCATAGGTTTAAATTTTCATGGATATCACTAGACTCGAGAGCAGTGTATGATTCCTTAGTTATGTTTTTAAAGGATAGTAAAATAACCATCTAAATAATTATGCATTAGTTAATAACGTAACCTTTGTTTCTAACCCAATTATCAAATTCCTTTCTTACCGTGGCCTAGTGTTGTACGTCTTTTTAAAAAATGCCGTGATGGGCCCCTAGGCGAGAAGAGAGTGATCCTGTTTACCTGTCTTTTGTTTTGTATATTTATTAATATAAACTCAAACAACTATTTGTACCATGTTGAGTCTGACTGAATGACTAAAAGTCTATGCCAAAACAATTTCATAGAATCTAAAGACAGCTTAAGGGCTTTATTATAAATATACTTTTTAGTAATGAAAATAAGTAAATAGAACCTAGAATAGCCATGTAAAAGAATGTAATCTTTGATCTCTGGGATAAACTCATCTCCTGAACAATGGCGCCGATATATATGTAGTTAAAATTTTGTACACCTATTTTAACCTGATTGTTTCCTTATTATCCATATATGAGTTGTGACCGATGTTACAAACTCATTTACTTTTTACAAAGAGTCTATATATTAGCTACAGTTGTTTATACGTCCATGGCTACAGTTAGGGAAGATCGAAGGTAGGAGAGGAGCCGGCCGCAAACAATTATCCTGGTTAAGGAATATTAAAGAATGGACAGGAATACACAATACAGGTGAGCTGTGTCACGCCGCCAAGAACAGAATTCTAGTAATGAGATAGTCGCCTACGCACTTTGGTGTATGGCATGTTAAGAAGAAGAAGGCTACAGTTATAACTATACAAATCTGACTCGAAATATCGTCTAAAAGTAACAGTATGTAAAATTTAGATTTTTAGTCAAAAGTAAATACTTTGTCATTTTTTTTGGAGTTCAACGTAGAAGCCTTCACGAAAATTTAAGTACTAATAAGACCACCGCAATCGGGCGTACCTTGGGTAATGAATAATTAATTAATTGGTTAATTCTTCAATCACTCGTCCAATATGAGTTTTGTCAAATCGGTCCTTTTTAGGACTAACTATTCTATAGAGATAAAGTAAACTATATCTAGAGATAAAGACAATTCATAAGCCTGATGGAAGGTGTAATAAATAAAGCAAATACTATATTGAGTAATTATATAAGCAAAAAGTATATTAACTTTACATCAACATGAATAATATGATTGTCACTTAACTGGGTATTATACATACGCTTAACAAAAATGTGACGTATTTCTAGTGCAGTAAGCACATAGAGGGCCAAACCTAGGGTATTTGGTATAAAACTGATCGCAGAAGATTACATAATAAGTGCCGGCAAAGAAGCAAAGAAAAACTTAAAATGAGAGAGGACTTAAACTAGTCACTGCGGGAACCATTTAACTATGTTGAGCTTGTATCCACTATCCACGTATAAAATAAACAATATTACGGCTCCCGATTGAAGATCTGAGCACAAAACTAATTAAAAAATTTTGACCAAAAATACTACAATGGCTAATATCTAAAGTCTGTAGACAAGCTAAGCAAAGACAAAGTTATCACTATGCTTTAACCTGGCAAAAACTCAAACGACCACAAAAGCTATGGGCCAATATATCTATTTATTTTGTCAGCTATACAAAATAAATCTGCACATGATCCTTAATATAAACCGATAATAGAAGAAGAACTCAAATTAAAAGACAAAAGTGGCTATATATGACAGGGAAGATCGTGTACATCACAAATACTAAATCTTGCCCAACACAGCGAAGACGGGTATGAAAAATATCAGGTATGAGGAGTTGTATTTGTCAATCTCAATGCCGCTTACGACACCTTAAATTAGAGGGCATTTTTTCAAAATCTATGTGATATCCCCTTAGGTAATAAACTCACTTGTATTATCTGTGCATGCCTACACAACATAAGATTTTTCGTATCACTCAACGGTAAGAATAGCAGATGGAGAACGTAGAAGAACGGTCTTCTTTGGGGTACCGTAATCGCACCTACGCTGTATAACATTTACACAACCCATACCGGTAAATAGTAGGACTTTTATTATGTAGACGATACATCTATTGTTGCATAACCAAAAACTTTTGTTGCTAAAGTAGAGAAAAATCCAAATAATACCTTAAACAAAATAAAAATAGAATCTGAATCAATTTTAAGCCACACCCCGGAAAAAGTTAGGTATGCTCCTTCAATGTTCCTAACAAAGACGCTTTCACAAATCTGAACATATACCTGAACCAATAGTGTCAAGAAATCCTTAAACTCTGCACTTGCTATAAATACCTCGAAGATAGTTTCTATCACACTTTATTATTCACAGAACTTTGTTTAAACCTAAATGAAAACCTAATACTACTATAAGAATGAAATGAGAACCAACAAAATAATATTCTCCGCAAACTTGTCAGCTAAAAATAGGGAGCACATTCTTCCACCCTTAAAACGTAGACTTGAACTCTATGCTTCTGCCGAATATACCTTGCTAGTATGGGTGACATCAACACATACTTAATACGTAGATTTAGCTATAAATTAGTCAGTCAAATTTAGAGTACCTATATTAAGACTCACATCCATACATAAGCTCTACAATATCGTAGCTACCAATCCACCTAATATACGAAGATAAGTAGCTAGAGAACGAAAGAAACAAAGTCTAGATTCGTAACATCAACTCCACGCATACCAGCCCATTTTATGACTAGAATCGAAGAAAAAACTGGCCAGATCAACACATCTGCAGGATGTACAAAAAAAGTAAGCTGCTCCTCGACATCTGAACCCTCGAAAGAAACTTCCTGATGGTAGTTATCTTCCTTAAGTCTGCCAGGAGGACTCCGGTTAACCTATGTGAATGTGGGGCGGTACAAGATTCATCACACTTTCTTAGTTGACTTTATCATCCAAATCGGTCTTTTCTGAAGGAAAAGGTTAATTTATTTGAACTAAACAGGAACCAAAAAGGTTAATGTAAAGTACAGTCAGTAAGCTATTACTTATAAAGTAAAGATCATTGCAAATTTGACACTACCTCCACTTATATTGATTACATATTACCCCTAAATACTAGATAAAATATTCAGAAATATGTAATGATCGTGAAGTGATATAATTCTTGTTAGATAAATTAAGCATTCTTTCCTTTTTAGTACACTACTACCCATTTTTACACAAAAATATCTATTTTAGCACTATATTTCGAGATAACCGTCTATCCAGAATTATATGTAATACACAGATACAACTAGAAATAAAATAATAAAAAAGCTGTATACAAGATATCATAAAACAAGAGATGAAATAAAAGAAGTTTTTATTAAGAGGGTTCTTAAATAAAATGTATAAAGACATACTCACGTTAACAAAATACATTAGGAAATTTCCGCATATGAAACAAAATCCAATTTGGTAATGAAATCCTTTTGTATCTATAAAGCTATTTTTAGAGAAGCACGTACCTACCAAAAACAGGTAGTTATTAGTATACATATCTGTTACACACTGTAATGCGTATGAATGATAACAAAAATAAGAAGTCCATATAAACATACTTTATTGAAAGAGGTAAAAGTACACTGCTAAGAAAGTACATTGTATTTCTTATACTTTCATTTTAATCCTCTCCAATCAAGATTTTAAAGCAGCTTCACTCCATTAGTCCATGTTTGTTGCTTTTTGTCACTGTTTTTCCTTTGTCTTTATCATTATCATAACGTAGCGCTACAACACTGGGTGGGTCTTCGCTAACTACAAATTTTCTCCAAGTTGATCGATTTTCCACGAATCTGTAATCAACTGAAATGTTATTCTTTTTAGATATGGCATTTTTCTGTGCTAACTTCCTTCCATACCAGTTTTATAAGTTTTGACATCTTGGCGTCTATGCATGTGTCCGATCTACCTTAAGGGATTTATTTTCCGGAACAATATCGTTATAAGAGCTTTCTTTATTTAGTATGTGTTCTTATTCTATGCAGATTTGTAGCGATATGATAATGAGGTTAAAAAAGTTTATTATTTTTTCTTTCAAATATTCGTAGTTCTTCCTTACTTGTTTTACTCATTGTCCATGATTCGCATGCATGTATTAAAATAGGTCTAAAGTTTGAATTATTCTCTGTATTTTTTAGGGGCACTATTATTAACCGTGATAATTTATCTTATAAGATATTTAAAGTAATCCATATTTTGGAAATTGTGATTGTTAACTTTAATATTTTATCTAGATTTATTGAATTGGTCTCTTTTGTTGATTCGCTTGTATCTGGTTTTCATTTCGTTGATTTTAAGTGAAAAATTTTTCGTGCTCTCTTCACTTTATTGAAGATGTTTGCGGACGAGAGAGTTTCTTATGAGATCTATATCATTAGCATATGCTAGGAGTGCTTTGTACCTTGGGCCGGTAATGGATTACGTCTTAAATAGGCGATATTTCTATTTTAGTAGGCTGTTTATTAATTTTTTGACTATTTGAAACGGTCCTGCAAGTGACAACAGTAGGTTCATTTAATTTCGCTTCGTAATAAACTTAAAATTATTCGGGAATTACAAGTTAGAAAATTCAACCGAGTTCAAAAATAAGTATCAAAAGTTAAGTGCATACAGGTGATAGTAGTTAATAAAGAAAATACCATCAGACAAGTAAGATAGAACTATTTTAATAATTTTAACAAGTCTTAAGTAAATGAATAATTGAGTGAAAGATTAAAAAAGTGGTTTTGGCGAATGTTCGAAGGGTCGACCTGCTTAGGCATTCCTACGCGTTTTTTGTTTTTGTTTTTTTTTTTGGCAGATAAGAAAGTAATTAGTGCTGACACGAAATTAATGATCAAAATAAAAGCCACATAATTTTATTACAAAAATCCAGATCTGGCCTTAAAATAGATTTGATTAAAGTTGGGATTAGAATTAAATTAAATTAAAATAATAAATTAAAAGTAAATGTAATACAATAACTAAATCGAATGAATAGCAAAAGAAATAAGCCAGAACACGATAACTCATTCGACAAGGAGGAAGCCTTCAAAAGAAGCAAAGCCACGTTAAGAACATCTCCAAAGGATAACATAAAAAATCGCGAAATTTAAGAACTAAAGAAACTACTAGAAGAAATAAATAAGGAGATTAAAACGGAAATAAAAGAGCTGAAATCAGAAATGAAGGAAGAAAATAAGGGGATGAGAAGATATATAAATGAAGTTAAAGAAGAGATAAAACAAAATAACGAGGAAATAAAAAGCATAAAACTGGAAATAGAAAGGGTGAAGGAAGAATGGACAAACGAGAAAGAAGAACTGAAAAGAGAAAACGAACTAACCAAAACCGATAACAAAAAGATAACGGAAGAATTAAATGATCTAAAACGCTCATTAGAAAGGTTAGACACAGAAAAAAAATATATAATCATCAGTGGATCAAAAATAGACTCTGAAGACCCAAAACCATTGAAAGAGGGAATGACTACTATATTAGAAAATCATCTTGGAGTCAAAACCAATATTAAAAGAGCACAAAAAATAGGAACAAAAACATGCTTAATTGAACTTGAAAGCGAAGAAGAAAAACAACAATCTTAAGAAACAAATACAAACTTAAGAATGTGAAGATCGAAAAAATATGGATTACAGAGGATCTCACAGAAGAGAGAGAGAGCAAATGGAAGCTTTAAGAGATAAAGCAAGGGAAAATGAGGGAAAATGGAAAAATGGTCAAAATAGGATACAATAAAATCACAGTGGACGACAAGGTGAAAAGGTGTTGGAAATAGCGTGTTCAAAAAACTACCAGAGCAACATAAAAAGAACCAAGGAGAGGCCAAGCAACGAGTAGAGAAAGAAGAATTACTAAATAAACCGGACAATGATGACAAATGTTTAGTTTTAAGTAGTAATAGGAATAGGATTAGAAATAATAAAAATAGATTATAAATCAATTTTAAGCCAAACCCCGGAAATGTCCCTAATAGAGACGCTTTCACAAATCTGAAGATATACCTGAACCAATAGTGTCATGAAATCCTTAAACTCTGGACTTGATATAAATACCTTGAAGATAGTTTCTATCACAGAACTTTGTTTAAAACCAAATGGCAACCTAGAACCAGAAAAATAATATTCTCCGCAAACTTGTCAGCTCAAAATAGGAAGCACATTCTTCCACCCTTAAAACGTAGACTTAAACTCTATGCTTATGCTGCCGAATATACCTTGCTACTATGGGTGACAAAAACACATACTTAACACGTAAGTATATTTAGCTATAAATTAGTCAGTCATCAGATCATCATATCTGCAAGATATACAAAAAAATGTAAGCTGCTCCTCGCCTAAAATTCAAACAATTGTTCTGTGACAAAAATCTGAATATTGCGCTGAGACTGAGGTTTGTTGAATGTTACGTCTGGTCGCAACTATTGTACGGGGTAGAAACATGGACACTAAAAGCGCAAATAGGTAAAAAGATTGAAGCCTTTGAACTTTGGATATACCGGAGAATGTTGAGAATCCCATGGACTGCCAGGTTCACCAATGAGGAAGTGCTGAGAAGAATGGGTCGAGTCAAAAAATTGTTGAGAACGATAAAAGTACGCAAGACTGCATACCTTGGACACATACTAAGAAATAATAAATATAGTCTTCTGCAGGTCATCATGCAGGGTAGAGTCGATGGCAAAAAGGGAATATCTAGAAAGAGGAAGTCATGGCTGCAAAATATTCGAGACTGGACAAACATGACTGTAGACGAATTATTCCACGTTACAAAAGACAGAGAAGCTTTTAAAAATGTGATCGCCAACCTCCGTTAACGGGGACGGAATAGGAAGAAGAAGAAGCTCCTCGCCATCTGAACCCTCGAAAGGAACTTCCTTATGGTTGTTATCTTCCTTAAATTTGCCTGGAGGACTCTTGCCTGCAAAGACCGGTTAACCTGTGTGAATGTGGGGTGGTATAAGATTCATCACACTTTCTTAGTTGACTTTTCCATTCAAATCGCTCTTTTCTGAAGGGACAAGGTTTATTTATTTGAACTAAACATGTTAAGTATAGCCAGTAAGATTTTACTTATAAAGATCATTGCAAATTTGAAACTAACTCCACTTATATTGATAACATATTACCCCTAAATAGAAAATAAAACATTTAGAAGTATGTAATATTGGAGTATAATGCTTGTTAGATAAATTCTTTCTTCTTTTGTGCACTACTACCCATTTTTACACAAAAATATCTATTTTAGCACTTAAATATTTATTTTTCAGATAACCTTTTATCCAAACTTATATGTAGTCCATAGATAAAACCAGAAGTAAAATAATAAAAAAGCTGTATACAAGATATCATAAAACAATAGATGAAATAAAAGAAGTTCTTATTAATCGGATTCTTAAATAAAACTTATGAAGAGATATTCACGTTAACAAAATACATTAGGAAATTTCCGCATATGAAACAAAATCCAATTTGGTAATGAAATCCTTTTGTATCTATAAAGCTATTTTTAGAGAACTCGTACCTACCAAAAACAGGTAGTTAATAGTATACATATCTGTTACACACTGTAATGCGTATGAATGATAACAAAACTAAGGAGTCCATATAAACCGTCCAGACTTTACGCGAGAATTATACATCTTATAGCAGAGTTGCCAAACTATCAGAGCTTACTTAAACCGATATACTTATGGTTCCAATATACAGTGAAAAAGATCTGAACGACCCCTATAATATATATACGTGAACTAAGCGATATACATTTATGATACAGGGATAATTATGGGCTCCAAAATTTTTTTAAAAATTATGAAACTATACATGTTGACGAACCGACAGAGCCAATATTATGGAATGGTCAAGTGAGCTCCGTATATCGGTGTCCACTTGACCACGGAGCTCACCTGAACCTGAATTTTAACATGGGCGGAGTCCACTTTATGCCGTAAATATATATATATGTATATGTATATGTATATGTATATGTATATGTATATGTATATGTATATGTATATGTATATGTATATGTATATGTATATGTATATGTATATGTATATGTATATGTATATGTATATGTATATGTATATGTATATATGTATATGTATATGTATATGTATATGTATATGTATATGTATATGTATATGCATATGTATATATATTTACATCCTACTATCCTTAAGGACTCAAACCATAGCGCAACCTTACGGCCTCTCCTATTTCCAGGTGTATATAATATTTTAGTCGTCGTGTATATCGAAACAGGTAACAAAACATTCTTAATGCCCTAGTTTCTATTTGGATAAAACAAAATTTAACATATACTCTCCCCCTCGGTTCTCCTATCAATACCACCTCGTGCCGATTTCCGATTTTACAGCCTCATCAGTATAATTTTTATTCGTATTGTGGTCTTGGGGCCTCATATACACGACCTTATAGACTCATACGGTGTTGTCAATTCGCTCACTGCGTATTTAGATAATTCGGGGATTCCCCTCTTTATTTCCTATTTAAGCCAAGAAAGTTATTACTCATTTCGCGATTGTTTAAGTAATGGATACCTCAAAATAGATTTATGATGTTAAAAACGGCAAAAGTATAATATTTAAGTAACCTATATTTTAAACAGAAGCTTATAAATGACCAAATATTGTTATGATTTCTAAAAATTTGAACCTGATATTTATTGAAAGAAATATAATAATTTTGGTTATTTAAGTCAATGTAATACTTTTTTAAGAACATTTAACACAACTGGACACAAATCAATGAGATACCATATTCTTACAAATATAAATTAATAATACCAGCAAGTATTAGATGTAGGGAGCCTGATCTATGCTAACGGGACTGGCCACAATTTAGTTTTGGAAAAAAGTCATCTTAATTTGATTAAAAATCATAAACACAAACTACCAACACTAGAAACTAAAATTAATAAAGACAATTTTGACAAAAATCTATATCAAAGTAGGCTAGATTAAATAATTTAACAACAAAGCGTTACATGCGATGAAGATAACTAAGTTAGTTGGGGAAAAGAATTAAAACAACATAAAGCAAACAAGCCTCTAGGAGGAATAAAAATAAACACAAACTTAAATGAAAGAAAACGTACACTATAATGTTTACCCAAAGTATAGAAATATATCTGAAGGAAAAAAGAATGTTTATATAAAATATAGATCTGAAAGAACGCAGGGGACTTATGAATATAAGAGAGTTCGTAACACGGCACATGGGCAAATCAGGCCGAAGAAAACAATAAAACAGTAAACGTTTATAAAAGGGACATATAATAGAAATTAAGGAATTAATATAAGATATCAACATAAATAAAAAAAAATGAACAACATAATATTAGACAAATAAACCAAACAAAGGAAACTGAACATGCTCTTGAAACTCCCGATATAACATCAAATGAGTTAACGCAAATGATAAAAACATGAGATAAAAGAAGTCATCATAAAGTTAAAAAACAGAAAAGAAATTAATAAAATATGGCTTATACAGTTAACCATAATATTTAATAAAGGGTTAAGGTCATCAACAATGCATGAGGAGTGGAGAACGAGTATTATGTTTTTTTCTTTTACAATAGGTGTAATGTGCGACCATAATACTCTAAAGGAATTGTTAAGTACTATTTTGAAATTAATATTAAAAATAATATTAAATAATTTGAAGAAAAGATTAGTATACCAGACTAACAACAAGTTTCTTGTGCAGAGAAGTATATAATAATATAATGAACTAGCCTAACTATGTTTGGTTAATTTAGAAATGTCCTACGACACAGTGAGACTATCGGATGCGATATACATCTGTACAACAGATAATCCAGATTACTTAATATCATAAAAATAATAGAGAACCGACATGTAAGAAACAGAACCGAAGTAAAAGTTCAAATAGAAAAAAAGAATGTATAAACACTACAACTGGAATCAGATATGGAAGTCCAGTTGTAATATTTATTCTTTTATATTTAATATAGTATTGAGAGGTTTTAAGCTAGTAAAAATAAAAAAAACAACCGGTAAGCAAGGAGATAAAGATAATATGCGATGTTTATGACGAGTTTTTGATAACAGAGAACGAAGATGATCTCCAATAAATACTACACCAGTTTAATATCAAAGCCAAACGATTTAATATGAAAATTTTATCACTTATTATGAAAAGTTTAGTATTGTCAAAGGAACCAACAAGGTGAAAGAAAGTTCAGATTGAAAACCTACTGATAAAACAAGTATTAAAATTTAAATATATGGGAATACACTTATCGACCAACAAAAATATTAAAGAGAAAGTAAGGGGATAAGTGCTACAATGACACAATACGGTGAAACAGATACTAGATCTAGACAAACAAGCATAAATAAACAAATCTGTAATCCGACCAGTCTTGACATATACAGTAGGAACAAGATCAGATACAAGCACAGATTTTGGAGACAAATGAGATGAGAATACTAAGAAAAATGACCGGAAAAAGACTATTAGACAAAACAAGAAGCAATGATATGGGAAACCTAAGCAGAATAAATAATATTAATCTATTTGTACAGACACAAGCATAGATATTTGAAGACAAATGAGATGAGAACACGAAGAAGAATAACCGAAAAAGACTTATTAAACAGAACAAAAAGCAATGACATAAGAAACTATGCAGAATAAACAATATTATTTAATTGGTACAGGAAAGAAAAAGAAAATGAATCTATTATATTAGCAGAATGGTAGAAAATATCATAGTTAGATTAGCCCTAGAAATAAAGAGATAAAACGAAATTATCCACACGAATAGGAAGAAAACGGGCAATTTGCCTATATAAAAAAAGAGGAAGAAGACATTATAGTTAATTGAAAAGTTACATTAATATTACATTTTTAAGAGGACGCAATTAACTTTTTTGATGTGTGGAGTGTAATAATGTGGAATATAAACTTAAGTTTAAGTTTGTAGGGTCGCCATTCTTGTCCCCCGGTCACCATCTTTTAACTTTTTTCTGGTCATTTTACAATAAAATTACATTCAATCAATATTATAGAGGGTTTTTCAAAGAATAATTTTTACTACAAATTTGTTTAATTTCATTGATTTCTTTGGATTTTAGAGAACTCCAATGTTCTTGAATACTCGTAAGAATACGATAAAAACGATTAGGCTTAGTTTTCTAGTATAAGTATTTATATTTTTTTATTTATACAATTTATTATTTTGTTAACATTGTTTTGTGATTATTCGTTTATTATCCACTTTTTCCCGACCATGTATGAAGTAAAGTTTGAAGGCGCGTTTTTAAGTGGGATTCCCATTAGGCTTAATCCACAAACAATTTCTAAGTGAGATAATATTGAGCATAACTATATATTTAAGAAGTTGTTTTCCAGCTACTGTTTGTTACTTTTCTTTGATAGTCGAGGCTGTGTTCCTAATTCAGTAGAGTTAGAATTGGCGTAATTGTGGGTAATTCATTTTCAAATTCTTAGAAACTTTTGATTAATTTTGATATTTTCATGATATTACTGCAGGTTTCACCAGAACAATTAAGGCACACTTTAGAGCATTTGAGGTCTGCTTTTTGGAAACCACACATACTTTCACAGTTTGCCTTGCATCTGCAGAAAATTTATTTTAGAAGTTCAAGGGAGCTGGAGTTTTGAAAGTTTTGATTGGTATCCAAATTTTTTTACGTTTTTTTAGCCTTAAACTTCAGGATCGCAGTGTTTTCTGCTGATAAATTCTAAGACTTTTCGAAACGTGCTGTATCTTGTGTTGGCGAATCAATGATAAGTTAAATACATTTTTGGTCACTTTGGTCATTTTGGTATCGGCAAATCGTTTGTATCTCATGCTGTCAGAGAATCATCTTTCTTTCCATTATATAAAGAGACAAAAAAATATTCGCCAACGACAGTGAGCAAAGATAGCTGGGCCTTCTCACTGAGAAATATTGTTGTTCGGCTAGCGAATTAAGGGTGTTTCTGTAAAATTTTAATGAATTTTGCCGATCTTGTAAGCTGCTGATGTTGTGTGGCAACTTGAAATAGCATGGGAAAATAGCAAAACTCTGCAATGATCGCCATACATAAAACTTAAAGGACTGTATAATTGATGCGACTTACACCCTTTTGAAGGTATACAAAAATCGGACACTTTTGACGCACATCATTACACCTCTTAATTCTTAATGCCGTAAGCAAGACAAGAATGGCAATGTCGTCTGTTACGACGGTCTCAGAAGCACATGATTCAAATTAAGCAAGCGAAAACAGGTTCTGACTGTGTCTGCATCAGATTCTGCCTGGACGACACTAAAACCCACTTCTAATAGAGCAGTTTGTGAAGATCCATTAGGTTTTTTTGGTTCTCTACATTACTAAGAAGTTGATGTTAGGATACTGTTGGCACAATACTGTTATTAAACGTTATCTCTGTCGATTTGTGCTTTTTCGTGCGATGCAAGCGCATGAGACGGAGAAAGTTTTTTGTTGGTAAAAGGAGTCGATAATAAAATAATAATAACATAGAACTGTTAAGAAAATAATAAATTGATTCCGAAAGATGTGAATAAAAAAAATTTTAAGAGGAAACTAAGTGGAATTGTTCATTTTTATCATATTTTTATGAGTACTCATGAATCCGGTCAACTTCGGAATGCTATAAAACCGAAAGAAATTCATGAAATAAAACACATTTGCAGTAAAAATTATTCGTTGAAAACCCTCTATAATAGAGCTCTCATGTCTTTTATTGCAAAATGACCAGAAAAAATGTATAAGGCTCAAACAAAAGTTTGTTCAAAAACTTCCAGACTCTACCTCATAGGTGATTGGGAAAAAGATCAATAATAAACTAATGATACCATAGGAATCACGATGATCACTACACTCCCTTTGAGAGGAGAGATTAAAGAGAGAGAGAGAAAGAGCGAGAAAGAGAGAGAGAGGGAGAGAGAGAGTCCATAGGAAGGTTAACAAAATAATAAATGATATGAAGAAAAAATATATAATAAAAAAACTAAGCTTAAGGTCGATTTAATGTAATTTTATTTTTTAAATAACCAGAAAAAAGTTATAAGGCCCAAAAGATTTATTCAAATGTTTTAGTTATTTTTGTTTGTAACTTTTTTTTCAATTTTCGATTAAAAGTTATATAAATAAATACAATTTAATTTGCTATAAATAATGTTTTATAAAATTTTCACTCTCCTTTACACTCCTTATTTCAAGATGGCGAGTATTCGAGGACCCAATCAACATTGGAGCGCTGCAAAAACTAGAAAATGAATGTAATTAAACAAATTTGTAGTGAAAATTACTCTATGATATTGATCTGATAGCATTTTATTTATTAACGGAATCCATTTACAAAAGTTTTCACACAGCTACACAACCATCGATTTTTTTTAAATTTATTGTTTTTTTTAATTATTGTTTTATTGTAAAATCGCTAGAAAAAGTTATAAGCGAAAAGCACAATCGAAAAATTTTTCAAAATTTTTTAGTTATTTTGGTTTATAACTTTGTTATTTTTTATTTTCCGATAAAAAGTAATACAAATAAAGTTGTAGAAAATTTAATTTGGTAAAAATAATGATTTATAAAATTTTCTGTAAAGTTGCTAATTTACGAGATACAGCGCAAAAACCCTTTGCCTCTCTTTTTCCAAGATGACGGCCTGGAACAAGGGTTGCGACTTCACAAACTTGAATTGAAGTTTATACTCACCACCCCCACATATCAAAAAAATTAAATTGCGTCCTTTCAAAAATCTAATCTCAATGTAACTTTTCAATTGAATAAAAAATAAGTAGCTTATTCTATACGAGTATATAAATAGAAATATGTGTTCTTTTATTAAAAATTTCAGTGTCGAAGTAATTTCTGTGAAACAAAATATCCTCGTTTATTTTACTAAATATATACACTGTATACCAATACATTTCCAACACATAAAAATTAACGATAACATCACCATATGAACGTAAACAATCTTACTCTGTAATTTGAGCCAGATAAAATGATTCAATAGTTGAACAACACTGTTGCCAGCTAAGTCGAGTCTGTAATATGGCAATATGGTTTAACACATAAGTGATATACACATTCAGTATACTCATAAAAGCGCTCTCCACGGCAAATGGCTGAATTAAAGGCGACTTTACGGACTCAGTTTGTTTTATAATTTGCAGCTATTCTATAATACCCACAATTTTTGTAATACATTTGTGGAGTAGGTAGAGGTCTATAGTTTCGCATTCAATAAAATTTTGGTAGAAAATAACAATCAGTTAAAAGAAATACATAAAAAACTTTACGGACTCTGTATATTGAGTCCATAAATCGCTCGAGTCCGTTGTGTATGGTAAAAACCTTAATGCAGAGTCTGCAATGTTAGGAGATATATATATGTATATGTATATGTATATGTATATGTATATGTATATGTATATGTATATGTATATGTATATGTATATGTATATGTATATGTATATATATATATATATATATAATATATATATATATATATATATATATATGTATGTATATGTATGTATATATATATATATATATATATATATATATATTTGTATGTATATGTATATATATATATATATAATATATATTTATATATATATATATATATACATATACATATAATATATATATATATATATATAAATATATATATATATATATATATATGTATATATATATGTATATATATATATATGTATATATATATATATATATATATATATATATATATATATATATATGTATATAAATACAGGTGGTCCTTAAGTAATCGTACAAAAAAAAACCCTAGATTCTACACTTGTAAATATTACGATTTAAACCAAATTGTTTTAATAAAATGTTAATATTAAGAAAGATACAGGGTGTTAAAGTGGAAATTTGAAATTTTAATGTTTGCTATAACTGTTTAAGTATAAAGATTCATTACTGGGTACTATTATATAGTACATATATAGATGGTATAGATGGTTCTACACAGAATCTAATCGACATTTTATAAAGACCATTAATCGACTGCGAGCAAATCATGCTCTTACGCCATCTTACATGCATGGAATCGGCTTATCAAATACTAACAATTTTACTTGTGGCAAAATAGGCGATCTAACACATATTATATTAGAATGTGATTTACAATTTAATAATATAAACGTACTTTATAAGGAATTAATAAATTCTAAGTGTTGTTTTCCAATAAACCTTAATCTTTTAATATTTTCAAATAATATGGAAATTCTTCATTGCATTTACAAACATGTTAAAATGTATAAATACAAGTTGTAAATAGTATATAGGCATAATCTGTTAATACGGTTTGAAAAAAAAAACAAAAAAAAAACAAAAAAAAATTATACCACAAATTAAGAAAAAAAACAAAAGAATTAAGAAAATAGATATAGAACAAAAACAAAAAAAAAATAAATACAAAAAAAAAAAACAACAAAACAAAAAAAGAAACCAAAACAAAAAAAAGAAGATAATAAAAGAATAAAAAAAAAGAAAAAAAAATATATCAAAATATAATTTTTGTATAAATATTAGGTATATGTAGTACTAACATTGATAAATTATAACAAGAAAATTTTGACTATGAATCTGCAATCACTAATAATTAAAATTCAGTCGATTATAACAATAAACACAAACAAGTCTGGCTAATTGGTTCTGCCAAAGCCATATTACAGAAAAAAAAAGTTACCGGTGTTTATGAAAAAAAATACTAAAAATACATTATTTTAACAAAAAAAGGTATACTTGTTAATAACTTCAAACCTCAGCAGTTTTCGAGATAATCGCATTTTACAAAACAACTACATAATTCTGATTTACCGCAATTGCTCCAGGCAACGAAAGAAAATTAGACAAAAAATAACAGAATAATTGGATTTTACATCAAACATTTTACGTTTTGTATTAAATTAGTCATAATCAAAATATTTTATTTATAAACCAAATTAAGAAACAGTTAAACTGAATAACATTAAACTTTTTATCAAAGTAAGTGTTCGATATGTTCACCATGTTTACCATTTTCTTTAATTCATTTGTCAATACATTCCACAAAATATCGTCTCAGATTAAATAGCATCATTGGTTCTAAAGAAATTGGTGCAGTATTTATAATAGGTATAATAAGTATAATATATAATAAATTTAATATAATAATTAAGTATTTGTTTGAGATTTTTATGAATTAAATAATTATATTAATATCTCACCACATGACCAAGGAATATGACTATCACGAACAATCCATTGTTCAGGAAAGTTGTATTTAATTATGTTCTCACTGCCCTCTCTGTATGTTGTGATGGTATCTTGCACCATCTTGCATAAACTACATATTTCGCCTTAAGTATGATGGCAATTCTTCCAATAAATCATTAAAATCGTATAATAGAAAATGTAAACAAATCTCATAATTTAAATTACAAGATAATTCGTATGTGCGTAAAAAATAATTGAAGACATGAGTTGATAAAGGTGCTATGTCCATTTTTTTTCAAAAAATGACTCGTTTGTATAGTTGTTTACCTAAAGTCGTAATACAACCCCTGAATAACTCAAGATTATTAAATTGTTAATAATAAGTATTTTTTTAATTGATAAATGTACTATGTCTTATAACTAAGTACCCTTTATCCACTAGATAGTGGGAAAGTTTTATTTACATGGTAGTTGCCATGTGACATTTTAAGGTTATGTTTGTTGTTTATCACATCTTTCAACATGGGTTCGAGAAGTAAAAGAATGTTAGAATTAGTAAAAAACAAGAAAATATGTGTTTCAAATAAAGGTAAGTCCGAATAGAGAATTTTTCTGTAGATAGAAACTGTATTTTGTACTTCTCTAGAGGTCAATACCAATGCGGTGATTTTGGAGCAGCCAAGCACTACTGGACTTCAAAAGAAGGTCAACTCTAAAGCAGGTAAGCATATTAAAAAATTTTTTACTACCTTTATTAATTAATCATCTCTTTTTAATAACAATTTACCCCCTCTGCAATTCAATTTTTTATTTAAAAAAATATAGATATAATATACATTACTTGAGTTATTATTACATACATACCTACCTATGATAATAATTATACTGATGAAAGTGTTATATCAGGCAGCGAATATTTCCCTTCCAGTGAAGATTCAGAAGAGGATTCTGATAACTCAAATATTTCTTATTCGACGAGTCTCATAAACAAATATCCGGATGTTGATAGAGTCAAACGCAAAATGTTTTCTGATAACCAAGAAATTAAAAAGGTAAAGCTCAAAAAAGTTAAGATTAAGAAATAAAAATAGAAATTAGAAATAAGTATAAATTTAATAAATAACTAAGATATTTTTAAGGTTCCGACAAACAGTGCAGGAGGAAATACCTCGGAAAATACGTATAAAAGACCAAAACCAGCAATTCCATGTTACTGCCGATGAAATAAGTAGAAGATAAATTGTTAAACCAGTTTTAAAAATAACTAAAAAAAGAGTCCGGAAACCTGATAATTGAAAACGAAATAAAGCTGCAAGGTTAAGACAACAAGGTAAAGAATATATTTCTCAAAAGACTGGTAAAGTGATGGAAGAAAAAATAATTAAAAGAGGTTTACTGTGTAAAGAAAAATGTAGACTAAACTGTACTAAGAGTTTAGTATTGCAAGCAGAGAAGAAATTCTAAGAAAATTTTATAAGCTAGATACAAATTCCAAAAATATTTTAATTTTTAAAAGTATTAAGATGCAGGAAGTTAATCGTCACCGCCCTCGTAAAAATATCAAAATGAAAGCTTACAGCTTTAAATATTTTATTACGTGTGATAAAGAAAAGACACTAGTGTGTAAAGATTCTTTCCGCTCTTTATACCGAATTGGATGAAAAAAGACTTTAAAGCTCAAAATGACTTAAAATCTGGCCAGGTAATGCCCTCACCACATAAACCAGGGCATCACAAAAATCCAGAAAAATATCCGATGAAGTAATAAACTGCATTGAAAATCATATCAAGCAGTTTCCTTCAGAAGAATCACATTATTCTAGGGCCAAAATCCCTCATAAAAAATACCTTTCCTCTTTACTAAATATTAACCGACTTCATCAACTGTATATAGAGGATTGTCAAACAAAAAAGCTCGAAACTAAATATTTTGTAAAGGCATCTTTTTACAGACATATATTTGAAACAAGGTCTAACTTATCTTTTGGTGTGCTAAAAAGTGATACTTGCAGTTTATGCGATGCTGGAGAGAACTCTTTAGAGCACTCGAATAATTTTTAACTTGCTTTTGCGCAGCAGAAAGTTGACCGCGAAGCAGTAAAAATTTCCAAAGAAAAATGTTACATAACAATGGATCTTCAACAAACGATGCCTTTGCCAAAACTATCAACGTCAAAATCTTTTTACTTAAGACAAATGTGGGTATACAACTTTGGAGTCCACTGTTTAACCAGTTCTGGTCATAAGTCCTATTTTTTTACATGGACTGAGGATATTGCCAATAGGGGAAGTAATGAAATAGCAAGTTATTTTCTACGATTTTGTCTGTTTCTTAAAGAAGAAAATCCCCAAATTGATCATTTAATAGTTCGGTCAGATCAATGTGGGGGACAAAACAAAAATTTCTCCATTATTAACCTTTTTCAATACCTAATATTAAATCAAATATTTAAGATCATTGACCATAAATTTCCCGAAGTTGGTCACAGTTACCTTGACTCTGACAGAGACTTTGGAAGAGTAGAAAAGGTTCTTAGAAAACATCAGAATATTTATATACCAGACCAATACCGGGAAATTATTAGATCTACAAATACCAAACAAAGTGTATGCCTTAACATAGAAAATTTTTTTATTGCTTTGAAACTCTACCTGCAAAACTTCATTTAAACAAAAGACTCACTAATAGTCTTGACCAAAAAATAAATTTTCGAGATAAAATGAAGTGGCTAAGAGCAAGTTATTTTGGAAAATACTTTTACAAAACTAGTTCAGATCCGTGTACCCCATTTATGGAAGTTGACTTACAAAAAAAAGAGAACTGATAGTACAAAGTAATCAAGTTGTTTTATAAAAGTTACCTAATTGCGGTGGTTTGACTTCTGAAAAAATTTCAAATCTACAAGATTAACTTACGTTTATTCCAGCAGAGTATAAATGGTATTATGATATTGTTTTAGAAGAATGTTTGAAAAACCCTTAGAAAAAACGTAAGTCATGTTAAATTTAAATGTTTCTGTGTCTTTGTTTATAAATTTTTAATGTATCTTACTTTGCTTTTGTTAATCTGCAAATAAAATTTAATTTCCAGATTATTTAATAGTTTTTTTTATTATTTTTTTTTAAATTTAAATAAAACATAGGTGACATAACACCTTTCTCTACTCAAGTTTATACCAACATCTGCATAAAATGTTGGTTGATTAAGGTGCTATGTACATTAAAATTAAAATTACTAAAAAAGTTTAAATTCTAGAAAAACAAAAAATATTATACAAAAAAGTACAAAACGATTCTAATCTAATAAGATATTGGTAATTTTTATAAAATTTATTAAAAAAAATATATAAGTGAAAACGCGTTTCCTTCAATTACTCAATATCTGAAAACGTGGACATGGCACCTTTATCATCTCATGTCTTCAATTACAAATGGTACCAAACCATACGATATGCATTTTAATCATAAATTTTAAATAAACGTATGGTTTGGAACCATTGGTAATTATTTTTTACGGACATGCGAATTACCTTGTAATGTGAATGGGGAGATTTATTTAAATTAAAAAAAAAAGATTTTATTAACTTATTGGAAGAATTGTCATCAAACTTAATGCGAAATATGTGGTTTATGCAAGATGGTACACCACCATATTATAGACAGAAGGCAGTGAGAACATACTTAAATACAACTTCCCTGAACGTTGAATTAATTGTGGAAGTCATATTAATTGGTCATGTGGTAAGATATTGATATAATTACTTAATGCATAAAAATCCCAAAATAATACATATTATACTTATAATAAATACTGCGACAGTAGAACCAACGATGTTATTTAATATGAGACGTTCTTTTATGGAATGTATTATTATGTATATGGAATGTAATATTATTTAGCTTATAATAACTATTTCTTAATTTGGTTTGTAAATAAAATATTTTGATAATGACTTTAATTTAATACAAAACGTAATAAATGTTTGATGTAAAATCCAATTGTTCTGTTATTTTGTCAAATCCTAATATTAACTATCCTGCTGATATATCTATTTTATTTAATATTTGTTGACTATTAACTTTATTAAAGGCATTTTATACCAAAATTCAAAAATATATTGATGTTCTCGTCTAATTTTATTTCGTTGCCTGGAGTAATTGCGTTAAATCAGAATTATGCTGTTGATTTGTAAAATGCGATTATCTCAAAAACTGTTGAGTTTTGAAGTTATTAATAAGTATACCTTTTTTTTTGTTAAAATAATGTATCTTTAATATTTTTTATCACAAACACAGGTAACTTAAAGAGCAAAAAAGTTAAGTGCCAATTTATGCCACAATCGTAATATTTTAAAGTGTAGAATCTACGGTTTCTTTTTGTACAATTATTTAAGAGCCACTATATATATATATATATATATATATATATATATATATATATATATATATATATATATATTTACGGCATAAAGTGAACTCCGCCCATGTTAAAATTCAGGTTCAAGTGAGCTCCGTGGTCAAGTGGACACCGATATACGGAGCTCACATGACCATTCCATAATATTGGCTCTGTCGATTCGTTAAGATGTATAGTTTCATAATTCTTAATAAAATTTTGGAGCTCATAAGTACCCCTGTATCATAAATGTATTTCGCTTAGTTCACGTGTATATATTATAGGGGTCGTTCAGATCTTTTTTCACTGTATATTGGAACCATAGGAATATCGGTTTAAGTAAGCTCTGATAGTTTGGCAACTTTGCAATTAAACCGTAGAGCTCCAGCGTTCTTGATATATACATTTTATATATTTTAAACGGTTCATACGGACTCCTGATTTTTTTTATCATTCATACACATTACAATATGTAATAGATATGTATACTACCAAATACCTGTTTTTGGTAGGTACGTGCTATTCTAAAAATAGATTTATAAATACAAAAGTATTTCATTACCAAATTGGATGTGTTTTTTTCATATGCTGAAATTTCCAATGTATTATGTTAACATGAGTGTGTCTTTATACGATTTATTTAAGAATACGATTAATATGAACGTCTTTTATTTCATTTATTGTTTTACGAGATCTTGTATACAGCTTTTTTATTATTTTATTTCTGGTTTTATCCGAGTACTACATATAATTCTGGATGGGTTATCTTCAAATAAATATTTAAATGCTAAAATTGATATTTTAATGTAAAAATGGGTAGAAGTGCACAAAAAAGGGAAGAATGCTTAATTTATCTAACAATAAATACACACTTAACCAATATTAGATACTTCTGAATGTCTTATCTTCTAATTAGGGGTATATGTAATCAATATAAGTGGAGTTAGTGTCAAATTTGCGATAATCTTTATAAGCAATAGCTTACTGACTGTACTTTATATATTCAATGCAATTAATTAAACCTTGTCACTTCAGAAAAGAGCGATTTGAATGGCAAGTCAACTAAGAAGGTGTGATGAATCTTGTACTGCCGCCACATTCGCACAGGTTAACCGGCATTTACAGGCAAAAGTCCTCCTGGCAGATTTTTAGAAAGATAACTGCCATAAGGAAATTCCTCTCGAGGGTTCAGATGGGAGGAGCACCTTATCTTTTTTTATATCTTGCTGTGTATATAATTGTTGATCTGGTCAGTGTTTTCTCGATTTTAGGCATAAATTGGTCTGGTATTCGTTGAGTGTATGTTGCGATTCTAGACTTGTATCTTTTATTCTATCGATACTTATATTCGGATACAAGGTCAATTGATAGCTACGATATTGTAGAGCTTATGTATGGATGTGTGTGTCTTAATATCCGCTGAATTTGGCTGACTAATTTATAGCTAAATCTATGTGTTAAGTATGTGTTGGTTTCATCTACACTTGCAAGGTATATTCGGCAGCAGAAGCACAGAGTACAAGCGTCTACGTTTTAAGGATGGAAGGATGCGCTTCTTAGCAATTTAGCTGACAAGTTTGCAGAGATTATTTTTCTGGTCCTCAGTTTACCTCTTAGTTTAACAAAGTTCTGTGAATGACAAAGTGTGTTCAAACTATCTTCAAGGTATTTATAGCAAATCCAGAGTTTAAAAATTTCATGACACTATTGGATGTTTAGATTTGTGAAAGCGTCTCTGTTAGGGACATTGAAGTAGCACACCGGACATTTTCTGAAATTTGGCTTAAAATTGATTCATATTCTATATTTATTGTGTTTAAGGTATGAATTAGATTTTTTCTCTACTTCAGCAACACAAGTTTTTTGTTGTGCAACAATATAGATGTATCGTCTACCTAATAAAAGTTCTAGTATTTTACTGATATCTTCTTCTTAAAGTGCCTATCCGTTCCGGATGTTGGCGATCATCACGGCTATCTTTACTTTGTTTACTACAGCGCGGAACAGTTCAGTGGTAGTCGTGTTATACCACTTTCGTAAATTTTGAAGCCAGGAAATGCGTCTTCTTCCTGATCCTCTCTTACCATTTACCTTCCCTTGAGAATCAGCTTGAGAAGGCCGTAACGTATTTACTGGTATGGGTTGTGTAAATAATAAACAGTGTAGGTGCCATTACGCTACCTCAAAGGAGACCGTTCTTCTGTGTTCTCCTACTGTTATTTTTACCATTAAGTAATACGAAAAATCTTCTGTTGTGTAGGCATACGCGGAGAATACAAGTGAGTTTATTACTTAAGGAGATGTCACATAAATTTTAAAAAATGCCCTCTAATTTAAGTGCCGTAAGCGGCATTTAGATTGCCAAATACCACTCCTCATACCTGATATCTTTCGTACCCGTCTTTTGCTGTGTTGTTCAAGATTTAGTATTTGTAAAGCACGTGATCTTCCCTGACTATAACCACTTTAGTCTTTTAATTTGAGGTTTTCTTCTATTATCAATAAAATTATATTGAGGATCACGTGCAGAAGTATTTTTTATAACTGACAAAATAAATAGATATATTGGTCGATAGCTTCTGTGGTCGTTGGAGTTTTTGCCAGATTTAAGTAAGGCAATAACTTTGTCTTTACTTTGCTTATCTACAGACTTTGGATTCAGCCATTGTTTTTTTTTTTATATTTTTGATCCAAATTTTAAAATTAGTTTTGTGCTCATATCCTTAGTCATGAGCCGTAATATTGTTCATTTTATACGTAGAAAGCAGATCCAAGCTCAACACCGTTGAAAGATTCTCTCAGCAGACTGGTTTTGTCCCCTCATTTTAAGTTTTTCTTTACGTCTTTGCTAGCATTTATTATGTGATTTTCAGCAATCAGCTTAATACCAAATACCCTATGTTTTGGCCTTCAATGTGTTTCCTGCTCTAGAAATACATCACATTTGTTAAGCGCATATGTCTGATAAAGTTAAGTAAAGTAAAGTGTCTTTATCTCTAGTTATTCCCTTAATATTTATAGACATAATAAGGATAGTTGGCCTTAAAAGGGCCGATTTGGCCGATCTTAAAACACTATAAAAATGGCTAATCTTTTACTATTCATTAAAAATTAAATTTTACATACTGTTACTTTTAGACAATATTTAGATCAGATTTGTATAATAACTGTAGTTAATATAGAGCTCTTTGTGAAAAATAAAATGAGTAAAATATCGGTCACAACTCATATATGGATAATAACGAAATAAGCGGTTAAAATAGGTGTACAAAATTTTAACTACATATATCGGCGCCATTGTTCAGGAGTTGGGTTTATCTCAGAGATCAAAGGTTATGTTACATGCATATTCCAGGTTCTATTTACGTATTTTCATTCCTAAAAAAGTATATTTATTAATTAGCAAATTAAAAATAAAGACATAATTCTGAATGGCCAACTTGAGACAAATAATTATCCCCTCCTCTACTTATTTAGTTACAAACTATAACGTGTAAATGCATACCTCTTTTATTATTAGATAAAATGAATTTTCATCAAGTGACGGTCGAATCCATCACTTACTAATGAGTAGAAAAAGACATTGTTATGCTTTAGAGTACGGCTACTTTATGGTACGGCTAGTAATTCTAAGAAATTCAGATTTCACTATATGCTCTACATTTGATTTTATATCCTATAAATTTACAACTATGACAAAATTTTTATAATATTTTATGCATTAATATAAACTGGTGTAGAGTACTTTGTAGATAATATTTATTTGTTTGAGTAAAAGAATAAATATTTGTGTGCTCAGTGTTTTCTAAGTCAGTCAAGCATAAACAGGCGTCCATATTAGATTACACATTTATTAAGAATGTCCAATCTCCGCATTAAAGATTTTATCTCAAATGTAACTGTACTTTATACAGATATTATTCTTTTCTGAGATACCGCTATAAATATGAATTTTGAATTTTGGAATGATTTTTTAAAACTGTTAGAGAATAATACTGGAAATAAGGTTCAATGCGATTTTATATTTTATTTGACGTTTTAATATTTAAATCTGAGTTCATTTTTCGAAAAACTATAAACTTGTGATACAAGTTGCTAAACAAATTGCTATATAACAGTACGAGGCAATATTCTTGTGCTGTGAAAAAATCATCATATTTGCTTTACATTGCCGTTTTTTGCTGCCATATCATATTTTTAGCAAAGTATTCTGATTTATTTTTATAGACAAGCGATAGTGGATATGCAAAAATACGTCTAATATTATTGCTTAAAAACAGCTGTGCTCTATGCTCATTCGTTCACCTTTTGTAAAGTAACCTGAGTTATGAATAACTACTTTTTTGTATTTTTAGGAGGCATACTTTCGGTATACTTCTACCGGTATATTTTGATGTGTGAATATTAGGGATTATATAATCTCTTTGTGTATATAATTTGTTTATTGATTTTACTTTTTAGCTAAAATTTCATAATTATAGTTCTCTTTGCTTCTATTTTCTATGGTAATACATAAACAAACCCAATTCGAAAGGGAGAAAACCAGCGAGTTCTAGATTGAACACATACATTTGTCTCTCTTTGTCCCTACATGTCATTATACAGGTCATCGTCATCATATAGTCAGAACGCACAAGGTTCTACTGCCTTTTTTTCTTTTTGTCTCCTCATTACTATTAAAAACTCGTCACGTAAATGACGTTTTAAAAGTTTATGTTGCTATTTCTGAAGTGCCTTTCCTAGGATAACTTTTTTAAGCCTAGTTCATTTGATTACATGTAATTGATTTGATAATCCCTAACAAATAAGTTGTTGATTGTAGTAAGATAGCAGTGGTTGAACAGGCATATGTTGATAAGATGTAGATAGTCTCATTATACCTAAATCTGACCATATGTTACTTCCCCCCCTTCATTCGTGGACG
This sequence comes from Diabrotica balteata, assembly GCA_918026665.1. Classification (NCBI taxonomy): domain Eukaryota; kingdom Metazoa; phylum Arthropoda; class Insecta; order Coleoptera; family Chrysomelidae; genus Diabrotica; species Diabrotica balteata. Next base: position 119,113,285 of record OU898276.1, on the reverse strand, counting down.
TCCTGAGGCCATTTTTTCTCTCGGAGCATCCTCCCAATTTAACTTGACAATGCAGTTGTTACAGAGTCTTTGGATATATCCAGCGCAACTTTGGCGTTGAGACTTATTTCTTGTACGACGTTGCTATCTTTGTATAATGTGTTTGACATTGGCATTAGTTCCGTTGGTACTGGTTAGTACTCGGACCTTTATAATTACTACCTGAGTTTTAATTACATTTTGTTTTGTCAGTGTTCTCGTTACATATCCACACAGTAGCACTGGTTTAATCATCGACTTATATATCCTGATTTTAGAGATTCGTATTAGACTTCTGGTTTAAAAAGTGTTATAAAGGTTATATATACATAAGTTAGCTACCTGAATATTTCCTTTTATTTCTTATGTGAGAACGTTATCTACGATATCTAAAAGGCTGCAATCTTTTAAAATTATATGGGTTTATTGTTACGTTATGCCCTACTCTACACAAAACTATTGATAATTCTAAGACTATTACGAACAGTATGAAACTCATAAAATATTTTATTACTAATAAACTTTTTAATAACTATTAATAATAACACCGATATTAAATTTTGAACAACTAATTTTTTTTTGAAAATGCTTCTGGATCTCCAATAAATTGAGTCTATCTAACACTTATACAGAAGACACAATAGGCTTAATTAATTTATTATACCAAAAAAACCCACATTATATTAAAATAAAATAAAATCGCGATGTACTAAAATAATTAATTCAAATAGTAGAAAACTAAAACATCAGCTCGATAGCGACTCCTCCATAGAACCTTCTGCATAGCTCATATTGAAGTCTATTTTACAGTGAATTTGAACTGATATTATACCGATTTAGAATGTTACAATTAATAATGGCTCAAAATTCTTCTTCTATAATTTGTCTACAATAATCATTTTAAAAACAACAAAATTCATAATTTAAGAAATTATACAAGCGTATCTAAGGTTAGACAAAATCAAAAACATGCCAGTGGTGGAGTTTCAATTTCTTATCGAGAATTCCTATGAATATTGTAGTATTCCTCTAATAACAAACTAAAAGCTGTAGCGTGTGCTTAGTAGGTCCACTTAAAGGTAAAATCTGCAGTCTTTACATCGCTCCTAATTGTGATCCAAGTATAGCAGACATTTCTAATCTTGTATGTCAGATTCCTAATTTATTTCCAAAAAAATTGACCAAAATGGGAAGAAAAATAGAAACTATCCTAAATAATCTTAATTTAAAACTACTTATGACGGCAGGAATACTCGATATAATGCAGCAACAAGAAGAGTTTTCACCAATTGAGTTGTCAATTTGTGAACCAACCTGGCAACCTAGTTTTATCGTGGGACGTTTTATCTGATCTATATGGAAGTGATCACTTTTCTATCTTAGTTAACAATCTGTTGTACCATAAGCACAATACACACATCACCAAATAACTCTTAAATAAAGCCAACTGGACACTGTTCTCAACGTTGATCTAAGAATAAGAAAGAATAAGAGCTAAATGCAAATTTATTATTAAAAAAGCAGAAATCAATAGATCTACTCCAATTGGTCAAATCTGGAACATGTTTAGAAATATATCTGGGAAAAATTCACAACACTCTCTAAAATAATTAATAAAATACATCAGACATTTACGTCCTAATGTAATATATCTGAAATAATGGCAAATCAATATTGTAACCGCTTCTAGTGATGAAGCTATTTAATAGAATTCTTACATAAGAAACGACTTGAAGAAAATAAAGGAATACCAATAATAAATGACCCTTAACCAATAATCAATTCTATAAGCTTGACTGAACTTATTGAAACTCTAACTCCGTTAGAAATACTAGTCCAGGACCAGATAATATACTTGTGCTTTTTCTACAGAACCTACCACCAGTAAATCAAGAACTATTATTGCAACTATTCAATTTTATATGGACCAATAAGGTATTGCCACACATATGGTATTCGTCAATCATAGTTCCAATACACAAACCAGGTAAACGTAAAATTTGAAGCAGAATCCTATAAACAAATCGCTCTCATGAATGCAATGTGTAAGTTGCTAGAAAAGATCACTGCCAATTGATTCATGTGGTACACTGAACGTAAACATCTTATTATACCCGAACAAAGTGGATTTACTAAAATAGACCAACATTAGATAGCTTAATATTATTGCAATCAGAAATTCACGCAGCATTTGTAAGCAATCAAGAATGTTTAGCCATATTCTTTGATGTAAACAAGGCTTTTGATGCAGTATGGCGCTATGAAATTTTAAACGTAATAATCTCCTTCATAATGAATCACTCCATAATCGAAAGATTCACGGTAACATGTTTTGCTTTTATTTCAAAATTTTTACGGAAACGATATTTCCAAGTTCGAATCATAACCACTTGACTGAATCTAAATTACAGAAAAATGGGATTTT
>OU898276.1:118931499-119110342 GCA_918026665.1 Diabrotica balteata | reverse complement strand
AAGTTTTTTTTTTTTTTTTTTATTTAGAAATTCCGCATCAACCATTAAAGGTTATTAGCGGGTTTTACAGATTTTACAGTTGTTATTACAAATTGTTATTACAAATTACACATAATAAATTACAAATTACAAAGAGATGCATATAACTTAAATTTTGTGTAGTAAACGTATGTCCTTAAGGAATTGATTGTATTAGATACATTACTGTTTAAAATATCTTTAAGTTTCTTTGCTTCTTCTGGTACGTTGTTGATGGCTCTTTCGTAGGAATAAAGAGGACATTCAATCATACATGTTGAACAGTTATTGGACATTCACAATAGGAACATTCAGGTGGTAGTTCTTTTTGTTATGAGATGCTGGTGAGTTAACGCTGTGTGTCCAATTCTTAGTCGGTTTATAATCACTTGTTGCCTTCTGTTTTCTGGAAATTGTAGTTTAGTGCCAATCCTAGTTTTCACGTTTTTAAGGTTAGCCTTAGTAGAATTCCACATTTGTTGCCAATTTTTTACACAGTGCTGTTTAATATTGAGCTGGATATCACTGAATGGAATTGTAGTCATAATTTCAGTTTGCTCGTCAGTAGCAGCTTTCTTTGCTAATTCATCTACTTTTTCATTTCCTGCGATACCTGTATGTGATGGTACCCCAGAGAAATGTAACGTTAACGTGTCTGTTTTGTAGGTGATAAAGTGCTAATTGTATTTGTTGCAGGATAGCATGTACTGGATATATTTGCCTTAAGCTCTGAAGAACAGATAAAGAGTCAGTAATGATAAGAAAATCTGAGCTTGCATGACTCTTACACATGTCTAAAGCCTTTAAAATGGCGATTGCTTCTCCCGTGAAAATGCTGCAGAATTGAGGGATGCGAACTGCATATTCAGACTTTCCTAGAATATAGGCCGCTGCGTGTCCGTTTTCAGTTCTTGACGCATCGGTAAAAATCTTGTTATGGCCAGTGTATTCTAATATCCGTTCTTGATATAATTTGTTAGTGATTATGGGATTTGTGGTACTCTTTAGATAGGCCGTGAGGGATAGATCAATAGTGGGGAAATTAATAGTCCAGGGAGGTATAGTTCGTTGTGTAGGGTAAGAATGTGTGAGCTGTTCCATGTCAAAACCGTATCTCGTTAGACGTTCTTTAAGGGGTGGATATTTAATTTGTTGATGGCAATGAGTAGGTGGATATATTTTATAAAGAAGTGGATAATTTGTGTTATTAGGGTTGGAAGACAATCTCGCGGCATAATTTAAAGAAATGTGTTGTCTTCGTATTGATAGGGGAGATTCATTCAGGATAACCTGAAAACTTGAAACAGGACTAGTTCGGTAAGCACCCCAGAATTAGTCTTAAACATGTGTTTTGTATAATGTCTAGTTTTTTAAGTATATAATTACTCGCAGTTGAATAGCATATTGCACCATAATCAGTTTACTTCGGATTAATGATTGGTATATATGCAGCAATTTTATGGTGTCCGCTCCCCAAGATCGGTTTGATAGCATTTTAAGGAGATTTATTTTAGATTGGCAGGATACGACTAGCTTTTTAATATGTTCTGCCCATGTTAACTGACTGTCCAGTCTTAGACCAAGAAAGTCAATGCTCTCTACTTGTTCTAGGTTGATACCATTTAGAGTAAGTGTTGTTTTGCAATCAGTTTTTCTTTTATTGAATACGATGAAACGAGATTTATCACCTGAGAACGTAAAACCAGTCTTTTGGGACCAGTCTTCTAGTTTATGCAGAAATGATTGCAAAATATTTGAGGCTAGTGTAATATTACAGCTACTAGTATATACAACTAAGTCATCTGCATACAGACCTGCTTTCAAAGGTAGCTTTATCTCTTGAGCGATATTATTAATTGCTATTAAGAATAAAGTGGGGCTTAAGGTTGAGCCCTGTGGAATACCGTTTTCAAGACATTCTGTTTTTGAGGTAATTCCATTTACACGTACTTGAAATATCCTATTATTCATGAAATGTTTTACAAAGGCAAGAAAATTTCCCTGGATACCCCAATTGGACATGGTTTGTAAAATGTTGTATCTCCATGCAGTATCAAATGCTTTATTTATATCAAAAAATATGGCAATTACTTTCTGGTTATTTCTAAAGGACTCACATATAATATTGTCAATAGCTACTAAGGCATCATGAGTTGATCTGCCTTTTCTGAAACCGCTTTGGATATGGCTTAATAATTGGTTTTTTTCAAGAAACCACATTAATCTGTTATTTAAAATTTTTCTAGTAGTTTGCATGTATTATTTGTAAGAGAAATTGGTCTATAGGAATGGTGGTCAGTTTTTGATTTGAAAGGTTTTAATATGGGAATAATTGTTGATTCAGACCAGATTGAAGGAAATTTTTTATTAAGGTAAATGTGATTGAAAATGTCTAAGAGAATTAATTTTCCTATGTACGGCAAGTTTTTGATAAATATGATTGGTATATTATCAGGACCCGATGAAGTGTTTTTTGATTTATCTAGAGCTTCTTCAAATTCTTGATATGTGATGGGAAATTTAGTGGATTATCACTATCTATTATAGATAAATCTGTCATTTCACGTTTATTTTTGAAATCTAAAAATGCGGGATTGAAGTTTGCATTGCTTGAATTATTCTTATATACATCTGACATAATATTACTAATTTCTTGTTTGGAAGATATTAATTTGTTTTTATAATAAAGAGTGTTAATATGAATTGAGTTTTGTTCACCTTTTAATGTACGAACTTTATTCCAGATTGTAGTCATAGGTGTTGATGAATTTATGGTAGAGACATAATTTGACCATGTTTCTTTTTTACTTTTCTTAATAAGATATTTAGTTTTTGCTCTAAGTTTTTTAAAATTGATAATATTTTCTGTTGTTTTATGTCTTTTTAAAACATTGAAAGCATGTTTGCTAGATTTCATAGCTAAGGCTATTTCTTCACTCCACCATGGTACTGGTTTTCGTTTACAAGGTTTTGTTTTTCCCACTGCAATATTAGCGCATTTTACTATAGTATCATTGAAATGATAAAGAGATGAATCTATGCTATCTTCTAGAATAAAGTTCGTAAGATAATTATTTAATAGATCTCTATATAAGTCCCAGTTTGCTGAGTTTAATTTCCATTTTTGGTAAACAGGAATATTTGGTTGATCATGCAAAATGGTTTCAATTGTTACAGGAAAATGATCGCTATTATATAGATAATCAAGACTATTCCAAGAAAAACTTGTAGCTAATGTGTGATCACACAATGAAATATCGATGGCAGAAAAAGTACTATTGTGGGAGCTGAAATGAGTAGATTTACCAGTATTCATTAAAATTAGATTTTGATTGTCTATTAATTTCTGAAGAAGTCTACCACATTTGTCTGTTTTTATACTACCCCATGTGATATTATGACAATTCAAGTCACCAAGTATTAGTTTGGGAGAAGGAATATCATCGATTAAGCGATGTAATTCTTCAAGTACATTTTCATTTGGATGAGGGAGGTAAATGTTACATATGTTAATAGGTCTGCAGTTGATATTGCATGACACTGATACAGCTACAGCTTCTAGATTAGTGTGTAGCTTAATTTCTTTGGTCTGAATGTGATTTTTTACAAAAATACCAACACCTCCACTAGCATATGTTGCGTCTCGATTTTTAAGGAAATGGGAATAATTTTTTATATTAAAGTTATTACTTTTAAGGTGGGTTTCCTGTAAACATATTATAAGAGGAGAAAGATCGTTTATAAGTAGATTAAGGGATTCTAAATTATTAAAATAACCATTAAGATTCCACTGTAATATAAATGTATTATCCATTTTATTTTACAACGTGGGAAAGGGAGTTATCGCTTTCAATATCCGAGGATGAATCGGTAACTAAGGATTGTATCTTTTTTCGAAGTCTTGTTAGTTTATTTTTTATTTTGCGATCAGGAATATGGTCGTGGGCGAATAGAAGTATCTCTTTAAAAGAACTTATATCGGTTGTGTAATTTTCTACTATGGGGGTAGGATAATTTGAGTTTAATGCGTTACATATCGCGTCACAAAGAACTGTAAATTTAAGAGGAAATGTCGGGTATTTAGATTCGATTTTACCTTTAATAGATTCAAGTGACTCGAGGATATCAGATTGTGATGATTTTGGCCGCTTAATTGTATTTTTGGGTTTGGTAAAAATTGTTGGATCGGGTGGCGTTTCATGTATCTCAGGAGAGTCAGTAGATATTTGTCTCTTTGTTTTTTGATGGGAGGCATCAGTGTTCAAAGTAATAGGATTGTTATTTTTTGTCGTTTCGTTGTGAATATCTTCTGTTGTTATTTGAAAGTTAGTGGTATTATTAATAGGATTTTCTGCTTCTGTTGTAAGATTTTGTGGTTTAGACGGAAGTGATATTGTAGATTGAGATTCAATAGGCGTTTCAGTTGATGTCAATTGTGATAGAACAGGGCAGTCTGTTTCGCGATGACCTTTTGACATACACTTAGGGCAATTTAAGTCAGTGGATAGATAAATTCGATAGTTGGTGTTGTCGAAGGATATTGTAATGAAATCTGGGATAGTGATATTTTCAATAGGAGTTATAAAAATTTGTCTTCGAAAGCTTAAAACATGGTTATAGGCAGTGTCCGGCATTCCAACTCGCAGAAAAGTCATCTGGGATACAGTATTAAGTCCTAATTGTTTCAGCTCAACTTCAAGTACTGAGTTTGGTATGGTGGGACAGACATTTGAGATGACCAGTCTTGTAGCAGGAGTAATTAGACGTCTTACTTCAACTTCTGAATCATTAATGGATATTGATGTATGTGTCTTCAGCAATGTATTGACGACTTCGGTATTGGAGAGATAAATACAAATTCTGTTATTTGAGATGCGGGATGCAAATAATATATTTTCTGGTTTTACTATATTTCCTATTGCTATCACGTATTCATTTATTTTTATTCCATTGAGAGCAGATAGGACAATGGCTTGGTTTTTGGTTGGATATTTAAATGAAGTAACAGCGTTGGAATATGAACATGGTTGATTATTGTTAGGAGAAGAAACAGAACCAACAGAATCTTCATCCATTTTTAAAAATATTATTCATATTTTGGTACCTCTATTCTTCAGACGGTCCTGTTTGTCACAACAGAATCGGTAATGAGGTACCAAAAGTTGTGGAGTTGATAAATCCGTAGCAGGAACTTGTTTTTGATATAAGTATCTTTAATTATATTATAATAAATACTACTTACAGTTTTTTTCCAAGTAGTTCAAATTTATTTTTATATTAACACTACACTTTATTGCAATTTTATCAACTGAATATAAATAATATCGCAAAAAACTAGGTGTAATTAGGCTAGCTATTAAACACGTCTGTTAACGACAAAGGTTCGACGTGAAGTTCAATAGTAGAGATTGAAAAGAGGAAGTTATTAAAGGGAACATACCAGTATTAGTAAGTCAGTAACGTATAGAGAATACATCATTTATGTTTTTTAAATAACAAACACATAAAAGCCGAATTTGATGTTTATTGAAAGTAAATTAAATGCACGACGAAATACTTACCATGTCGGGATAGTATTATGAGGTTTTTTCTGGTTTTTTCCCTCATAATTTACTATGGAATCACTAACAGGAGAGTTTTACTGTCATCATGGCACGTGTTTGCCTTTTTAAAGACTAATTACATGCTATGATTTTTGTGTGACAGATATTCTCAAGTTAAAATTTATTTCATTTAATCGAATGAACTATCTTAGAAGTAAAGTTGTCCCAGGAATACAACTCAACAATATTGGCAATATCATTTTAAAGTCGTCTACTTTAAACTACACTTCTCAACAATTGAAGTGGATATTATGAAAATGTGCATTTTTTTTGTTTATAAGGTCAAATAGAAAAATGGAGTGATATAGATAAAGATTTATTTTTACTTCGTACATTTTTTCGTACGTTTTTATAGAGATGAACCAAAAGAAAGAAATTCTTCAAGAAAAAAATAGAAAATAAACAAAAATTGTAAAATTAACAATCTAAAATTTCTATTGCTGCTCAGTTTCTAATAGAATAGAATAGAATATTCTTTATTAATCCCATCAGATCACATTATGATATAGGACAAGTCATATAGTACATAAAGCATGATCAACAAGTTATATAGGACAATTACATAAAACAAAATCAATAAAATATAGATTAATATAAAAATAAAAAACAAAGATATGCAATATAGAGCGTCTCTGAACCCGTCGGTCCTTATTGTCTGTAGTCTTTAATTAAGTCAAAATATTCATTTAGGTTGTAAACGCATAATATCCCGAAAAGAAAAATTAATAGTGTGTTGGTCCACCTCTGTGTCGCCTTAGTGCTCTAACTCTATTTGGAAGACCGCTTATTAAATTATTGATGAACTGCTGCGGTATACGTTCCCAAATCGCGCGTAATGTATTGGCCAACTGATCTAAGTTTTGGGGCGATTGAAAGAGCCTGTTTAGTTGCCTAGACATTTCGGCCCAAACATGTCCAATGCAATTCATATCAGGTGAACATGGTGGCCACTCCATTCTTGTTATGCTATGAGCTTTTATACACTCAATTGTTGACAATTCTCGCACGGTGAGGGCAACCATTATCATCAATCAGAACAAATTGTTCGCCTATTGCACCAAAAAATGGTACTTTGTCTCTCTCTCGATATCGTGTAGCAGTCATTTTCTTATTAATTAAGACAACTAAGTCCGTGCGACCGTCAAAACATATGTCTCCCCACACGCAAACGGATTCACCTCCAAAAAGAGTGGTTAGGACTCTCAGATTTTCATTGTAACGCTGTCCTCTTTCCCTCCACACCAATATTCGGCCATCATTCCTATACAAACGAAATCTGAACTCGTCATTAAAGAGACAATTCCTCCAATTTCGAAATTCCACTGATAGTGTTCCATCGCCCAGCGATATCTGCATCCACGCTGCTCCCTAGTTAGTCGTGGATGGGTAGCGCGCCGTCTAGCCCTTAAATTGGATGCATGTAACCGTCTTCTGACAGTTTGACTAGAAATCGCTTGTCCAGTAGCATGCCTGAAGAGAGTGGCGGCTCGTGGCTTGAGAGACAAGGTCGGCAAAGTATTTTTTGTCTCCTCAGATAGGTATACCGTCTAATAAATACTTCAATCATCATAGGAGATTTTTTGTTTTCTTGTTTTTTATTTTTTTTTGTTTTTTTTTTCTATGAATTTAGAAGCTAAACATGTTTATAAATTAACTCTAGTCTACATTGTTTGGAAGTAGCAAAATGGGTAATAACGTCATCGTAAAATTTATTAGAGTTTTGGAGAGATTTTAAAAGTTTTTTTTCTATTGAGATTTGAGACAAGCTTGACATTCTCTCTTGTTTCATGGTATTTCGACAATAAGTTTTGATTCTTTTGAGACAAGAGAAATCTCGTTCATTTGAGACAGACGTTGGTGGTAATGAGAGAATTAATGACAATAATTTATTAATTTCGGTAACAGTTTTTTGTAATGAATTGCCGTATATAAAATTATACATATCTTGTAACTTATCCCATCTTCCGAAAATATTTGGATCAGCATATAAAACTTTTAATTCATTTTCTAATTTTAGTTTATTAAAGAATGATGGATAATTTTTAATTAACCTGTCTAATAAATATCTTGGAAATTCTTTGGCGAAAATTTTAAATTTTGAATCGTCAAAGAGGTCAAAAATTTGCAAATCTTTAAAATTCGAAAAACGAATGTCTATTTGCATAATAATAGTATCCAAAATTTCAAAATATACTCGTTTTTCGAGATCTGGTTCTGTGTCATGCCTTTGTCTTTTTTTTTGGGGGGGTTCGGAAATATCAAGCGAGTCCAAAACGTCACTGCGTATATACTGGAAATTACTATCATTACGAAAATCTCTGAGATTTTGCACCAGTCTTGTTATTCTATTTTTGGAATGAATAATGTCAGTTAACTGATTTTGAACAACATTGAATATCAAATCGGTTTGGGTAAACACTTTCTTAAAAATATTTAAAAGTATGTTAAAAGAGTAATCATTTAATAAAGTTTTCAAACCGATTGCATCCCGGATCGAGATATCATCACTTTCAAAATCGTCACATTCAATAATAAAATCAAAAACTTCCAAAAGCTGTTCACGAAAATCTGCTACAGTAAAAACTAAACGAGATTTAAAATTCCATCGCGTCTGACAAACTGTTGGCATTTTTTTCGAAACAATGTTCTAAAACATTAGTCCGTTTAGGCGAGCTTGAGAAAAATGAAGCAAATCCGCTTAAACTGACAAAAAAGACGACATTCTTTAATTTTTTTACATGTATCTTGCAAAACTAAATTCATTCTATGCGCATGACAATGAGTAAATAAAGCTTGCGGTGCAATAGTTTTAACTTTTGCCTGGAGACCATTTAATTCACCAGACATCACGGCAGCGCCGTCATAAGTTTGCCCTACCAATTTATTTTTGATATCAAAAAATTTTAATCTGTCCTTTAAAACACCAAAAATATGTTTTGCCTTATGGCTTTTACTCACGTCTGTAAAACCTAAAAACCTCTCATAGATATTACCACGTAACGCGTATCGAACAACAATTGATAATTGTGAATGACATGATATGTCGGTAGTTTCTTCTACTTCTAGTGAAAAGCAAATGGTTTCCTGAATCTCAGATTCAATAACGTTACTCAAAAAGTAACTTATTGATTCTATTAATTCATTCTGGATTGTTTTAGATACACCGCTAAATGTCTTCGAATCAGAAAGTAAATTAGAAAATTCCAAATCGTATTTCTTAAACATTTTTATTAGTTCTCTATAATTACCTTGATTTAACGAATGCTCCGATTCATCGTGTCCCCTAAAAGATAATTGTTGACAACTTAAAAAAATTACAATATCAATTAAAGGACGTAAAACTGCGTGATTATTTTTTATAATTTCGTTATGTTTAATATCATTTTCACGTTGAGCATTATCTAATGAAACATAGATACTTTGTTTTCCAAATAACTCTAATTTAATCTGACTGTAAGTATGATCTTTCGAAATATGATGTTTATGTTAAGCCCTAAATAATTCCTTTAAATTATCGTAACCAGATTCACACCACGGATTTTGATGTTTGAAATATATATAATATAAAATAATAAGAATAATAATAAGAAATATAATATAAAAAGAAAGACTAGTTCATGCACTGAATATCACTTCACAGGAACATAGATTCCTTGTACAGTTCGCGACCAATCAACAATCCAAATGAAACATCGGCAAATTTAAATTCGCCGTACTTGGTAATTAAGTTCATATGGAAAGAAATGTATATTTGGTTGCTAATCAACCAATATTCCGTTGATTTTTACAAGTAAAGTCAAGGTTGGGATCGGCTAGCCGAAAAAACAAATCGTGCCTTTTTAAGAATTCATAGGCGGATGAATCCTGCCGATCCTGACCGGCCGCCACTGATATATATATATATATATTATATATATAATATATATATATATATATATATATATATTATATATATATATATATATGTATATATATATATCGTACATCTAGTTCAATACTGCCACAACTCCAAAAATTCCAATTTTGAGTTAAGGCTTTAAAAAGGTTGCATATATGATACCCCATCTAATGCAATACAACCTTAACTGAAATATTGTCTTGGATAAGTATAAAGTAAGATATTTCGGTATTACACTGTAGGGTTTTGAAATGCAATATGGCCATAACTAGGAGATGTGGCGATAATACACTCCGCCACAATACAACCGATGTAATTCAATACGGCCACAACTGCAAAAATTGTTAGATTAGTGGTACGATTTTATCAGTTCTCAATTATTTATGCACGAGGTATCCACGTTTTTAGTGTACAACTATTTTATTTAAAGTCTGAAAACAGTGTATAGTGATATTATTATTAACTTTATCAAACACGATGCCAAGGGCAAGAAAAATGCTTGGACTAGCTTTGCAAAGCTATCTTAAAGATGATGAGAATCTGAGAGACAATTCAGAGGTTTCTGAGGTTATGAATGACACCTCCTTTGTGTTGACGGAGGTTTGTATTTCAACAAAAATCACAGTGAGGTTTTACCAAAACCAAGTGAATGGAAACGAAATACTAAGAAACTGCGAGTTAACTCTGGGCTACCTTACATTACAGAAGGCAACAAAGAAAAACGTGGGAAGACTTTAAAACCTGCATGTGAAGAAAAATGTCGTACAAAATGTAGCCAAAAATTCAGCAATGCAGATAGATATGATATACATTCACGTTTCTGGAATTTGAAAGACAACGCTCTTCAAAGACAATTTGTTGCTTCCCATTTGGAAAAGTTGGTTACTAAATACAGAAAAACGGTTGAAGGCAGTAACCGCGGTATGAATTTAGCGTATTTTTTTAACAATACACGGAGTAAAAGTTAAACATATCCATAATAAAATTAGAAGCAGAGAAAAAAAAGCACAAGATCTAGCAAGAGCAAAAGATGATTCTCAAGTATTGGTAGCTTGTTTTGATTTGCAGGCGATCCTTCCTACACCTTGTGGAGATGTTTCAAGCTTCTACTATAAATGCCGCCTGAACTGCTTCAACTTTACAATTTTTCAGATATTGCAAAAGACTGGTTACTGTTACTGTTGGCACGAGGCTATTGCTAAGCGCGGCTCAAACGAAATAGCTACGTGTCTCTTTTACTATCTTTTAAATCATTGTAATGATAAAGACGTTATATTTTATAGCGACAATTGTGTTGGGCAAAATAAAAATAAATTTATAGTTACCATGTATCTCTATGCAATTGAAAAAATTAATGATAAATCAATCACACATAAATTTTAACAGAAAATACCTAAAACAGGTCCCATTTATGTTCCTGCACAATGGCCTGTCATCATAAGATCTGCAAAAAAAGAGGGAAATCCTTACAATGTAAAAGAAATGTCAACAGAAGACTTTTATGACTTTAAAGATCTCAATTCAAAAATTGGAGGAAATTTTACAAAGAATACAAAAGATGAAAAGGTAGTCTGGAATGATATCCAAGTTATTAAAGTTGTCAAAAGCAATCCTGGATCTTTCTTCTATAAAACAGATTATAATGCCGATGAGTTCGAAGAGGTCCATTTTAAAGCATCGACAAGGGGGCGTTCAGCAATTGTGGAAGAAGTAATCGATTTAAAAAAGGCGTACATAAAGCCTCCATCGATATCCGCAAAAACCAAGCAACACCTTTTGGAACTGTGCAATAAAAATTTAATATTACATGTTCATCACAATTTTTTTAAGGACTTGGTTAATAGTAATTAAAAAAAATGTTCATACACACTTGTGATAATAATAATAAAAATATTTTTTGTAAGAACTAGTTGATTTTTTTTATTATGTTGCCGCCGTATCTCCTATTTATCGTTTTATAAATGACTTTCTTCACAATGCAATATCGCCATAACTATCAAAATACAATTAACGTTTTATTTTTATTAAATTGTAATAAGATCCAGCGAATAACTGTATAATTTGCTAACTAAATTGTAATTTTGAAGCCAGTCATTCTAAAAATAAATTATTTACAAGGCATAACTCATTTGCTACAGAACGTTTTGCTCATTTCTCGAAATTATTGTATTTTGGACTTGTGGCACTATTGAACTAGGTGTGCGATATATATATATATATATATATATATATATATATATATATATATATATATATATATATATATATATATATATATATATATATATATATATTTATGTAGGGTATATGCGCGTTGCTTGCCGGCAGCTAATCCGGCTAGCTTGTGCAGAGGATAAGATTCTGCGCAGAGCGTGGATGGCGCACGAGAGCCGCAGTATATACAATATACATACACATATATGTATACATAATATATATCGCGGTAGCGGTGACGGTCGCGAGTTCAATGGTTTTTCCCCATCCAAAAAGTGCATAACGTCGCTAAAGAAGTTTTCACTTCAAAAAAGCCAAAGAAGATTTTGTTGGACAATGCGACGTACTTCGGGAACGTCCGTTTCAAAGAACAGCTCAGGGAAAGAGAAATAGCAACAAATTTTGTCAGCATGCGACATCCTCAAAACAATCCTTCGGAGCGATTCATACAAGAATTTACAAAATTTCTTCGCATTGCTACAGATGAACAACATAAGATTTGGGACAGAAAATTGGCTAAAATAGAAAATTATCTAAATACTATTCCTACAACAGTCACCAAAGAAACACTCGAACACATTATGAAAGGAAAGTTGCCAGTGATGCCGTGAAAAGACACAGAGCCTCGAGAATAGCAGCATGTCTTGGAACTGTTGCAAAAGGGAGCAATGAGCAAATACCTCCAAAGAAAAACCGCAACAGTAAAAAACTGCCTGTCACCTTTCAGGTTCATGAAAAGGTGTTGGGAAGGATGTTGAGAGTATCAAACCTAACCAACAACATTTGCGCAAAAGTATTGCCAGTTTTGAAAGGTCCATGTACATGGTAAAGAATGAAAACGGTGTAAATATGTTTTGAGGCATGTGGATTCTGAAAAAATCAGAGGGATTTTTTATATTCAAGATGTGTACAAATACCATGAAAAGATGTAAATAAAACTTTTTTTGTTATAAGAATAAAGGTAAAATTTAAGAATTATAAGCAATCGTAATAATGTTTTAAGTTAATTGTTGACTCTAAGTAGACTCAGAATATCCTATAAGTAAGTTAACATTAACAGAAAAAAACTCAAAGCAACCAAAAGACAATGCAAAAGTCATAATGACGAGCAATTAATAACAAGGAAAGATGTATTGAGTAGATGGGTAAAATACTTTCACCATGCACTTAATATAGAGCAAGAAGAAGAAAACCTGAAAGACGAAAGAGATGAGGTAAAGGGAACGGACGACAGGGAAAATGAACCACCAGCTGGTGGTTCATGGAGTTGAAGATGCAGTTCTTTATCTCAGATAGCCAGAAACAAATCACCAGGAATAGATAATCTCCCAGCTAAACTATATGGTCTTACCTTGTATGCAAAAGGTGGATATGATACCGTAACGGCATTACAGTAGCTTATAATAGAAATATAGATACATAAATCCCTCCCCATTGATTGCAATATTGAAATACTTTGCACCAAACACAGAAAAGAAGATATCTTTGAATGCTCTAATCACAGAAGAATTATGCTTCTAAATGCAGCATATAAAATATTTTCCACAGTACTATATCCCTGTGTGGCTCCATATATTATGCAGAACGGATATTAAGAAAATACCAAGCTGGTTTCAGAGGTGGTAAATCTACAATTCATCAGATTGCAGCCCTGAAACAAATTTTGGAAAAAACACTATGTGTCAAAAATATGTCATTGATACTTATCACATATTTATAGACTGTAAAGCAGCTTACAACTCTGTGAATAGAAGAGAAATATATATAATAATAGCAATAATATATAATAATAGCAATGAAAGAACTAGGAATACCAAATGAGTTTGTAAATTTAACAAAACTAACTATTCAGAAGTTTAACGTAGAGTCAGAATTCAAGGGGAACTGTCTGAACCTTTTTAAATAAATAACGGGCTGCCCAAATGAGACCCTCTCTCCTGTATACTGTTTAATCTGGCTCTGGGAAAAAAATACGTATTTCACAAATTACAACCATATATATATATATATATATATATATATATATATATATATATATATATATATATATATATATCAGTGCATTAATATAATTAATCAGTGCAAATCCTGGTCTATGCTGATGATATCAATATTGTTGGGAGAACAAAAAACGCTTTATGAGAGGCGTATGTAGCAATAAAATAATCAGCTAAAAAATGGGTTCAATAATAAACACCAACAAAACAAAGTATACGAAAATAAGCACGCAACTACAAATGTTACGACCACTCGTTACAGAAAACGACGTCGTCGAAGCAGTGAACGAATTTGTATACCTGGGAGCACTCCTTAACACTGAAAATAATACTACCACTGAGATAAACCGCAGAATTTGCAAGGCCAACAGATGCTATTTTGGACTTAATCTTCTCCTTAAATCCACAACTTTATCGAGAAATATAAAAATAAAACTCTACAAAACAATAATACGCCCAGTCCTAAAATATGGTTCAGAGACCTACATTCTAACAAAAAATAATGAGAACATGTTAGGATGTTTCGGATGGTTTATCTATGGAACAGTGAATGACAATGGAGTGTGGAGAAGACGATACAACTTTGAACTTTAAAGAATATATCAGGAACCTGATGTCGTAAAACATATTAAGTCTTAGGTGGATAGGGAATATAATGCGGATGGAACAAAATGACCCAGCTAGAAAAACTCTCCTTGATAGACCTATTGGTCACAGAAGAAGAGGAAGAACCAAGACAAGGTTCTTTGATAGCTTCGGTGAAGACCTGAAAAATATGGGAATACCTGTTTGGCGGAGAAAGGCGATGGATAGGGACGACTGGAGAGACATGTTTATAATAGAAAAATAAGTAACATTGGTACAAATTGCAAAAAACAAACAAAAAAATGACCTATGATTTTTTGTGAGGATATTATGGAACGCACTTATCATGATAAAGATTTTATAAAAAAATCTTGTTTGCAGATGAGTCTTCTTTTTCTTTAACTGACCATCACAATAAATCTGTTACCATATAGTACTCTACAAAGAATAAGCACATAAGCGTTCCTTACAAAATACAATACCGTAAAAAAGTCAACGTCTGGGCTGGTATTTTGGGTGACAACGTAATTGACCCTTTTTTTATTGTTGGCACTTTGTGCCATTGTAAAAACTTAGATCTTCTAAAAAAATCACATAATTTCACGGCTGTTCAGCTCACAATATACGAGAGGTGTTAGATTTTTTAAATATTGCGTTTCCATATAGAGTTATTAGTACAAAAGGTACCATAAAAATGCTACCTTAGTCTCCTGATCTTGCATCTATGGACTTTTTCATATAAGATTATGTGAAGCAATAAGTGTACCGACATAAGCCTGAACGTGTAAGCGACAACACCGTAAATGTTGTCGACCGCCCGAAGGTAATTATATAACAGATTTTGCTGCTACTCAGTTGAACGTGGTGGACTTTTTCAAAATTTAATTTAAAATAGTTTTAACTAAAATTGTAAAACTGTTATTTTTTAGAATAATTTGATTTAATTTATGCCGTTAAGAATTTACTATGTTATTTTTATGAATTAAGATTAAAGAAACTGTTGATTGAGTCTGCTTTTAAAGATATGAACCTGCTTTTAAATATTGTAATCATATGGTTGAAATATTTTCCCAGACCATCTAAAAAATAAACTTTCTTTCGGCAACAATGTACAGACAAGATTGCTCATAGTGCTTACGGGTCTATCACAGACATGTGGTTACATATTATTATCTTGGACATACAAGTCTATAGCATTTTTCATATAAAAAAGCTTGCACGTCATTCAAGATTTACGTCGTCAGAACCCCACAGCGTTGCCAAAACATCAGAATAGTTAGTAAGTGAGGAATTTTTAAAATGTCAACTATTTGTCAAACTATTATATTAACAGTAGATACACTTAGTTTTAAGACTACTGCAACCCATTAAAATACATAAAAAAAACATTTTAATACAAAATTATATATTCTAAACTTTAAACTTATCTTTTTTAGGGATTTAATAGTAAAAATGCCCCGCCATTATTTCTTGTTCAAAATAATCTATCTTACATGAAAGCTTATCAACTTTCTACAGACTATTTACTTGTTTTGGCATATCACAATCACAATACACAACAATAATTAGTTTTTAAAGCTATTAATCTAAATTTAATAAGTGTTTATAAATACAATTTATTAATATATATTATATTATGATCAAATTGAGTAAGAAATCACAACATAAACAACATTCCTACTCTAAAAAGCGGCAACACTTTATACACTTTTGCCACACGCTGACTGATGCTTAACTGTCAATATAATTTGAAGTATCTCCGTATCAGTTGCGCACAATTGTCTAATATATTTAATTAAAATTATTATTTTGTGGAATATTAAACTAAAAGAATAACAAATGTTTTTGGTTATTTAATCAATATAATTTTAAAATTTTCAATATAATGATGATTACATTTTTCTGATTATTACACCATGTTGACGCCTATGAAAGATCGAGCAGTTCCGTATGGGTTTCTTATTATTAGCTGTGTTGGGAAAATTTGAACTCTAAAGTTGATGTTCTGGAAATTTTAAATACAAGTGACGTCACTCATGACGTCAATCGTGACGTGCAAGTGTTTTACTTTGAAAAATGGTATATATAATATTTTTCTCAGTTCCTTGCGTTGTCTTAATGCCCTGTAGTCAGATAAATGATTTCCACACTTATATATAGGTATACATCACGATACACTTAAAACGGTATGCTACGTTTGGAATAAAAACGTGTCTTTGACGCGCAGTTACGTCACGTCGATGCATCGAGCTGTTGTATATTATGGTGTGAGATAGTATTGTCAGTGTTTTGAAATTTGTTTCGTGGTTTTTAATAAGTCGTTGATTGTTGTATGTTTGGATTTAAAAAAAAAAACGATTGTTAACTATCCGATAGATGATTAAAACTGCGTGTAAATTATTATACCTATTTAAAATGCCGTTGTGTGCTGTGCAAATTGTGGAAAGTACAACAGCAAAACAAAAGGAACTGACATTAGGTATTTCAAATTTCAAGATAATGAACTTTCTAAAAAAATAGATTATAGCATGCCGTCGAGCAGACAACATAACATTTACAGTTGCTACATCTGTTTAAAAGCAAAGAAACAAGTCCAATGAATGGTTAACTTGTATTTCAAGAGGTGGCCTTTTAAATCCGAGTGATGATTTTATGAAAACTGCAGAAGGTCTGGAAACAGAGTTCAATTTAATGCATGGAACGTCACTTTCTAAAAAGAAAACAATATTTTCATTGATAGCTGATCGTACTGTTGCCAAGCTTGGTAATGAAGTAAATATACCTTATGAAGTTATTTATTACCTTAGTCATACCAGAAGCTACATAAGATTACGAGAAATTAATAAGCAAATTATTTTTAAAAATTATAAAAGAAAACTGGAAATAAAAATGTTAAAATTTACAAACCGTAAAAAAATAAATAATTACCTACGAAGTATTAAAACATTATTCTGTTAAAGTGCTTTCTATATTGAAATAAATATTCTTAAATTCCAATCACATTGAATTTTTTTTAATAATTTTATTTCTATAAATTTTTACAAAAGTATTTTTGTATCTCAATATTGCGTTTCATTTACAACTGTATTCGATTTAAAAATTGTAAATTAGTAAATACACAATGGGATAAATTAAAAGTAAAAACACTCAACCTAATCAACATCATCGATGTTTGCATCGATGTGACGTCACGGAAGATGCGCGGCGGCATACCGTTGTAAGTGTATCGCGGTATACATGTAGGTATATGTTTATACTGTCGAAAAAGTGAAAGATTATCCATAAAAGACCATGACGGATTCCATTTCTATTATAACTGGTTCCATTTTCAAAATAAATGGTTTTGTTTATGTTTGGGTAAGATTAGATACGGTACGGTTTATATATCTTAATAATTAGTCGCTTTTACTTGAATAAACTTAGTTCTTTTAAGAGCTGTTTTAATTTTGTATTGAGTTTTTGGTTTGGTAAGTGTTTATTTAATTAAAATACGTCAATAGAATTTGAAAGAAATCATGTGTTAATATCTTAGAGTAGGAAATTTTACACGTCAACGTTGACGTGTAAAATTCTCTACTCTAAGGTTAATATGGTTAATTTTTGTCTATGAGTTCGCCAAACGTGTACATATTACTCTGACTTTTCAATCGTAATGTATAAAAATACAGATTAGTATATAGTTACGAATGTACATTTATTTGCAAATAGTTTAAACATTATAAATACATTAAAATAATAATATTGAATTTGTAAGATTACAAATGTATCTTATATTTTAGACAGTAGCCACTGCGCTTAAAATTTCCAAAAAAACATGTATTTAATTAAAAAAAGAAAAAAAAATAATCCACTTATTCTTCACCATGAAAAAGCAGACCTCATTCAAAAATAAAAAAAATCACTGATTTAATTAAGGGTACAAAACTGGCTATCCGGAATACATTGTATGAACAAAGTAAGTTTACTATTAATTGAAATTTCCGAAAAAGTCATTTTCTATTACTCACTCATAAAAGTTCAGCGTTAGCCGCTGAACAGTACGGACGTGGAGTTAAGTACGTACGTACGGAGCTGCAGCGTTAAGGTGGGTACACATATGCTCCGAATAACGTCTCGAACCCCGTCGCGTACAGCGACGGGATCAACAAAAGTTCGCGACGTTGTTACAGGGGGCATTGAAATAAGTAACGAACCGAACACCGCTCCGTACTTTGTACCAAACATTTTAGCGTTCCAGCAGTAATTGAGTTGAATTCGCATGTGCAAGATGGATGTTGCTACAGCAGCCTACATTCTTATGCATTATTCAGTTAATAAAACGAAAAATATTCGTGAAAGGAGATGGTCCATTCCATTTTGATGCACTCAACTTTAAAAACACCGTCAACCTTCAAAATAATAGACTGACTATTTTGAATGACTGGAGATTCGATAAAAGATTCGCAAGCTAGTCCAAACATGAATTCGCGGTGTACATTGCCGCGCTCAAATTTCTTTTGATGCGTAGGTATTTTACCGACAACCGATGGATCGCTTCGATGTACGTTGTTGACGCGTCGAGGTACGGTACGCGGTTGCATGACTCCGTCCACACTTAAGAACGCGACGGGGTTCGGAACGGCATTCGGAGCATATGTGTACCCACCTTTAAGTTGAATCCGGACTTATCAGTATGTGCCGTGAATGTAAGCACGGCAGAGCGGAGACTAACGTAAACAGCGGCCGAGGCCACTAGAGGCAAAAGTCTCTCGAGACAAAGCTGATTCGGGGAGATTTGTATTAATCGAATCTTCATGAAGGCCAAAATCAAGGCATATGCAAGTGAAATAGTAAACGGGCTTAGCCCGTCGGGATACTCCCTGTGCTACGATTGGGATGACACTGTGAGGTGTAATATTTTAGAAATTATACCTGGCAGACATGGCCCCAAGGTCAGTGAGGTGAGAAATTTAAGCGGATCCTACTCTAGTTCTACCTAGAGCGTGAACTGTCGAGTAAAGGTACTAAGTGGCACCCAGAAGCCGTGCTGACAACGGGTCAGACGGTCAAAAATAAGCTTTCCTTTAAAGGTTAGGACTTCCACCCCCACGTTAATATGTATCGCTCACGATCTCCACCCGACCGAAAGGCCACTCCAAGCCCTAGAATACCAGGACACAAATTATGAGATCTTCGAAGATCTTCCCACCGAGGACATAGGTGAAGGGGACTTCAAATGCCCAAGACCAAGAAAAAACGAACAAAAGACCAAAGAAAAAAGAAATGTACACCACGGACGACGACGTACTCCTAAATAAACGAGCCATAATAAAAAGGATGAGACAGAGAAGTAGTGAGGACGAAAAGTCCGAACTGGCAAAGATAAAGACGCTATTAAAAGAAAAGGACGCTGAATGACAACTGAAGGACAAGAAACTGCCAAATGCCTCGAGAATAGAAGGCAAAATGTGTCAACTGCTAGGGGCAACACCCGGCAAACGTCAGAGGATGCCCCAGATGTCCAAACGGGAAGAAAACAACCACAGAAACAACAAGCCCCGCAAAAAGGGAACAAACATCAAGCGGACCTTCCTACGCACAGGAAGCGAAAGCGCAAAATATCGAGAACACCATCTTGGTCTAGAAACAATAGCAAGACGGCCTAGTAAATTCAGTTAAGAAACCGGTCACTAAAATTGTCTACGAGGCGATTGTAGATATAAAGCTAGCAGTGAACTAGTGCAAACAAATAGGGGATACTTGAGGCTCCTAAAACCCAGGAGGCATTAGGATCAACCAGAATATACTGGACGAACTGGTCAATAGATATGAAATAGACGTCGTGGCAATACAGAAAACAAAGCTCACGAATAAGATCAACATCAAATATCCAGGCTACGACATATACAGGAACGACAACACAGCATGATCAGGTATCACAGCAATATTAGTGAAAAAAGGCAATCAGAATTCTAACACCACAACTAAATTCTGTGCAAGAAACAACAATACGAGTACTAATGCGGCAAGGAGAAGTCAGAATCACCTCCGCCTACATAAGACCACAAGATCTACTGATTGAAGATGACTTAAATACGTTCCTAAACGACGAACCCTCAATCATAATAGGAGACCTAAACGCAAGAACTTCAAACTGGAACGACAGAGCTACGAACAGAAACGGTAGACTACTAAACACTTCCATAGAAAATAATGCTGATGTTATGGCAATGGGCCCTACAGACCCAACGCATTAACCAGGAAACGGACTTCCTACACACATAGATATTGTCGTAACAAGAAACCTATGACTACAACATTAAACGAAGACACAACGGACCACCAAACCAATCCTATTAGAACTAGGAACGTGGGAAGAAGAAAGTATAATCAAAAGAGTTAAAAAGAAAACAAAGTGGACAAACTTTAAAAGACTCGTGAGCACTGAAATTAACATAGTTAAAGTGATAGACAACCCACGAAAAATAGAAGACACAGTCTTAGAGTTGGAAAACAACATCCAACAACCACTCAGAAACAGAACTACTGAAGAGAAAGTAGAAATGCACACGGGAAGATTTAAGGATATACCAGAAGAAATAAAAAACTTAATAAGGGCAAAGAACAGAGCAAAGCAGACAACAAGAAGGACAAGGAACCAGGCAGACAAAAATAGAGCAAATAGGCTAAACAGAAAAGTCAAAATAGCATAACAAGAACACCGTAGTGAAATCTGGGAAAATCACATAAGAGACATGAGGAGCAAGGACCAAATATGCAAAACATAGGCCTCAGAGAATACTGAGAAACGACAGAAAGCCATACCCTCCATTACATGGAGAAAACGGAATAGTCTACACCACAGAGGAAAAAGCAGATGTGATGAGGAGTACTCTCTCTCGAGAGAGTGTACATTAAATTACCATCCAGATGAGGACATCGACTTCGTAGAAAAACGAAATCATCCCTCCTACATCACCGAAGGAGTAAAACGAGCTAATTAATAACATCTCGCCGAAAAAAGCACCTCGTCCCGATCAAATAACGAACAGAGCTCTAAAATACTTAACAGCGAAAGCCATAGTATATCAAACAAATATAATCAACGCGATGCTAAGATTCAAGAAATTTCCGAACAGATGGAAAGAGGGCATGTCATAATGTTACCAAAGCCCAAAAAACAGTACATTCCCGCAAAACTACCGGCCAATAAGCTTACTACCTGCGATCAACAAGATTGTGGAAGAAAGAAAAATACTTAGCAGACTCCAAGCTGAAACAAACATATTAAATATAACACCTGAAGCCTAATTCGGTTTTAGATCAGAACACTTCAGTAAGCTTTGAGTACTCAGATTAACAAAGTACCTAGCAGCTGGATTTAATGATAAACAATTTACAGGAGCTGCCTTCCTAGATGTAAGCAAAGCTTTCGACAGAGTCTGGCATAAAGGACTGATCTACAAAATAAGAAGATACGATTACAGCGGAGCAATGATAAGACTAATCTCTTAGTACTTGAGCTATCGTAGTTTCAGAGTCCGGATAGGACAAGTCCTGTCTGAACTCGGGAACCCAGAGGCTGGTGTGCCACAGGGAGCGGTACTCTCACCTCTACTGTACACGATAACACAACAGACACATGTAGAACACAGGTACACTACTAAGCCTCTATGCCGATGACACAACGACATCGGCCAAACACAGAAATGTAGACATAGCGGTAAACAACTTACAAATAGCGCTAGGTGACATAGAAGAATGGAGTTTAAAATGGAAAATCGCTATAAAATCCGAAAAGACACAGGCTGTAATTTTCAAAAAGAGGTACCAACAACCAAAAAAACAGGTAAATGTGCAAGACAATCCCATCGAGTGGAAAAACAAAGCAAAATACCTCAGAGTGATCATGGACAAAGACTTAATGTTTAGCAAACATGTAAAAGCTACAGTACAAGAAGCCAACATAGCAAGAGCATCAATAAGAGGCCTAGCAGGAAAAAAAAGCAAACTTTGACTGAAAACAAAAATAAGATTAATAAACAGTATAATTCTTCCTATACTAACATATGCATCTCTTCCATTGGAACACATATGCAAAACATCATAAAAGAAAATAGAAGCGGCACATAGCAACAGCCTAAGAGAAGCAGTCAACGTACCGAGATATATATATATATATATATATATATATATATATATATATATATATATATATATATATATATATATATATATATATATATATATAATAGCACTACGAGCCTAGTAGGCCCATGGCTTGAGCTGTTATTGTTTTCCATTTCTTCCTATTATTAGCCTTGTCCTTCCATCTTTCTATTCCCAGTGTTTCTAGGTCTTTCTCTACTTCTTGCTTCCATCTACTTCTCGGCCTTCCTCTTCTTTTTTTGTACCCATTGTATGCATCAGAATCATTTTTGGTACTCGAGAATTTGTCATTCTTTCTATGTGCCCTAACCACCTGAGTCTCTGAGCCTTTACTACTCCCACTATACTAGGATTCTTGTACATATCTTCTAATTCTTTATTTGTTCTTCTTTTCCATGTATTGTCTACTATCTTGCCTCCAAATATCTTTCTCAAAACCTTTCTTTCCCATATTTCGAGCATACCTGATTCGCCTTTGTTCAGTGTCCACACTTCACTGGCGTAGGTTACCACTGGTTGTATAACTGTTTTGTAAATCCTTATTTTGGCATTCCTAGATATCTGTTTACTTTTTAATAGTCTGTTTAAGGAGTACACGCATCGGTTTCCTGCCATTATTCTTGATTGGAGCTCCTCTCTAATATTTGGTTTGCATGTGAACATCGACCCCAGGTATGTAAATCTTTCCACTGCTTCAAATATATATGCTTTTTCACCCTCTACTTCTATTTTTAGATTTCCTCCTTTTTGTTCACTGTCATCTATCCATTCCATGTATTTTGTCTTACTTTCGTTGATGGCTAAGCCTATTTTCTTTGCCTCTCTATCTAGCCTCTTTACTACTTCTTGTAGTTCCCATTTGCTTCGAGCCAGTATTACTACATCGTCTGCAAAGGCTAGACATTGGTGCTTTCTTTGGTATAACAATCCCTCTCTGTTGACATTTGCATCTCGTATGACCTTCTCCAAACACAAGCTGAATAGTATCGATGATAGGGGATCTCCTTGCCTTACTCCTTCACTGACTTCAAATTTTTCCGACATTATATTATTTATTTTAACTCTGCTCTCAGTCTTGGACAACGTTATTTGTATCATTCTTATAAGTTTTCTACTGATACCCAATTCTTCTAGTGCTTTGCTCATTTGGTTCCGTTTTATTTTATCGTACGCTTGTTTGAAATCAATGAAGAGGACCCTTGTCGGCAGATTGTGTTGATAACTTTCCGCTTGCAATTCTCTGAGCGTAAATATCTGATCTGTTGTACTTCTACCAGGTCTGAAGCCACATTGGTACTCGCCGACAATGTTTTCTATCACTCCTGCCAATTTGTCCTTTAAACACGCTGCAAGAATTTTGTATGCAGTATTCAATAGTGATATCCCTCTGTAATTTTGACAATCTGTCCTATCGCCTTTCTTATAAAGTGGGCATATAATTGCATCTGTCCATTCTTGTGGTAGTTGTTCTTTAATCCAAATCTCCTTTATTAATTTGAACATTTGCTCCTCTAGCGTTTTCCCTCCATATTTGAACATCTCTGCAGTTATATTATCACTTCCTGGACTCTTGTTATTTTTTAATTTCTTTATTATTTCCTTTATCTCGTTTCTGGTAGGGGGTGTTTCTTCTGTCTCATTTATTTGGTTCCTATGTTTCTCCGTTCTTATAGGCTGTTGCTGTTCTATCCTGTTTTCGTCATTTAGCAATTCATCGAAGTATTCTTTCCATCTAGCGGCTATTTCATTTTCTCCACTAATGGCGTTTCCCTCTTTAACTTTGTAAAATATTGTTTTTTGTTGGTATCCTCTTTTTCCATTTTTTACTCCCTGGTATAAATTTCTAATTTCTCGATTTTTGTAATTTTCTTCTATTTCTTTCAGTTGATTTTCCATGTACTTTCTCTTTTTCATTCTCAAAACTTTTTTTACGATTTTTCTTTGTTTTTCATATCTGTTTCTTGTTTCTTCCGTATCACTTTTGATCATATCCATCCTTAGTTTACTTCTTTCTTCAATTTCCTTTTGGCATTCTTCGTCAAACCAATCCTTTTTCTTTTTAGTTATATTTTTATTGCATTCTTTAGCTGTGTTACTGATAATCTGCTGAATTTTGTCCCAGTCCTTGTCTATGTGCCCTTCTAGGTGTATTTCATTTAATTTTCTATCGATACCTTTTCTATACATTTCTTGTTCTTCTTGCGTTACAAGCCGCACTGGTTTATTTGTGTTCTTATTTTTTCTTTTGCGATTTTTTTCTTCCGGTATCAGTTGAGCCATTTTAATTCCTAACATGAAGTGATCCGAGTCAGCGTCTGGTCCTCTGTATGTTCGCACGTTCTTTATACATTTTCGGTCTTCTCTCTCTATTAGTACATGGTCAATTTGATTTAATGTTTTTCCATCTGGGGATCGCCATGTTGCTTTGTAGATGCTTTTTCTCTCGAAATATGTACTCATTATTAGCATATTTTTTTCTTTGGCAAAATCTATCAAAAACTGCCCGTTCTCATTAGTTTCCTCGTGTTTGCTAAATTTTCCTATAGTTGTTCTATATATTTCTTCTTTTCCTATCTTTGCATTTGCGTCCCCCAGTACTACTTTAATGTCATATCTTGGAATACTTTCAAATACCCTATTAACTTCACAGTAGAAATCCTCTTTTACTTCAATATCTTTTTCTTCTGACGGTGAGTGAATGTTAATGAATGTGATTTTTTGATATTTTCCTCTTATTCTTAGACAACATAGACGATCAGATATTGGTTTAAACTCTACAATTGATGCTTTTAACGCTTTATTTACCAAAAATCCTGTGCCTAATATTCTGTTTCTGCCTCCACTATTAAAAAATAAGCTATTTTCAATTTCCAGCATTTCCTGACCCAGTTGCTTTGTTTCTTGTAGTGCCACTACGTCAAATTTAAACTTTTCAATTTCTTTAGTTAAGTGTTTCAGTTTTCCTTCCTCAAAAGTACCCCTTACGTTCCACGTTCCTACCATTAAGTGATCTTTTGGATATGTGTTTCTATTGCCTTTTTTGTATTTTTTATCTTTAAATCACCCTTTCCTATGACAATGTTACCGGTATTCATGTCCTTGTTCCTTGCGTTGTTCGTCTTCGTATTTTTACTATCATAGCCGTTTTCTAGTTTTTTGAGTTTGTTATTTCCATTTTATCTTCCTTGCTATTCCACTTCCATTCAACACCATTTATCATCATTTTTCTTGCTCCTATTTTGACTTCGTTTCCTTTGTTTCTTTCCTCTTGTGCAATTTTTCTTATTATTTTTTGAATTTCTCTCTCTCTCACCGTTGTGTCATCGTTGATGTATACCTTTTCCTTTTTGACGTCCTTTAACTTTGCTTTATTCTTCATAACTTTTATCTTTTCTTGTTGGTTCTCCATTTCAATTAGGCACGTTTTTGGACCTAGTTTGTGGGCCGTCTTTATTTTGGCCTCTACTGCAAGGTGATCTTTTATAAAATTGCCAATTGCTTCCTTCAATACCAGCTGATCCTGCGTATCAATTGCTAGCCCGTTCATTACCACATTATTTCGCCTTCTCTGTTTTTCCATAATTTCTATGTTGTCTCGTATTTCCCTTAATTCTTTCTTAATCTGTATGTTTTCCTCTTTTAGAATTTTATTATCATTCTTTAGTTCCTTGTTTTCCCTTATTAGATGTTCAACTACCTCCTTGTATTCCTTTTGGTCTTCTTTTATTTGTCTAATGTCGCTGGTTAGGTTGCTCATCATTTCTAGCAATTTATCAAGTTTTGCTCCATCCTCTTTTCCTCCTGTCTTCTGAGGGGTTCTTGTTAGTTTTTTTATTTTTTCTGGATCTCTCTTCCTCTTGCTCATCCTCTCCTCTATTCTTTCTTTTTGCTCCTTCATCTGTTGATGTATCGTCACTGTCCATATACGTTTTACCTTGTAGATATTTTTCCATCCTTGTATGCTTTTCCTTTTTTTTTTTGGTCACTTCGCGGATTACTTTCAACTCTGATTGGCGCCAGACACTATCTCTCGCTTCAACAGCTCGGAAGAAACAGTATCTACCACTTCCTGTTGAATCCCCTATTCGAAGTCTGGACTAATTTTGTATTCCGTGGAAAACACGAAACTTTGCACACATTGGCAACGTCGCAATTCACTTAAACGTAGCTTCCTTCCCAGTGTTAGTTCTTATCAGTTAACCTCGCTTTTTTACCTTATCCGATTATTCACTTTGTTAATGGTTTTTTTGCAGTTTTCGGTGTTTATTTTTGCACAGTTGTTACCTTATTCAGTTATCTCAATTCTCACTACAACGTATTGAATTATTTCCCGTTGCAACTCTCGAATTTCGGGTTTATCGCAGACAGAAAATAAAACAAAAATCTTCCACGTACCGAGATACTTAGCAGAAATATTCCTCTCTAGAGAACTACAGCAAATCAGAGTGACTGACACAATGAAAGAAAAAGCTCGGACAAAGTTCACAGAGATAGAGAACCAAAGCCATATATTGCGAGAGATAATGCGGTACGACCCTTTCCACAGATGTAAGCACAAAAGAGCCAAACAACAAATAGTAAAATAAAATCATAATACTAGAGAGAAAATCAAAAATCACACCAGAGAGAAAACAAAATACCAGAGAGAAAACATTTCAAAAAACAACAACAACGCACAATGAAGATAGTTCGTAGCTCATAACACTCGTGGAGAATCGCAACATACAGCGTATGTACACTAATTCACTAATTCTGATTTTATGTTTCAGGCATCCTACAAAAAAATTCAAAAAACATACAAAAAACAGCTTCGGCCACCAAAAAAAAAACTACTAACAAAAACCGGCGCAAGCCACAAAAAAAATATTAACAAAGAGCCCAAAAAACCCAGGCACGTAGGGCCCACCCCCTTGAGCACTAATTGAGGCCCAAGTAAGCAATTTTAGTTCGCGGATAAGCCACATTAAGATAACAGAAATGTAGCGACAATGCACTGTCCTGAGTTTTGAATTCGGTTAGTAAACCATATTGGGGTTCTATTACCCAGGATCTCCACCTAAAGAGCATTTGGCTGATAGTTTTGCCCCTATCGAGCATCAGAGTGCTATAGGGGGAAGGGATGGGCCTGAGTGACTCCTGTTTTTTACTCGAGTTAATACACCTCGCTCCAATGAATTGTTACACCTGAACGTAATTCTTAGGGGTGAATATTTCTCACAGGCTGGGTTTAATTAAATTGCTTGCTTGCTTGCACTCAAAAAATATATAAAAAATAAATAGCTATAAAAGTTCGTCAAGAGACAAGTTCGTTGTTTTGGAAACAGAAACTGTTTTACCGATCAAATACATTATTTTTAACAGTCCCTGTAAAATTACTTCTTATTAAATAAATATTTTTAATTTATAAATTTTTTAAAACAATAATACTTCTTTTTTGTAGCCAAATAATATTTATAATTGCAAAATGCAAAACAATATATTTATAAAATATACAACCAAACATCATTCATGAAACGTACCAATATTGCTATGCAAGGGTCATACTTTCTTCGTAAATATATAAAAAGTCGTTTTAGTGCTTTTCCAAGAGATGTAATTTCTTAAGATGAAACATGAATATATGCCAAAGGAACCAAAATAAATTTTTGGCAGGATAGTAATATAAAAAGAGTACACAAATCAGAAGGTTACGATCGCAAAAGTTTCATTAATGTTCATGCAGATTCTTCTAAGGGGTTCGTCCAAGAAGCAAGTTTACTGTTTTCCTCAAAATCTTTTTCGATGAAGTATTATGGAGAAATGAATGATTATATCTTTACACAGTGGATTACTACACAGTTAATCCCTAATTTAGAATAACAAACACTAATAGTAATGGATAATGCTCCTTACCACAGTATGCTAGTTGAAAAGCAACCTTCTTATTGTTCCAGAAAATATGACATAATCATTTGGCTAAAAGCTTATAATATTAATTTCAATGAAACACTTACAGGACCTAAATTGTTACAATCTAGGAAAATGAAGAGAAAAGAAAATGTTTATGTTATTGATGAACTTTTACGAGAGCATGGACATGAAGTAATACGGCTACTACCCTATCATTGTGACTAATTATTAAAGTACTATCATACTAAAATAAAAAAGTATATTGGTAGGAATGGATGTAGTGTCAATAAAGTGTTAAGCATGTGAAGAGAATCATTAGAAAATTGTAATGTGGAAGTTTGCCAAAAAAGTGTGAGACGCACTGAAAAACTTCTCGAAGACTGGTTTGCTCGGGAACAGAATTTGATAAACATTTGATAAACTGTCACAATAGTTCAAATTCTGACAGTGATTCATGTGAAACAATGTTTTCAATTAATTGTTTACTATTTTTGAAGTTGTTGCAGTTTCTTTTTCTTTTTTGTATAACTGATTCATGTGTAATACCTAAAAGTTTTAATAGTTATCCCTTAAATTCTTTTACATATTAACTTGTTCATTTTAGGACTACTTACAAATTTTAGCCTCATTTTAGAAAAGTTAAAATTTAATTAATCTATTTAAATTATAACATGTCAATGAATATGAATTTACCTTATAATAACCAATAAAAATTTAAAATATTTTATTGTTATTAAATGATTTTTCTACAGCGTTTTGATATTTTATTTTTTCACTAAAACTGTTTTAAATAAAAAGTCTAAATCATCATCATCATCTTTGCTCTTATTCCTATAAGGGGCTTCAACAATAGCATTTCTCCTTAGATTTCTATTCAGGGGCATACCAATATTGGTCTCCTTCAATAACATGTCCTATTTGACTGTCTGCTACAACGTCTTTTTGGGTGTTCCTCTCTTCCTTCCTACTTAAATCTGGTATTCAGCGGCTTTTCGAATTGGGTTATTTTCATTTCGACGTGGAACATGGTCTAACTATCATAATCGATAATTTTTCCTTTTTGCACTGATAGTTGCCATGAATAAACTTCTCCTAATATATTCATTTTTTATTCTTTCCTTTCTCGTTACTCCACTCATCCACCTTAGCATTCTCATTTCAGCCTTCTTTCTTTTTGAATGCCCAGCATTTGGTCCCATACAATATAGCTGGTCTTACTGCCGTCTTGTAAAATTTACCCTTTAGTTTCATAGGAATTTTTCTGTCGCACAGTACACCACTCTCCTCCTTCTATTTCATCATGCTAGCTTTAACTTTACTAACATCACATTGTCTGCAATTCGTCTACACATTAATAACCAAGAAATGTCTCCTTGGCACTCTTTTATCTCATCTAATACTAATGAAAATTAATATGGACTTAGCACCGAGCCCTGATGTAATCCTACCTTTACTTGAAACTTATCAGTCTCTCCTATCCTAGTTCTAATACTAACTAGAAAAAGTTAAAATGCTGACGATAATCTCAAATAAGAAGTCCAAATGTTTACACTATTTTCAGTATTCTGTTGTACAATCTAAAAAATTAGCAGCATAGTAAAGTATCAAACTAATATCTAAATTCGTTAAGTTTACTTACATTTTAAATCGCTGAATGTAACTGACATAAATGACATTTTTTAAACTCCTGTTAAAATTTACGTTCTCTGGCAACTTTAACATGGAGTAATTCATAAGACTATATGTTATGCTTTCTCATTATTTTTGTATTATAAATTTATATCAAGTAATTAATTATTTATTTATGTAATAGTAACATTTATCACCAATAAATATATATTATCAAAACAAGAATAACAGCACAAAAATTGTTTGGTAAATTCTTACGTAGCGAAAAATCACACGCTGGAGTAGTAATCACATCCGTTTATTTTCAGTATAAACTTATTAGACTTTGTTTGGACTATAGAAATATACTTATAGAAAGTTTTGACTTGATTCGTATTCACATACGCATGGGTATGTAAGATAAGGTTACGCAATGGTAAGACATCAGAGAGGATGTCGAAAGCTCGGCCCAATGGAAATCGACGCGATTCAACCCGGAAGACTGGTGAATATATATATATATATATATATATATATATATATATATATATATATATATATATATATATATATATATATATATATATATATATATATATATATATATATATATAAATATATATATATATACATATATATATATATATATATATATATATATATATATATATATATATATATATATATATATATATCGGGGTTAGCCAATATTAAAATTTCGAAAATAGGACCAAACGTGTAATAAGGCAAGCAATAGAGATCGAAAAACATTCAAGAAATTTAAATACCAGAGATGACGCCCAAAGGCTCCCAAATACGTGGAAATAAATTCTAGAAAAAAACGTAGAAATTTAAATAGCGAATAAGATCCGCCCACTCTGTGCACAGGACCAATCGCAAGAGGCGCTAAAAGGCATCACCAAAATCTTTTGTAAACTAAATGGTAGTTGTTGTTGTATTGCAAATATAATCTAAATAAATACAAAAAAGGTAACCTACCTGATCTCCATATGAATTATCGATTACCCATCCACGAATAGTAAGTCCATCAGATTTTCCTATATATACACAATGATGGGGACAATTGAGCAAATTAATATTCTTTATTATGGATCCATCAAACGCTTCTATTTTAATAAATTGTGGTTTTTTAGGACCTTTGTCTCCCAGATGATCCCAATATAGTTCTCCTTGACCATTTAATAATGATCCTAAACATATTTAAATAATATATTTTAGTGGTTTTAAATACACTCATCAAAACAAAAAGAAGACATTTATAGATAAAAAAAATTAATGGGAAAATCTCAGTAGTTGGCTGTACACCATAGTTTAAAAACTTATACAGAAATAAAATACTTCAAATTTGTATCTTGGTATGAAACGTTTAATTTAAAACTTGTTAAGTGTCGTCCAAAATTTACAGCTACATAACGTAACGTTTTCGATCAAGCTCAGATCATCGTACTTAAAGCTAAAATTGTAGCGATGACATCAATATATGGTTGGTTACATGTTTAAAAATTTAAATTTTAATTTGATCCTAGGTGGACGACAATGGATACTTAAAGAGCAACATTATTCTCTGCTCGACTTGAACATGTGGTTCTTGTTAGTTAAAACGATACAGACCAACATTTGGTCTTTCGTGCAGCAATAAAATGCTTCTTCAATATTCGCAGTGTTTTTGCAGAGATGAATGATTGTATGACTTCGTTTCTCGTACTTATTTGTATAAAACTTATTAGTACGGAAATTTCACTATACTTACAAGTTTTGCTTGTTACTATATTGACACGATCTATTCATATTAAAGCAATACATGATAATTTGTGTCCCAGTCTAACAAGTGGCCTTCCTTTGACAAAAAATTTTTTGATGTCATAATTATATACAATTTTTCGCAAATCAGTTAACATACGCCATATCTATGTTATGTAAAGTTCTGTTGACGGTTTTTTTCAATTTAACTTTTTGTTCTTTAATATCAAAAATTATTATAAAAAAGTATTATATTCTTTAAAAAAATATAATAACGAAAACGTAATATCAAATTTCGTCCCATATTGTTTTTATAAAAGCAAAAAAGAAAGTTTACATCTATGAAAGTCAGACACTTATTTTTAATGGTAAAAAATTTTAAAAAATTTCGAATTTGTTCCCAAAAAAAATATTTTTTTTTTGTAACTTACTTAAGTTAAAACATTGTCTGACAATTATTTAATTACAAAAAAACATTAAAATAATTTTATTTTATTCTGGGCGGTATTAGATTTGATTACCTATATTTCGCATGTGTTCTAATTTTGGCCTAACTCACATTTAGCCTGACATGGTATCTATGAAAAAAGACTCAATTACTCACATTTGATTTTTTTTCTAGAATCGTGGTCAGAACTAAAAACCCTTAGAAAATGCAAAGAACAAAATATTCACAAGAGCCACTGAATCGGACACTAAATGACATGAATACTGATATGGTTGCCTATAAAGCATCCAACATGTATGGTATACCAAAAAGTACATTGAAAGATAAAAGAACGCAAAAGTACACACACGAAAATATCGAAAGACATCCAGTTTTAACTAGTGATGAGGAAAAACTAATCGTAAAATAGATATTGTTTTTGGCTGTAGCGGGTTTTCCTGTAACACGCGATCAGCTTATTAACACCGTAGCAGTACTCATTAAAAATCTAAAGTCCATTTAATATTGGAATTTTTGGAAATATATGGTACTAACATTTCCTAACCCGGCAACCGGCAGTAAGACCTCGTGTATCGCAAAATCTGACAGCAAGCCGTTCTTTCGTTACAGAGGAAAGGATAAGAAATTATTTCAAGAAAGTATATACTTATTTTTGTTAAAATGATATCACAGATATGTTTAAAGATCCAAGCCAAATATTTAACTGCGACGAGACAGCCCTTTTCATGGCTTTACAGGACAAATAAGTGTTAGTTAAAAGAGGGTCTAAAACTGTTTTAATAAGTGGTTGACCGAAAAAACATTAAGCGACCGTCGTGTTATTTTTAAATGAATATATTGGTCATATATCTCTGGTATCGAATGAGTTTTGTCGTAAAAATGGAATTTTTTTGGTAGCACTGATTCCAAGTTCCATACATATCATGCAACCGCTTGAAGTTGCTATATTCCGACCTATTAAAGCTACATGGTTCAAAATAGTTTATGATTTATGAAGCTATTTTGAAAATCGATCTCCCATAAATTCTGCTAAATCCTATTTTGTCGCTCCTCCAAAATTTTCAACAATGCATTTTCAAAAATGCATTTTATTTCTCCAGAACAATATCTCAGATATCCAAAAGCAAGGCTATAAAAAAATTAACATCTGTAGTAACGATGGCTCATGATTTCATAGAGTGCCAGAGAAGAGTAAAAGCTAAAAAAAATGAAAAGGAAGAAAACGAAATTTTAAACAAAAATTTTGGTTCTGGCAGAAAAATAGGTGAAAGAACTAGAAAGCCGAAAGCTAACAATTCTATAGATTTAAAGGTGGGCGACTAGGAACTAGGTGGAACTACGAGGAGAAATATTTTCCAGTAGTAGAAGGAAAAGCAGAAAATAAATTCAAAATCAAAGCTATGGAAAAAATATAATATTCAAGATGTCCAGAGACAGATTATATTATTTGGTATGATACAGAGGGAGTTGTTTGTTTAATTGCACCGTCTCAGTACATTAATAAAAGGGGTCATATTTCTGTACCTTAGATAAATAATTTGTAGGTCTTTCATAGCTATTTTACAATAAATCAAAAATTGCTACGTAACTATTGCTAAGTAACTTATGAAAGTATTTTTTATTGTTTTTTTTTTATATTCAAAATGTATTATGTATGTACATCGTTTTATTTTATTTAATTTTTCTATGCCTTTTCTATATAAAAATTATGTTTTTTCTTCTTTCCTTTTTTGATACCTACTTTGAAAATATTAAAATACATACAGCTATCAAATATACTTTAAATCCATTTTCTCTATTATTTTGTTTTCTTAATATTTACGTCGAAAGTCAAATATTTCTTAACTGGGCCGTCATTAGGTCGGTTTACCTTATTTAGAATTATGTCTGTATTTTTAATTTGTTTCCAAATTCCAATAATTCTAATAAGAGTAGCTTAAGCCTTTATTTTGAATGTGAAGAATTTGAAATTGGTCATTAAAAGTGTGTACGTAGAATCTGTTTTTCAATTATTGAAAGCCCTTTTGTGTTCTGCTTCGTTTGTTAAAAGTTCTACTAGTTTGACTGATCGGTTTTTGGGCAATCATCACATTTAAGTTTATATACATTACGGTGTAAGTAATTTTTCTTTTAACTCTTGTTGTTCTTAATATATTTGCCTAAGTTGTTTGTTCTGAAAGCTGGTGTTATTTCTTTGATATGTATTTGGCCAATTTTGTTGATATCTTGCCTGTATACGTAATCGATTTTTTAGGTACACAGGCAAGATACTGTAGGTATCCAGTACTAAAGGTACTGGATTTTTTTTCTGATGGTGGAAATACTAATTTTAGGGCTTGCTTATGTAGTTTTTGATTTAAAATTTTATTTATTGTTTGTTCGCTGTACCTATTAAACAATAACTAAACTTTGAAATCAAAAATAGCTGTAGTAATAATAACTTATAATAAATTTTGTAGAAGTTTCGAAAACAAAACTTTTCAGTATTTTATTGTAAGGTAAAATGAATTTCCGTTCAGCAACGATTGAATCCATCACACATTTAAATATCTTATTTCCTGAATAATCAAATATATAGAACCTGAGGTCTACAACCTAGGTCGAAATCTGAGCTAGAGTTGAATACTTAAGATCTGCATTCCTTAAAATGAAAAACCTTTTGACTAATATAACTCTTTCACTGGATACAAGGTATCGATTTGTGAAAATATATAAATATTTTATTTTTTTATATAGGACAGAGGCATAGACAATTAAGTGCTACAAGAAGGTTGGAGGCCTTCGACATCTAGATATTTAGAAGACTCCCGAAAATACCATGCACAGATTCTGTCAATAAATGGGCAGTATTGCGTGACATGGGCTATAACAGAGAACTTCTTAATATTACCAAGGAATGCAAAACCGCTAATCTAGGACATGGGTACCGAGGAAGACATTATGAGCTTTTAAGGTTGTTATTGGAGAAGAAAATTAGAGGTAGCAGAGTTCTAAGAAGAAGATGTTTACGGTTAAAATACATCACAGAGTGAAGAGCTTGATACTTAATTTTCATTGAGAGCTGCAGAATTGTTGTCGATCTTCAGATATAAAGAGATTAAAAAGCAACTGAAATGTGTTTACTAGTTCGTATACCTATATATAACTGACTAAATATAACTCAGCCAGGTGGTTAATATATGTTAAGTGAAAGCAAGTGGTCTCAAAACTATCCAGGAATTTAAAACTGATCGTATATTGAACACTAGTAGTGCAAGTGTTAACATATAGAGCAGAGATGTAACCACGTACGGAGAACGGCCAGGAAATACGTAAACGCTTCGGATGAAAATTTTTAAGTATGGAGAAGTACAAGAATAATGATTGTGGTGCAGGCATTACAACTTTAAGTTATTTAGAAGTTATAGGGACCCAAAGTCATGAAATTAATTAACGTAACACATCTTTACGTTATCAGTTTCTTAATTTGCTGTAAGAAGTTTAGAGAAACTTTTTAAATAATAAAAAATCAAATAAAAATAATAAACAAAAAAAATCACAATAAAAACATTTGAGTTGTCAGCGATATGGACGTGTGTTGTGTGCTCCGATATCAATTGAAATAAAAAGTGACCAAATCAACTTAATATTTTAGTCTGTAAAACAACAATGTAAATATTTATCGAAATGTGGACTGTGATTAAATTTAAATTAAAAGCAAATATAAGGTAGTTCAAAATGGAAAACCCGAACAATTACACAAATTTTTCACACCTATTACCGAACCAAGTGTTTACTGATACTAATGGACAAATTATGCTAAGTCAATCAATATATTTGTTTTAACTCACACCTTACATAAACTCAGAGCCAATTATGCCGGTAACAATAAAAGATTGATTAAATGAATTGCCAGTTGGTCAAAACAACTTCTCTGTCAGAGTAACCCACATGACAACTGTAACCTCAACTAGTTCACAACCTACGACAGTCAACAATAATTAGCAAACAGTAAACTACAAAAAGGAAAGAGAAGCCCTGACGAAAATGAAAAAGCCCAGCGACAAATCGAAATAAAGGACTACTGGTTATCCAGCTCAAACAAATGCAACAATATATTATGACAACCTACAAAATGAAAATGATAACGAACACATAACAAATGAATCACATTAAGAAAAAAACAAACCAAAATCACTTCAAATTTGTATCGCTAGCATGCAAAACATAAGCCCGCTAATTAAGCTGTTAAACAATATAGCTAAAAACCTCTATCTTTATCTAATTAAAGTACTAGGAAGAGACTGTGCTTCTATTCAAAGCTGTGCTACTTTCGACGTCCAGATGGCTAAATCTGGAATATTAATATTAATATATTAATAATAATAATGGACTAGTTTTTACCTTTACCTTTTTAAATGCCAATATAGGGGAAACAAGAGCTGACAAGTTTTTAACAAACCATGAACATAAACCTACAAATTGCTTAACTTCAGTAGTAGTAGTTGGTTCACAAAAATTCACATGTTTCAACGTTAATTGTTGTTAGTATCTTTGAATTTATTTTTGACTTATGTTTTACTATTTTGATGGCACGAGTCTCCCAATTCTGCTTATGTGATTATTCCATTATTTTTTCTATTTAGAGTTCATTAGTTTATACACTGTACGTTCCATTATCTTTGAATGTTTTCACTTCTATTTTGATCTCTTAACGTATTTCCTGTAATTCTTCTCAGTACTCTCCTTTCTGTCGTTTCCAGGAGCCTTTGTTTTGGGGCTGTATCTGGTCTTGTTTTTGGGGCATATGTCATTATTTTTATTACACTTTGTAAGTTCTTGACTTCGTTTCAGTGTTAATGTGTATGTTTCGCCATATGGTTTTATTAAGGCATCCTACCAGTTTATTTGCTTTTTGTACTTGATCTTCCACTTCTTTGTTCAGGCCTTAATAGCTGGACAGTGTAATTCCAAGGTATTTTATTTCCATTACTTGTTCAATACTGATGCCATCAATTTTAATTTTACATATGGATGGTTCTTTGCTGATTAGTATTGTTTTAATTTTCTGAGATAAGATTATCGTATTAAATTCTTTTGCACTTATGTTAAATCTGTGGACCAGTCTTTACAGACTATCTTCATCTTGAGCTATCAATATTGCGTCGTCTGCGTTACAGAGTATTTTACTTCTTTGTTTCCCATTCTTCTTCAGTGCCTTATCCGGTCCGGATGTTGGCGATCATCAAGGCTATCATGGTTTTGTTGACTGCTCTGCGAAACAGCTCTGCTGAGGTCATCCCAAACCATTGTCGGAGATTTTTCAACCACGAGATACGACGGCGTCCCGGTGTTTCATAATGTTTCCCATTATGTATCCTTAATTTTTTTAACGCTTTTGATAATTTTATTTATGATTAAATTGAAGAGCATGGGGTCAATGAGTCCCCCTGTCTCATTTCGCTGCCTATTTCTATAGGTTCTGTAAGTTGACCATCTATATGACTTCCATTTTATTGTTTTGGTAGATATTTTCAATAGTTTATAATATTTAGAGAACTTCTCCTTTATCAGAAGATAGATTACATTTTTAAGTCTTACTTTGTCAAATGCTTTCTTTAAGTCGATCAAACACAGAAATACTGGTTTAATATACTCTAGTGATTTCCCAGATAGATATACACGATCTTTTACTACGAAAACCGTGTAACCGTGTTAACCTTATATATGAAATATCTTTTATATATAATAATCAAATTGAAATTATTTCACAACAACAATAGATTACAGCAAATGTCATATGCCAACATAACATTTTAAATCAGAATAAAATATGACATTTTTTAGTTACGACAACATAATATAAAACTTTAATTATTACAAAATTCTTTTATTTTAATGAAAGCAATTATTAAAAATGTCTATATTTAATTTAAAATTTAAACATAAAAGTTACCTTTAAATTTCACTAAACTTCTTTCGGCATGTCTGGGGTCGTGAACTGGATCTATTGGACTTGAAAATTTCTGGGAGAACTGGACTGGGAATCTCTGCACACGAACAAAAGGACTATTTCAAGACATGGAGGATTAAAATGGGCAGCACTAGATACAAATTTCAGACTGGACTTTAAAAAAAAAAACAGGAAACTGGAACATCAGAATTGCTGCAGGCGACACAAATCTCTTAAATACCTTGCAAAATGTGTAGTGATTACTCTTTCGTAAACTGACACATTACAGAGAATAAATTTCACTACATTTATCAAATTTTTGCAGATATTTTTTGTCAAAACTACATAATGACCGTTGCCTTCGACCAAATCTTTCAACCTTCCTGTTTCGTTACTCTTCTCAACCTGCCTGACCTTAATTCGGTTTCAAACCAAAAACCAAAATAATTCCCCTCTTGACCTAAATCTAATATCGACGTGGGCGACCCTCTTTACCTTAAAATTCTTGTTTTTAAAACAGGCCTCAACTATGTTACAAAGCGACTTTACATGAATGTTATTCTCTTCCATTTTTTCTCGTCTATATCTTTGATTGCCCACCAGAAGTCACATATTTCTGAGTACGGTTGGGTGAAAAATATCACCATATCGTTATCCATGAAATCGGCTAGTGAGATAATTACTCGACGATCTTTAGTATTTTAACGATAAGTGAAAAATCACTTGAATTATCTATAAGCAGAACTCATTACCTTACCGATAAGTGAAAAATCACTTGAATTACCTTTGAGCAAACCTCATTACCTTACCGATAAGTAGAAAATCATTTAAATTATCTTTGAGCAAAACTCATTACTTTACCGATAATTGAAAAATCACTTAAATTACCTTTGAGTAAAGTTTAATTTATGTTTGGTCGCTATCTTATCTTATCTCTTATTTATCTTATTTAGATGGAAAACACTTAAAATATTTGTGCGAAAGCTCATTACCTGGTCAATAAGCGAAAAATCATTTGCTTACTTCACCGTTAAAATTGTAATAACTTAATTTATGTTATTATACTTTTAATATCTATATATACTTCATCTAATTTACTTATCGTTGCACGTCATCTGCGTCATAGTCCGTGGGGTCACATGATACCAACACGAAATATTTAGGAGGTAGGTGTGTTCTTTTTTAAAATCACTTTGCTGAGTACACTGGCATTACAGCCACTAGACATATTTTATTATATATGCGTAGAAATAATATTTAAAGATTTCTATTAATGTTAACTTACAAGAAATACACAATAATATGTTTCATTTACTTTGTATAAATGCATTATAAAGCGTTTTTATGAAGAACATTTTTGTTCGGAATACTTCTTCTTCTTCTTCGTCTAGCTATTCACGTCCACATCTGAACATAAGCCTCTTCAAGTCTTCCTTTCCATTGTTTTTTATTGTACGCTACTTGTAGCCAATTTTTCCCGGCAGTCCTTTTCAGATCATCTGTCCATCTCATAGGAGGTCTGCCTCTGGGTCTTTTGTGTTGGTATGGTCTCCAGGTTAAAATTGATCTGTGCCATTTGTTTAGATCGCTCCTAGCCACATATCCAGCGTATTCCCATTTCAACTTTAATGATTTTTACACCACATCGGTGACTTTAGTTTCTGTCTTATCCATGTGTTTGTTTTCTTGTCCTTAAGTGATATACTTAGCATTGCTCTTTCCATCGCGTGTTGAGTGACTCTAAGTACATTCATATTCTTTTTTGTGATTGTCCATGTTTGTGCCGCATAAGTTAATATCGGAATAATGCATGCATCAAAAACTTTAGATCTAAGATGTAATTGAATTTGTTGATTTCTGAGTACATAGTTCAGTTTACCGATCGCTGCATACTTTCTTCTTTTTTTTTATTTCTTCAGTTTGAATTTCCCTATTTAGTATTATTTTTTGTCTTAAGTATATATACTCCTTAAACTCTTTCTATAACTTTATCGTTTATTATTGTCACGGTGTCTTCGGAGTGCATAACTTTTGTTTTGTTTAAATTCATTTTCCGTCCTATTTTAGAAGATTCGGTATGTAGTTCTAAAAGCATGGTTTACATTTCTTGTAGGTCAGTAGCTATCAGGATTATGTCATCTGCAAATCGTAGATTACCGAGGTAGCGGCCATTGATGTTTATTCCCTTATATTTCCAATTTAGGTTTTTAAAAACGTCCTCCAAAACTAAGGTGAACAGTTTGGATGATAAAGTATCTCCCTGTTTGACTCCCCTGTTTAATGGTACAGGGTTCGTGTGTTCATTTTCATTTAGGTAGTATGTAGCTGTAGCTTGGTTCATAGTTTCTTTTATTAAGTTAATATATCTGCTGTCTATTCTACAATTTTGCATTGCGTTTATTACGGCCGTGTGTTCTATGGTATCGAAAGCTTTTTCGTAGTCTACAAATGCTAGGAAAACTGGAAACTTGTATTCGTTACATTTTTTTATTAATATTTTTGTGGTTAACAGGTGATCGGAAGTTGAATAGCCTTGACTAAAACCTGCCTGTTCATATGGTTGGTGTTCGTCTAATTTTCTTGTTAGTCGAGTAGTTATGACTTTGGTGAGTATTTTAAACAGGTGTGACAGTAGGCTGATGGGTCTGTAGTTTTCCAATTTTCGACTATCACCTTTCTTGTGTAATAAGATTACTTTAGAGTTGTTCCAGCTCTAAGAGACTTTGCCCTGATGTAAACAACTGTCCACCAGCTTAGTTACAATTGCAATTAGTTCCTTACCTCCTTCTTATATCATATCTGTAGTAATACTATCTTCTCCTGCAGCTTTATTTCTCTCTATGTTTTCCAATGCTGTAGTTACCTCTGAAATTGTTACTTTTGGCATTATTTCTGATCCAACATTTTTTATTAATTTCCGTGCTGTTCTCATCTCATCATCTTGTTGATGTGTTCTGTAAAGTTCTGTGTAAAATTCTTCTATTCGTGTCAGTATGTTTTCTCTAGTTGTGATTTCATTTTCGTCTTTTCCTATTAATGATATCATCTGACGCCGTCCTAGTGTCGGTCTGAGGCATTTTATACTCTTATTTTTTTTTTCAATAGTTGTTGTTATTAATTTTTCGTTTCCTTTTCTTTTTTGTTGTCTGATTCCTTTTCTAATCTACCTATTAAGTTCTCTATATTCGTCGGTTCCCCTTTTGTTAGATTTATTTAAGATCTTCCTTCTTTCTATTTGTTGTAATATTTCTTTGTCCAATTCATTTTATGTTGTTTTTGGTTTTTTGCAGTTGCAGAAGGCTTTTATTCACTGTTTCGGTAATAAGGTTATTCAAATCATCAATATCATTGGAGTTTATCTGCTGCATGCTAACTTGATTTAATGCATGCACTATCTTTTTATTAAATTCACTATTTTTGATTTCTTCAGATGTCCATTTGTATCTTTTTTCATGTATTCTTTTTCTTTCTAGTTTTTTGTTAATTATTAGTTTTGTCCTTATTAGTCTATGATCGCTTCCTAGGTCAAACTGATTTAATACTGATACGTCTTCTACTAGGTTTCTATTCTTCATTAAGATATAATCTATTTCATTCTTTGTCTTTTTATCGGGGCTCATCCATGTCCATTTTCTGCTTGGTTTTTTAGTGAAAAAGGAGTTTTTTATATCACATATTAATTACGATAGTAACCCTAACAAACAAAATCAATCTCTTAATGCTATAGCATGAACAATATTTTTTGTTAGCCCATCTTTAGCGAGCACAAACAAACTGGACGGTTTACCCACTCGAGAGCATGCTACGTACAATTGCCTGTGTGAAAAACATGGTGTAGGGGAAAGTGGGGGAACCGTGCGCGGTGGGGAACGGTGCGCACCATTAAAATTCAAATTACGCGGCATACTGAG
Source organism: Diabrotica balteata (assembly GCA_918026665.1). NCBI lineage: Eukaryota > Metazoa > Arthropoda > Insecta > Coleoptera > Chrysomelidae > Diabrotica > Diabrotica balteata. The sequence continues at coordinate 119,068,330 of OU898276.1, read as the reverse complement.
AGTCCCCTCCCGAACAGGCTTAAGCGGGAACATGCACAGAGTCTCTGAAGCCATTAACTGCCACTGCAGTTGAGTTGTGTACTTAGTGAAAGGCGAAAGTGTGCATTTGAGGTTTTTGTTACTATTTTCCACTTGCACAAATTAAGACGGTGAGTCCGTAAATCTTAACTACTTGTTTTGAAATAATTATATTCTTAAAGAATATCATCTGCTGCATATATGCACACCATTTGGTTGCATTTAGATAAGTAATTTTTGTAGGATGATGTAATTACGTTTTTAAACCATAGTGGGGTAACCGTGCGCGAAAATGCGCACGGTTACCCACTAATCAATTAAATATGAAGCAATATTGTTATCGTTTTTGGGTACTAAAATCCGTCTTTTATTTTCAGATGCCACGAAATTACGTTCGAAAGACTGAAATCCATCAATATAGTGATGAATTGCTGGAGACTGCACTGAATGCAATTAGAAACGATGGGAGGAAAATACGAGAAGTTGGGAGGTCTTTTGGTATTCCTGAATCAACACTCAGAAAAAAGCTTTCTCTAAATCAACTAAAAATCCCCCATCTCGGTAGAAAGGCGATTTTTACAGCAGAAGTGGAAGCTGAATTAACCCACTATATTCTGACACTCGCAAAATTGTTTTACGGCGTAACGCCCCGACAACTGAGGCAGTTAGCGTTTAATTATGCTCAACAGAAAAATATTCCAAATAATTTCAATAAACAAACTCAGTTAGCAGGCAAAGATTGGTTGTATGGGTTTCTCAAGCGAAATCCTGAAATATCATTGAGACAGCCTGAGGGGACTAGTCTTAATCGAATTGCTGCATTTAATGCGGACGAGTTAAAACTTTTTTATTCAAATCTCGAGAAAGTTTTACAAAAATTTAAATTTGAAGCAAACAGGATATATAATATGGACGAGACGGGTGTAACCACTGTACAGAAGAAGTGCCCGAAGGTTTATGGACGTAAGGGTGTAAAAAAAGTAGGAGCTGCTATTTCAGGTGAAAGAGGGAGGACCATTACAGCCGTATTTTGCATGAGTGCCACAGGAAATTATATCGCGCCCATGCTGATATATCCCAGAAAGAGAATGGCTCCTGCGCTGCAGAAAAATGGGCCAACTGGTGCTAACTATAAATGTTCAAAAAATGGATGGATGAATTCTGAACTTTTTCTTGATTGGTTAATGCACTTCGAAAAACAGGCAAATCCCACTTTAAATGACCCGATTCTCCTTATCCTTGACAACCATTCAAGCCATATATCCATAGAGGCATACGATTTCTGTAAGTCAAATCATATTCATATGGTGTCCCTTCCGCCACATACTTCCCATCACCTTCAACCCCTTGACCTATCCTTCTTTGGTCCTTTAAAAAATGCGCTATACAGGGAGTATGATATTTATTTAACTACAACAGGCCATGAAAAGATCACTGAATATGACGTAGCTGAGCTGTTAAATAAAGCGTTCGTAAAAGTCGCATCGATGGAGAAAGCAGTTTCGGGATTTCGTTCTGCTGGAATAAGGCCATTTGACCCTAACAAATTCAACGAAGATGATTTCGCTCCGGCCAACGAAATGAGACAGTTTGTAGTAGAAGGTTCTCCCGAACGTAGCGCTAATTTATTAACACTTGCATCTCAGCCAAATCTACAAAAAATTCCTAATCCGGCAACACCCGAACCTAGTGAAAATTCAGACGGTGAAGATAGACAGACAGCTCATATGCCAAAACAACAGCAGCAGGATCTACCTATTCAAGGTCATCTACCATGTACATCTACCGCTGAACAAGATCATCTACCATCTACATCTAAGTCTGGACACAACCATCTACCATCGACATCTACATTAAATAATTCATTCTTCCAATTTGCACCTATTCCAAGGAGAAAAGAAAAAGGAAGAGTAAAAACAGTGTCTCGTTCGAAACAACACTCTGAAATATTGACTAGCACACCCCTAAAAGAACGATTAGAACAAGCTCAAGCAAAGAAAAGGGAAAAAGACGTGAAAAAAAACATGAAATTAAAAAGTGTCAAAACATTAGGAAAGAACAATATTAAGAAAGATAATAAGAAAATGAAGAGGGCTCCAACACCTGAACTTGATGCACAAGAACGTGACGAGGAAGATGAAATCGAGAATGCTTATTTCTCGATCCCACCTCACTCCTTCTACGGAACCACTACAAGAAAAATAACGGCAAAAGAGAATGTTGCAAAAAAAGTAAAAAAACGCATATGTCAGTCTCCGGAAATTAAAAGAGGGAGAAATAAGAAACCAGCAACGCCTGAATCATCAGAGGTATCTGACATAGACGATAGTGACATTTGTGACGATGATGAAGTAGACGATATCAACCCCAACTATGTTCCATTTGATGCAGAACCTGACGTGCGGACTGAATTATGTGGCATATGTGGAGAACATGGAAAAAGCGAACTATGGTACCGGTGTGTTGCATGTGGCTTATGGAACCACGCGGCATGTACCGGTAAAGATGCCCCCGAACAATACATTTGCGACTTTTGTCAAGGTTAAACAGATACCTACTTAACATTATAGGTATATAATCACTCGTACAATAAATATTTGTTCTTGCATGTGAATTTGTTTTTATACCACTGTATTATTAGGTACTTGTATATTCCAAACTACTGCGCACTGTTCCCCACCCTGTGCGCACAGTTACCCCATGGGGTGGGGAACGGTGCGCAAATGCAATTTTTTACTTTTTCTAATTATATATGATTATGTTAAGAAATTCAATATCTATTATAGTGCATACTGAAAGTAGAATAATTAGGGTATCAGATAACGTTTTTATTTTATTTTTTATGTTTAAGAGTTGACCACCACAACGATTCTCGCTTAGGTGCGCACCATTCCCCCACCTTCCCCTACTCAAACCTAAGCCACAAATAGACATCGTTTGGCCTTGGGATTTGTTGATTGTCATTGCAAATGCTCATCTAATCGGAAACTGAATTCGTTTGAATTGAATTGGCACATCTGTAGATATGATAGAACTCCGTGGTATTATTATATTTTCACCTTTGAACTTGCCATTTAAAATGCTGGCTTTGATAACGTTTTTCATCAATTTTCGAATGACTAATCGCGTACCGTTGCACAGCCGTAGCGGGTTTAAATTACGAAGCAAGATAATTGGAGATCCAGCTTTCAATTGTAAATTATGCGGTGGCATGCCTGGCAAATCCAGCGAGTTCAAAAATTCTGTGGGAAAATTGACAGCTTCGCTGGCATCGCAAACTGTATCAATAGATTTGTATGATAGCAAGTTCCCTGGCAACAGCTGTTGTATCTTCAAATTTAAATTGTTGACGTCTGGATATATAATACATTAGAATCTGGATCCGTGCCGATAAGTAAACTATTCAATGGTTCAGGTGGTGTTTCAATTTCAGGTAGTTAAACTTTTCCTGACGCGCAACACATCCCAGGTGGCTCATTTTTGAATTTGAGAGCATGACAATGCGGACATTCCTTAGCCATAGCACCAATTACCACGTTTGAATGAGCATAATATTCAATATCGGACTTGTACTGGAATGCTAGACGCAAAAATGAATCAGATGTAAATGCACGATGTACCTGTTGGCGTTGTTGGTCATTTGTTCTTCGTCTATTAACCGTAAAACGGCGTGATTGTTGTTGTTCTAAACGTATAACTTTTTTGCGCTCAGCTCGTGTATCTTCTGATTTTTCTTGACACAATTGCTGAATGCTCTCACGTGCATTAGCATTTTGTTGCTGGACTTGTTCTTCGGTTCTTTGGGATCTTTTATCTCTCATACTTCTGGACATACTTGTATTACGGCTCAAATCAGCCCCTTTGCGTTTTCTGGACATTGCTTAGTCTACAAAACGTATATAAATGGAATTAATAAAATAACTTAATGATGGAAAACGTTATAATTATAATTAAGCCCAGGATTATAGCGACAATAGTAGTTTTCTGAAAAAAAAATTGAAACAATAGTTGTAAAAAATTCAAATAATTATTAAAAAAAAGTATACTTACAACACAAAATCCGTTGTTGGTTAAAGCTCGTGACACGTGTTGAGTACTTTTAAGGTTATGTAAATCACTTATAAAACTTCATTAACTGATCTAATCGTGCCAAATACACTTAAAATTAATAATTTTATTATTATGAATAAAATAGTAATAATTAATAGTTATTATGAGAGTTACACAGAAATAGAAAATTGATAATTGTGAACGTTACTACTACACTTGATGCATAAACAATAATCATGGATGGCCGAAAACTGTGTAGGGAGTGAGAGAAGTCTTGTGTGAGTAAAACAGGAGACCAGCTTCAGTTTATGGTATAGTGTGGCATTTCACTCACTAGTAAAGGTGCAGCAAATTTGAAGAATCTAAGATTGGTAACACTAAGCATATATTAGGATTAAACTTTAATAATAAAAATAAATGTTTATTTGTTTAAAAAACATTTTAGATTTTTAATCGGAGTACAGTTAAAAATACTATAATTGATCAGTTATCGAGCGAGATAAAAATGATTAAATTACTAAAATAGCCGTAAAGAATAGGGGTTGATGATAAAAAAGTAAAAGTTTAGGGTTGTATGTATTTTTTAATGCAACATTATAAAAAAAACAAAAATAAAAAATTTCGTCGAAAAATTAAAAAAAAATTAAGGGTGAATAACCCTTATCACTTAGGGGTATGAAAAATAGATAATAACCGATTCTTAGACCTATTGAATGCGCATATAAAATTTGGTAAAGATGGGTAACGCCGGTTCGGAGGAGTACGGTAACTAACATTGTGACAGGGAAATTTTATATATTAGACTAAAATAGCCATAAAAAATAGGGGTTGATGATAAAAGTAAAAGTTCCGGGTTGTATGTATTTTTTAATGCAACATTATAAAAAAAATAAAAAATTTCTTCGAAAAATTAAAAAGAAAAATTAAGGGTGAACAACCCTTATCACTTAGGGGTATGAAAAAAAAAGTAACCGATTCTCAGACCTATTGAATGCGCATATAAAATTTGGTAAAGATCGGTAAAGCCGTTTCGGAGGAGTACGGTAACTAACATTGTTACAGGGAAATTTTATATATTAGAATAAACTAAAATAGTCATAAAAAATAGGGTTTGATGATAAAAAGGAAAAGTTTAGGTTTGTATGTATTTTTTAATGCAACATTATAAAAATACAAAAATAAAAAATTTCGTCGAAAAATTAAAAGAAAAAAATTAACGGTGAACAACCCTTATCATTTAGGGGTATTAAAAATAGATAGTAGCCGATTCTTATATTGAATGCGCATATAAAATTTGGTAAAGATCGGTTAAACCGTTTCGGAGGAGTACGGTAACTAACATTGTGACAGGGAAATTTTATATATTAGATATTTTATATTCTTAGGTTTTGATCGGAAACCGTTCTCTTTCTTCTTCTTCACCAGTGTCTTCTCTTGGGAGGGGCTATGTAACATTTTTTTAAATAAATGTTAAAATATTAAACAATTTCTAATCCCTTTACTCCTGTTGCTGATACTCCCATGGTCGTATTCGCAAATAGCTTGTTAAATTTCATTGGAATCTACCGACTTAAAGACGCCAGGTTAGTTAATCCTTGGCTAATCCTTTTCCGGTTTCAAGCGGGTTCTGTTTAATACTTTGGCGAACGTTGTCGAAAGCACGTTGTAGTGGTTTTCGGAGAGAACCTAATCCAAAAGGATTTATTTTCCTCACGTTCCTAGCTAGAAGGGTCCCGTTATTTTCGATGTCGTTAGAACTGTTTTGCCTGCCTAGAAATGGATACAGTCTGGCCTGTCATTTTAAGTGGGGGATATCTCATCTTGATTTTTTGGGTAGTTTGGTAAATTTTGGAGGAAGAACTTCACTTGTGGTCAGGCAATCTTTGAGTAAAGACGCTCGCTTATCTTACCGCTCTCTGTGCATTTTTTTCTAAGAGTGTATACAATTAAATGTTTGAGTTTTTTATCTAATACCATATAAGATTAAATATTGGTATAAACTACCTTTAATTTAATTTACTTTAGTGCTTAATACAAGTAAAGTATTATAGTAGAAGCAGTGAAATAGTAAAGCAGTCGTCGAGATTTACTGTAAGTTATCATAATCAATTATCTTTAATTATCTGGGCGAATAATATGGTAATCATATCACCTTCAACTATATGGGCGAATCTACGTGGACTATTTCTTCTCCTGTAGTTAAGGAAAACTACCGATTTAGCATTCAATTAAAAGAACAGTTAATATTTTCATATAAACTTTCAATCAGCTAGTAAAAACTACCCACTAATCATTATTACAAACAATTAATTCTCAGTAAGAACATTCAATCATTAAACAACATTGCGAACAGATAATTAACTTGAAACCAAGTGCGGGCTGGTTTAATTTTTATAATACAGAATTCTTGTAACCTTTTGTTATTTTTTTAATTTAAACTTAATTAAATTTGTTATTCGCTATTCATTTTTTTTAAACTTGTTATCTCGAGATAAGCCCATAAACATTCAAGTCAGAACTACGATATCAGCGTTCTTTGCATAATATGCATATTTTATACAATAGGTATGAATTCAATATGTACATTTTGTAGATTGTGTATTTATTAAACTAAGTGAAATTTCGTTTTGTATTCACAGCCTAATCAGAACTTAGTGCTATGAGGCGTATCCAGTTCATCTCTGTAACCTTATTTTTTAGTATGTAATGTAGTTAATAATATTCCACACATGAAGACCACGTTACAGTTTCATCTGTCTCGTCATAGCAATAGGTACATTTTTTTACTTTTTGTTTGGTCAAACTATCTCGCATTTTATTTCTTTGAATACTATCCGATACTAAACACTGGTGGAGTAGGTTTATATCGTGGTCGGGGCTCTGTAATGTTTAAAAATGACGATAGATGTCTTCTTCTTAGGGTGCCTGTCCGTTCCGAAGGTTGGTGATCATTCTGGCTATGATGACTTTGTTGGCTGCTATACGAAATAGCTGTGTTGAGGTTTTTCTATACCATGATCTCAGGTTAGCAAGCCAGGATATTCTTCTACGTCCTGGGGCCCTTTTTCCATCAATTTTACCTTGTAAAATGCATTGAAGTAGCTCATATCTGCCTCGATTTCTCATCACATGTCCCAAGTACTGCAGCTTACGGCCCTTCACGATGTTGACCAAATCTGCAGTTGTGTTCATCCTCCGCAGTACTTCAGATTAATGTATTTGTCCAAATTCCGTTATTCCATAAAATCTTAAATCGTCCTGTATAGTTACTTTAATTCTTATAAATATTTTACCATAAAATATATTAAGACGTATTTATTTTGACTTACAGTAACGCTGATAATAAAAACCTTATTCAAGAATATCGCTTACCGAAATAATATTCTTTTAAAATTCTTTAGAAGTTTTACCGAAGATGTGCTTACAATACTCTGTGTGTTATGAGACTTCTGTAAATGAAATCTCTATACGAAAATAACCGTCAGCTATAACAAATTCACTGAATCTTCTTAGAAGTCTAACACTTGTCTACAGTTTAGTAAAAATATATTATCTGCTCTTTTTAGTAATTTAAATCAGTCTGTTTATCTGCAAAATTCGAAAGAAGCCCCATAAATGAAGCGCTGTTCCATTATATTCTAACGTTCTCTTCGAAAATAGGACGACCCAAAAAGCCAACGGTACTTTATTATAAAAATATTTCTCCTATAAATAGGCTGACGGTGATAATCCTTTTCATTTGTGTCGCGGATAAGCCACATTAAGATAACAGGAATATAGCGGAGATGCGCTGTCCTGAGTTTTTGCATTCGGTTAGGAAACCATGTTGGGGTTCTATTACCCAGGACCTCCACATGAAAAGCATTTGGCTGATTGTTGTGCCTCTATAGCGCATCAGAGTGCTATAGGGGGGAAAGGGATGGTCTAGAGCATTGGAGCATGGTGGGGTGACACCTGTTTTTACTCGAGTCAACACACCTTGCTCCAATGAATTGTTACACCCGATCGTACTACCTGGGTGACCATTTCTCATAGGCCGGGTTCAATTAAATTGCTTGCTTGCTCCTTTTCATTTATAGTTAGTTGAGTTCGACTCCAACAGTCGAGCAGAGCTAACGTCCGAGAATCGAAGAGCGATACCACCGAGAAGCTGCAGCGACCGAGTCCGAGCCGAACTTATTAGTTCGTCACCGTGAATGTAAGCACGGTAGTGGAGACTTGGCGCTAACAGCGCTTAGGCCAGAAAAGAGAGGCAAAATCCTACGCCACAACGAGGTTAGCCGGGGAGATTTGTTTTTTAAATCAAGTGTTCACGGAGGCCAAAATTGAGGCGTAGGAAAGTGAAAAAGCATACGGGCTTTTAGCCCGTCGGGATATTCTCTGTGCCTCCGTTGGGATGACACTGTGGGATATAGTTGTTTAGAACTCTATATCTGGCAGAAACGGTTCCAGGGTCAGAGAATTGAGAACATCAAGAGGATCCCTGCTTGGATGGATCGATCACGATCTCCGCCTGATCGTAAGGCAAACCCCTCTAGTCCCTATGGTTGCAGTGAGTGGAAACTCCACGGCAACATCTATGATGCGTTACTGAACAACGACGCATCCGATGGACACGAAACGACGACGAACTACGACGTCTTCAAAGACCTTCCCGTGGATGAATGGGAAACCCATGCTACTGAAGAGGATGTCAAACGTCCTAAGAACCAAAAAAAGGAGGACAAAAGCCTGCGCGGAGGGAAACCGCATTATTGATGAGACGACAGACGACGACACGCCGAAAACAGGAAGCAAGAGGATAAGGAAAAAAAGTAGCGAGGACAAAAAGTCCGAACTACAAACAGTGAAGAAACTTCTACAAGAAAAAGAAAAGGAAAATGAAGTCCTCAAAAAGAAGATAGAGAAGTTGCAAGATATAATTGTAAACTCCCAAAAATCCATAATAGATCATATGGATAAGAAGTTCGACCAACTTGAGGGCAAAAAACCGGAGGCAACCCTGGAAAAACAGGCGCTAAAGAAGAAGGATGTCAACCTAGAAAACAGGCCACAAACAAGAAGAAAGCCACAGAAACAATCCCTAAAGAACCAAAAGCCACGGGAGCAGCTCCCAAAAAACAAAATGAAGAAAAGCCGAAAGAGGTAAAATCCAAGAAAAAAGAAGACTTCCCCCACTCACCCCTACCAAACCTCAAGATGCACAGGATAGTGATGCGCAAGTTGATCGACACCTGTAATTAATTTACAGAGTGTGAACTACACTGGAGCCATCCTAAACACAGCCCAAAAAGAGCAGGTAATTACTAATAACAAACTATCCAGAAGCGGACGTGAAACGCTTATTCAAGCTAAAAGTCCAGACGACTACAGAAAGATGGTGAAAATCATCGAGAAGTTTAACGAAGAAACGAAAATCCAGTGGATAGTTTTTCCACTGGAAGAGGATATAAAACCAAAAATGGTTTTAAGAGGGCTACCCTCTTCTTTAGACCCAAAGGGGCTTCAAAGCACCTCGATGTGTGAAGTGTGGAGATGATCATGAAACAAGAAGTTGTCAGATGCCAAAAGAGCAGAAGGCAAAATGTGAAAACTGCCAAGGCCAACACCCGGCAAATTTTCAAGGATATCCCAGATGTCCAACCTGGGGCCGTTAACAACAACCTCAAAGACAAGGACCAGTCACGCAAAGTAGGCCACAAAGCACTTCAACAGGGATATCATACGCCCAGGCTGCAAAACCACAGGAACATGATAACATCATCCTCAACTCCAGGCAACACCAGGACGGCCTAGTAAATTCCGTAAAAGAATTACTCACTAGGGTCGGAAACGAGGCGATAGCGGACTTCAAGTTGGCACTGAACTAGTGCAAACTAATAGGGGATACTTGGGGATAGGCTCCTGGAACCCAGAAGGTATAAGGACCAACCAGAACATTCTGGACGAACTGGTCAATAGATATGAAATGGACGTCGTAGCTATTCAAGAAACCAAACTAACAAACAACGTTAACATCAAATTTCCAGGATACGACGTATACAGGAACGATACCACAGCCAGAGCAGGCGGCACAGCAATACTCGTGAAAAAAGGCATAAGACACACTAGATTACAAACACCACAACTAGTAACTATGCAAGCAATAAATACGTTCCTAAACGACGAATCTTCAATTATAATAGGATACCTAAACGCAAGATCCCCTAACTGGAATGACAGAGCTACGAACAGAAATGGAAGACTACTAAACACGTATATAGAAAACAACGAAGAAGTTATGGCAATGGGCCCCACAGATCCAAGGATTACGCAGGAAACGCACTTCCAACGCATATAGACATAGTAGTTGCTAAAAACCTAGGACTACAAACAGAAATTCAAACATTAAACGAAGGTACAACCGACCACAACCCCATCCTATTGGAACTAGGAACGTGGGAAGCAGAAAGCACAATCAAAAGGATCAAAAAGAAAACAAAGTGGACAAACTCCAAAAGACTCGTGAGCACTGGAATAAACATTCTCCCAGTGATAGACAATCCGCGAGAAATAGAAGACAGGGTCCTAGAGTTGGAAAACATCATTGAACAAGCAATCAGCAATAGCACTACAAAACAGGAAGTAGAAATGCATACGGGCAGATTAAAGGATACACCACAGGCAATAAAAGACTTGATAAGGGAAAAGAACAGGGCAAAACAAACAGCAAGAAGAACAAGGAACCAGGCAGACAAAAATAGAGCAAATCGGCTAAATAGAGAGGTCAAAACAGCACTACAACAACACCGTAGTGAAAACTGGGAAAACCACATAAGGGACATGGAAGAACAAGGACCAAATATGCAGAATATTTGGAAACTGCAAAAAATCCTCTAAGAAGTGACAGAAAACCAATTCCTCCATTAAACGGAGAAAATGGCATAGTATACAGCACAGAGGAAAACTAAGAGGTAATGAGGAGTACTTTTGAGAGAGAGTGTACATTAAATTACCACCCAGACGAAGACATCGACTTTATAGAAGAAGTCGAAAGACAAAGAGAAAGACCGGAAAACCCAAACAAAATTATCCCTAAAAACAACACCTGAGGAGATAAACGAGCTAATCAAGAACAGTTCGCCAAAAAAGCCACCCGGTCCAGACCAGATCACGAATAGAGCTCTAAAATACCTACCAGCGAAAGCCATTGTATACTTAACAAACGTCATAAATGCAATGCTAAGGTTTAAAAAAATCCCAAACAGATGGAAAGAGGCCCATGTCATAATGTTACCAAATCCCGGCAAAGACAGCACATTTCCACAAAACTGCAGGCCAATAAACTTACTACCAGCAATCAGTAAGATAGCAGAAAGGGTGATACTCAGCAGACTTCAAGCTGAAACAGACAGACTGAACATCATACCTGAAGCTACAGTACTCAGACTAACAGAGTACATAGCAGCTGGATTCAACGACAAAAAATACACAAGAGCTGCATTCCTGGATGTAAGCAAAGCATTCGATAGAGTCTGGCATAAGGGACTATTATACAAAATAAGAGGATACGGGTACAGTGGAGCAATGACAGGACTGATCTCTTCGTACTTGCGCAACCGTAGTTTCAGAGTCCGGATAGGTTAAGTCCTGTCCGAACTCGGGAACCCGGAGGCTGGAGTGCCACAGGGGCAGTACTGTCACCTCTGCTGTACACGATATACACAGCAGACATACCTAGAACACCAGGTACATTATTAAGTCTCTATGCCGACGATACAGCGATAGCGGCCAAACACAGAAACGTAGACATAGCAGTCACCAACCTACAGACAGCACTAGACAACATAGAAGAATGAAGTCTAAAGTGGAAAATAGCAATAAACTCAGACAAGACGCAAGCTGTACTTTTTAAAAAGAGGCACCAACAACCGGAAGAACAGGTAACTATGCAAGACAATCCCATTGAGTGGAAAAACGAAGCAAAATACCTCGGAGTAATAATGGATAAAGGACTAACTTTTAGCAAACACGCAAAAGCTACAATACAAAAAGCCAACATGGCAAGAGCCGCAATAAGAGGCCTAGCAGGAAGGAAAAGCAAACTCCGCATTAAAACCAAAATAAGACTAATAAACAGTATAGTCATTCCTATACTGACCTACGCGTCACTTGCATGGGGACACATATGCAACACGACCAAAACAAAAATACAGGAACAACACAACAAAAGCCTAAGAGAAGCAGTAAACGTACCAAGATACGTAGCTGAAAGATTCCTCTTCAGAGAATTACAGCAAATCAGAGTGACTGACACTATGAAGGAAAAAGCAAGGATAAAGTTCGCAGAATTAGAGAACCACCCCAATCACATTCTACGAGAGACAATGAGGTACGACGCTTTCCACAGATGGAAGCACAAAAGACCGAAACAACAGATAGTAGACTAAAGAAAGACCAGAGAGAAAAATAAAAAACCCCTCTCGAGGGAAACGTAAATTACAAAACTCCAGAGTGAAAAGAAATTCCAAAATCATAATACATACACAAGAAAGATAGTTCGTAGCTCAAATCACCCAGGATACCGCATATCGCCTTGCACACAGTGGGCCCAGCAGCTCACACAAGGATACAGTCTGTATTGCGGTATCGTATAATATTTTATATATTTTCTTTATTATCTATAATATGGACTATATACTAATTATGATTTTTGTTCACAGGGCCACCTGTGATCAAAAAAAAAAATCACAAAAAACCGGCTTCGGACACCAAAAAAATTAACCAAAACCCAAAACCCGGGCACGTAGGGCCCAACCCCTTAAGCACCAAGTCGCCGAACTGAGCCGGGACTCAGAGCGGAGACTTGAGCCCCAAGTAAGCAATTTTAGTTCGCGGATAAGCCACATTAAGATAACAGGATGGCCTAGAGCATTATAGCACGGTGGGGTGACTCCTGTTTATACTCGAGTTAATAGACCTTGCTTCAATGAATTGTTACACCCGATCGTAATACTTAGGGGTGAACATTTCTCATAGACTGGGTTCAATTAAATTGCTTGCTTGCTTTCTCCTTTTCATTTTCCGGTAGATCTTAAGTTGAAAAGAGTTGTTCCTGTTCATTGCAGAAGAAGCTGTAATTTGTGATTTGTATCACCGCGTTTGTTAGTTGAATTACGCAATTTAATTGGTTATTTTAAATGCATATATTTCTTAGTATATTCTTTTATTTTTTTTTTCTACTTTTACTAAATTTTTATTTTCGTCTCTCCGTGTATCAGAATCTCATTGCTACTGTATTATGGGGTTCACGAGTTGACTAGTGTGCTAGCCAAATTCATCTTTAATTAAGATCCGTATTCCTTACTCCACTCAATTTACTGTTTGTATTTTGAGAACGATTTCCGAAGTGGAAATTGAAACGTGAATAAACGTATTTTTATCTTTAATTGTGGCTTATTCCCAGTTTAATAGTAATTTACTCCACTCATTATAAGAAAGTTGACTGAACATCCAGGTCAGCATACAACTGATTTATTTTATAGTTTAATCGGGTTTATGTGAACACAAAATCCTTTTCTTTTGCTCAAAGATTAAGTGAGGTCATTTTCTAGGAAAATTATTAACACAAAAAGAGACTAATAATTATAAATATCTTATTAAGATCAATACTTAAAATCTCAAATTAAAACAGAGCATATTTTATTATTTTTTTATTAATATTTAATATTTAATGTTACTTTACATAAATGTACAGTCACAAGCTGAAACAAGTTAAGGTCTCTGAAGAGACCTAAGAAGTTCGAAAGACGTATATGTGGACGACAGTGGCCCTGCATTGAAATTAAATCTTAAACGTATTTCTGCTTTATTAATTTATTCATGTTTGAATTATTAAAACCTAATTATTCTTCTTTCTTCTTCTTCGTGCGACTAGGATTAATCCTGTTTGTCTGCCTCTTTTGTCTTTGTTGACTGTACATTATCTTTCCACCTTTTGACTCTATAATATCTATCCACCTTTTTGGCGGCCCTTCAACGGGTCTTCTGCTATACGGTTTGTTGTGTTTACAGATGTTCGCTAATCTGTCTGGTCCCATTCGGTTTACATGTTCGTTCCAGTTTTTTTTCTTGTTTTTATCCACCTGTTCATATTTTGACTTTTGAATTGTTCGCGTATACTTCTGTTGGTTTGTCTGTCTCTTAATAATATGCGCGCTATTTATCTTAATACTTTTATTTCGATATTCTTGATTTGTTGTTTCCTCTTTCTTGTATCGGACCTTGTCTCGTCTGCATATGTTAGGATTGATCTTACTGTTGTCTTGTATACTTTCATTTTGCTTTCCGTGGTCAGATATTTTTTTCTCCATATGATTTCTCGGAGGCAACTACTTACTCTTGTCGCTTTTGATGCTCGCCTTGTGGTCTCTGTTCTTATATCCCTGTCACTAGTGATCTCTACTCGTAGGTAATTGAATTTTATTACTTGTTCTACAAGTTTGCCGCCTATTTCTAGTTTGCATCTACGCGGCTCTTTACTGATCACTATACATTTAGTTTTTTCTACTGATATTCTCATATTAAGTTTGTTTGCTGTGATATTGAAGGTGTGGAGCTGCCTTTGTAGGTCATCTTCGTTATCAGCAATTAGTACTGCATCATTGGCATAGCATAGTATCGTGATTTTATTCGCTCCCATGTGGTATCCGTGTCGTTTTCTTACTTCGTGAATTATTTTATTCATCACCATATTGAATAACAATGGGCTGAGCGAGTCTTCTTGGCGGATTCCTCCTTTTATTTCTATTCTTTCTGTTTCTCCTATTGGCATTATAACTCTAGTCTTATTGTTCTTGTTAACTTCAATAATTGTCTTTATTACCTGATGGTCTACTTGTTCAGCTTGTAATAAATTGATGTCATTTCGCTTCACCCTATCAAAAGCACTTTTTAAGTCTACAAGGAACATGTATGCTGATTTTCCATATTCAATAGACTTCTCTAATATTTCTCTGATAATAAAAATTACACCTATTATGCTGCGGTTCTTCCGGAAGCCTTGTTATTCATCTGCCCTGTTCGGTTTTTCCTCGATTTTATCTTTTATGACTGCCGTTAACAATTTTAATGTACTATTCATTAGACTAATGCCTCTATAATTTTCAAGATTTCTCGAGTCTACCTTTTTATTTTTTATAATCACCCTTATTATATACCCTTTTTATAATTTTTTTATTCGTTCTTGTAGCCCTTCTTTTGATCTTAGTACTCTATCGTGGGCTTTGTTAATTATTATTTTTTTGTTCCCTTCCTTTGTTTCCCGTCCCTTGTTCCCCCGTAATGTTATGCGTACAAATTCACGTATTTCTGCTTTTTGTCTCCTTATCATCTTCCACACCTTTTTCTGGGATTCATAGAGGTCGTATTCCATATCTTTCGTAAATTTCTCCCACTGTTCTTTTTTGATGTTATCTATTTCTTGGTTTATTCTATTACTGATTCTCACGTAGTCTGCTTGTGCCTTCGGAGTCTTCACTTCTTTGTACGTTAGGAAAGCTTGTTTCTTTTCATTTGCTAGTGCTTTCACCTTTTCTTTATACCATGGAGTTCTGTATTCCCGTTTATTTCTGTTAACTTTTCTTTTACCTAAAGCTTCTTCCGCTGCTTGTAGGATACATTTTTTAATAATTTTAAAGGTTTCCTCTATATTATTTTTAGTCTCTAGACTATGGCTATTTAGCTTTTCTGTTAGTTTGTTTCTATACAAGTTTTGTGGATCTTCTTCTTCTAAGCTTTCTATGTTTAACTTTTATTCTACTTTTGTATTTCGCTTGCCTTGTATGATGGATGCTATATTTATTTTTCCTAGTACCAGGTCATGGTCGGATCCTATATTGGCGGAAGATAGAGTGCGCATATCTATTTATTCTTGGGGTGTATTGTCTGTTTGTTACAATGTAGTCAATCATAGAGTTACGTCCTCTTGTATCTGGCCAAGCTTCGTTTAACTCGCTGAGATAAGAATACGACCGAGGCCAGAAGACCCTGCCTGCCGTAAGATGCGGCTAATGGGTGGGCAATGAGAGGTGGAGAGCCGTCGTTCGAGGTGTCGGGTTTGTAGAAACGCACTCGAGATGCATAGCCATCTCGGTCCCCTGTCTACATTCCTAGTATCCGAGACGAGCATCTGGGACTGGAAATACCTCCCACGGCCTTACGAAGTGACGTACAACAATGTTTCGGCATCGTGCCACCTTAGTAGGTATCGGACTGGTAGGGGCAGTGGTAACGCTTACGGTCGTATTCCGAAAGGCCAGGAAGACCAGGGTCCAGCCAATTTTAATTGGAGGGAACACGAATTAGTCAATGTATCTGACCAGGTGATCTTATGTTGTATTGGGTGGTCAAAATATGTATTGTTAATTCGGAGGTTATTCATTACAACAAATTTCTAGAAGTCTTTCTCCGTTGTCGTTGAGCGTTTCTCCGTTAAATATTTGTGTAACTCTAGCCACAGGTATGTTGCCTACTCTGGCGTTTACGTCGCCCAGAATTATTGTTTTACTACCGGCTATTGTGGTGTCCAGTAGATCTTGGAGCTGTCCATAAAAAGCATCTTTGTCTTCCTTGTTTTTGTTGTTGTCCGGTGCATATACGGGGATAATATTAAGTATCGTTTGCTGAAGCTTAGGCAAACCAGCATCATGTGTTGATGATTTATCTTATTCTGATGTATCTTATTTCTTGAATATTGTTACTATATTTATTGTGCATTAAGAGGCCTACGAATTCATGAGGATATTTGTAGTGGTAGACTATATATCGTAGAATATTTGAATTTGTTTTGGCAAGTAAGAAATCTTTGGATTTCTACTAATTTTGCTATTAGATGGCGTTGTAACGTCCTATATTAAAGATTGTGTCAGGCCTATTCTATTATCACTGTTTATATAACTTTACCATGTATATATATATATATATATATATATATATATATATATATATATATATATATATATTATAAGTTAAGAAACCAGAACTGCTAGTTCACCTATAATAAAAGGAGCGTCAGTAAGTCATAAGTCACACCTCGGCGTCACCGAGCTTATAAATTATTTGTATTGTATCGCGTCACTCTTATTTTGCATTTTACTGTAGTAAGTAGACTTACATTTTACTGTAGTAAGTCAATAAATTCCTTTTTAAAAACATCGTTCTTGGACTTAGAAATATCACTGGCGCAGTCAGTCTGGATTTTTCAGGAATTAGGTTAAACGGTACAAAATCGTTAAACGTTACAAAAATCGAACGGTTTCGCGTAGACAAGATATCACGAAGACCTGGGAAAAGAACAAAAATCGTCGAACCCTAGAGGCAGTAAATTTAAGGAGTAGTTTCAACGAGACTTCGGAGAAGTACAAATTCGTCAAATCCTATAGGCAGAAATGTTGAAAATCTACATTTTAATGTAAGTGTTTCCTATTTTTCCATTTTAATTTCCATTTTATTATTTCCGTATTTGAAAACACTTATAGTCAGAGAGCTAACAAGATTAAACAGAGGTTTTATGATTTTACAAGATTTTTATTTTTAATACGAGAAAGATTATTATTACTATATTATATTATTATATTTTTGAAAATATTTTATTATATTTAAGTTGAAAGTTATATATTGAAACATATTTTATATTTTATTACAATTTGGTATATTATCTGAATAAAAAGAATAAATATTTAATAAGTGAAACTGGTAGTAAATTAGATTTAAGTAGTCGTGTAGCAGAATTAAATTCAGTTTTAGAACAAAATAGCGATAAAAATAGCGAAATGACTCAAAAAACTACCAATTGTTAAAACTTTACTTAGATTCTATCCCAGCATACGATGGTAATCCACATACCTTAACCATATTTATAGCAAATTGTGAAAATTTAATAATCAATTTTGCTAGCCAGACAGACGGCACCTGAAATACATTCTTACTTGAAACTATATTAGGTAAATTAAATGGAAGGGCTCAAATGCTAATAGGCTCTAGGACATAATTAAATACATGGCTACTCGTAAAAGATGCCCTTAATCTTAGTTTTGGAGACCAGAGAGATCTCGATCGCCTTATCCAAGACCTGATAACGTTGAGGCCTTTCAATAATGAAACCTCTTATAATTTTGGCATGCGATGCCACGAAACACATAGTTTAGTAGTACAAAAATTAAATACGCTTAATATTAAAGCACGAGAGAAATTAATTAGAATACAAAGTTACGATGACTTATGTTTAAAAACTTACATTAAAGGCTTACTCTTATCGTTACAAACAAATATAAGATTGAGAAACCCAGATAGTTTAAAGAAAGCTATGAGCTTCGTTATCGAAGAAGATAATTTTCTATATTCGTTACAGCGCAGAAATAATTTAAACTCACAAAATTCTTTTAGACCATCATCGAGAAATATTTCTACGAGAAACAATAATTCTAATCAAACTTTTATTTCTAGAAATAATTTTCAACAAAATCGCCCTAATATGAGACTTCCACCTTACCAATATCAAAACATCAGACCGCAATACCAAAATAATAATTTTAATCCTAACAATACTTTTCAACCACACCAAAATCACTTCCGAAATTTTAAAAATTATAATAATTCTAACTTCAATCCAAGAAATTTCGACAATAATAATTCTAATTTCCGACCAAGGAACCATAATAATAATCCTAATTTTCAAGAAAGAAATGATTATAATCAATCCAAAATCAAAATTAATACCAGCCAGAACCGATGGATGCAAATTCACGAAATACTTCTTTAAGATCTAGACCACATTTTACCTCTACGCAATTATTTAATCAACAAATTAATAACGATCAAATACAATTCGAAAACCCCTTTGACAATAATATTCCCACTGATTACGAACACCCACCTCAAAGTTCATTACCCTATTCGTTACAGACTTACGAGAACAATTATTATAAAACTCAATCCAGACCTCCAAATTAGACAAATAAAAGATCATATCACAATCCCACTCAAAATGTTGAAAACACAAAGAAAGTTACAATCCGACATTAAATATTTAAATACAACGGTACCAGATATTATTATTCCTGAACTCAATGCCAGATTTTTATTAGATACAGTCTCTTCCAAAAGTTTGATATCTCCACAGTTAACGCATAAATTTTATAAAAATTTTATTTCTTACAAAAGCTTTATTATACAGTCCGCTCACGGAATTTCTATGCACAATGCAATAATTAATATTCCAGCTTTTAACATTTTAAAAGTAAATCAATATAAGTTTTATGTTTTTAAATTTAGCGAAAATTTTGATGGATTAATTGGTATAGATTTATTACAAAAATTAAAAGCTTCAATTAATGTCAAGAATATCTTACATTCCAAATCAACTTTCAATCCTACAATATTTATTTCCCCTAGAACTAAGCAAATAGTCAAAATACCGGTAAAATTAAATGTAGGATTAGGTATACTAGAATATAAGAATTTCGGAAAGCAATCGAAATTCCTAAAGCAGTAGTTGACGTAAAAAATAATTTTGCTATAACCACCATTACGAATATAAGCGAATATAAGACAACGTTAAGTATTATTGAACCCTTTGATATAGAGCCATTGGATATAGTAAACATTAATTTTATAAGAAAGATGAAAACTGATGAAGAAACGTCTATTAATGATAATAACATGTTAAAGAGAAATTTAAAAAATATAAGGATAAATCATTGAAACAAAGAAGAAAGAGAATGACTAAAAAAGCTTTGTTTCCAATATAGAGACATATTCTATTGCGAAGGAATACCCTTAAATTTTACTAATAGTATTAAACCTAAAATTAAACTCACTGATAATTCTGCAATATATACAAAATCATATCGTTTCCCGGAAGTTCACCGAGAAGAAGTTAAATCCCAAATAAATAAGATGTTAGCAGAAGGTATAATAGAAGATAGCAATTCCCCGTTTTTGAGTCCCAATTGGGTGGTCCAAAAAAAAAACAAGATGCTACAGGCAAAAGAAAATGGAGTCTAGTAATAAATTATAGAAAGTTAAACGAGAGAACCGTAGATGATAAATACCCATTGCCAAACATAACAGAAACTTTAGATAAATTAGGAAGAACAAATTACTTTTCGACACTAGATCTTACAAGTGGCTTCCACCAAATAGAAGTAGACTCAAAAGATATTAAAAAAAAAACAGCCTTTAGTACCACAAGGTCACTTTTAATTTAAAAGAATGCCTTTTAGTTTGAAAAATGCACCTTCGACTTTTCAGAGAGTTATTGATAATGTTTTAAGAGGATTAACAGACGAAACTTGTATAGTATATTTAGATGATATTTTAATTTATAGTACATCTTTAAAAGAGCACCTTGAAAAATTAAAAATAGTTTTCGCAAGACTCAGATAGAGCAACTAAAAAGTACAATTAGACAATTCAGAATTTTTACAAAAAACAGTTATGTATTTAGGATATATAATTACCACTCAAGTGTACCAAACCCTAATAAAATCGCCGCCATAAAAAGATTTCCAATTCCAGAAACCCAAACTGAAATAAAAAGCTTTTTAGGATTACTAGGTTACTATAGATGATTTATAAAAGATTTTGCAAAAATTACTAAACCGATGACCAAATGTTTGAAAAAAAGTTCTAAAATAAATCACGATAAAGATTTTATTGACCGTTTTAAAACTTGTAAACCATTTTTAACAAACGACCCTATTTTACAATATCCAAATTTTTTCCAACCATTTATTTTAACGGCAGATGCTAGCAATTTTGCAATTGGAGCTGTATTATCACAAGGAAATGTTCCAAATGATCGACCCATTGCATACGCCTCAAGAACACTAAATAAATCAGAGACAAATTATTCAAGTATAGAGAAGGAGCTAGTAGTAATTGTATAGGCCTGTAAACATTTACTTTACGGAAGAAAATTTTACATTTACACGGATCACAAACCATTATCTTGGATTTTCAGTCTAAAAGAGCCAAAGTCAAAATTAATACGATGGCGTCTAAAACTGGAAAAATACGATTATATAATATAATACGAGAATCCAGTAGACCCATAACCTTCAACAAGTAACAATAACGACTAAAGACAAATTAATATTATTTCTGATATAAGAATAGCTCCAGACAAAATAGATACACAAGACGAAACCTCAGACGAATCTACACAGCATTCAACCGCAAACTAAACAACGAATCAAGGAATACCCATTTTAGACGAAATAATAAATAACAAAGTTCACCAAATTTTAGTGTACCCAAACGTTTACCCAAAAACCGATATAACTCATGAAACCTATCAAAACCATAAAATAATTAAAGTTAAAATTCCTGAAACTGATAATGAAAAATATATTTTTGAATTTCTATTTATCTATTCTTATATATCTTCTATATTTTAAATATATTTTTGAATTTTACACAGAGCTTAACAACACATTTTATTTATATTTCAGTAAAGACAACCTGTATAATGATTTTAATAAATATTACCTAAAACTTTTCTGAAAATGGCCCGAAACTAATTAAATGCACTAGATTAATTAATACAGTAGCGAACGAATAACAAATCATTTTATTAAAAAATTACTACGAAGGACAAACTAACCGTAGAGGAATTAACGAAACTTTCGAAAAATTACGTCAAAATTATTACTGAAAAAATATGAAGACATCTATTACTAATTACATTAACGAATATTCTATTTGCCAGAAAAATAAATACGGTAGACACATCCCCTATGTTCCGCTAATGCTTACGAAAACCGCCAGAAACCTTTTCAAATTGTTCATATAGATATTTTTACATATGACGGTAACAAATATTTTACTATAACGGACGCATTTACTAAATTTGCCCAAGCTTATTCTATTCCAGGTAAAAACATAATTCACATAACGAAATCCTTAATAAATCCAGACATATCCTAAAGAAGATGACTTAATGGACTACGCTCTTATAGCTTACAATAATTCTATTCATAGTTCCACAAAATTTACCACATTTAAATTTACTTTCGGACATATAGACTCTAGAAACCCCAACGAACTATTTCTTTCTCAAAATTTCTATTCAGAATATATAACTAATCATAAAGGCAAATAAAAACACGTTTACCAAAACATACATGAAAATCTAACATAAAATAAAACTAAAGTAATTAATCAAAGAAACTATCAAGGATAAACAAATTCAGAATTAAAAATTGGACAAGTAGTTTATAAAGTTAATACCCAAAAACGTAACAAAAAACATCAACCATACTTAGGTCCCTACAAAAGAGATACATCCAAATTCCATAACTTAAACGACAACCCCGGACTTCATTTATGCACAGCCCGAATTCAGAGAGATGTTTGGTCTTTTATACATATCTATGACATTACAAATATTACTACAAATTTCCTAACTCTACAAAATCAATATGATTCCATGATAAATACCCTTTCAAATACTTCTCAAATTGTAAGCTTTAATAAAGAATTTCAAGACTCCTATTATTTAATCCAAATTTTGGAAAACAAAATTTATCTTGAGTTAAAACAATTAAATCCCTTTTGGAATACCAGATCTAAAAGATCTTTATTTGATAGTGTAGGTTTCGCAATCAAATTTATAACCAGAAACCTAGACCAAAACGATGCTAAACGTTACGACGACGCTATATCAACTCTAACAAATAATCAAAATAATATTAAAACTATAGTTAAAAATAAAATCAACTTATTCAGATCTTCAATAAAGAATTTTGAAAATAATACAAAAATCTTAGCACATAACCAGTTAATTTTTTAAGTTCACGAATAACAGAAGTTCAAAACTTAATTAAAGATATAAAGATAGAAAAAGTTGGGACATTTCATTATTTTGCACTAGAAAGACTTGTATCGCAATTTTACACAGATTCCAAATTAATTATGACCTATTAGAAAAAATCAAAATCAAAAGTTGCTATCAACTTTTCAAAGCTAAATACCTTTCATAATTCAATAGCCGACCCAAATGAACATTTTAATATTTCTCGAAATTTTAAACGTCAGTAAATTTCTTAAAAATAAATTCTCTTTTGAATTATCTTTGCAAAATATTTTGTTATTCGAAAAAATAATAAAGATAAAAAGTTATAGTCAAGCATATAAAATAATTTTTGTACTTGAATTGTTGAGATCAATGACAATGATTATTATCATCCTTATTCCTTTCCGACCAGATACCAAACTCATTTTAGAACAATTATTCCAAAATCCAAGTTCCTACTGTTCAATCGATATCAGTATGCACTTGCCAACGTTCAGTGTAAAAAATTGGTAGAAGAAGAATATTTATGCCACGATGTCCAGTCAATTGAAGTAACAACAGTCCTTGCGAAGTTCAACTCATAAAGTACTTAAAGTTTCTAAATCGACGTCAATCTGTGCTATAATAATAAACAATATAACATAAATAAATAATATAAAAATTCAAAAACTAGAAAACAATACAAACAACAAAAGTGGATCGTAGTAACACTAAACAAAGTGATTAGTATTCAAAAATGCGATAAGAATTCGGACAATATTCCATTAAACGGTAGTTACTTAATCGAACTCAATAGTGCGTGCGAAATATATATATATATATATATATATATATATATATATATATATATATATATATATATATATATATATATATATGTTCGGAAAGATTTCCGCGGTTAGTACAATAAAACCTAGAGCTAAGATTAATATTATTACTAAAATTAATATCAAACTCATCAGTCTTCCGGGTTGAACCGCGTCGATATCCATTTTGCCGAGCTTTCGGCATCCTCTCTGATGCCTTCCTCAGGGCTTCCGAGGTCTCAGTCTCCCGAGCTCCCAGACACTACTACACTAGTAGTGATAGCGTAGTGATCATTGAACAGTGTAGTAGTGTCTGGGGGTTCGGGAGACTGAGATCTCGGAAGCCCTGAGTAGTGATAGCGTAGTGATCAGTGAACAGTGTAGTAGTGGCTGGGGTCTTGGGAGACTGAGACCTCGGAAGCCCTGAGGAAGGCATCAGAGAGGATGCCGAAAGCTTGGCAAAATGGATATCGACGCGGTTCAACCCGGAAGACTGGTGAGTTTGATATTAATTTTAGTAATAATATTAATCTAAGCTATATATATATATATATATATATATATATATATATATATATATATATATATATATGGATAATTACGTTTTAAAAACATTTGAACTAAAAACTCAAAATTTTATTAAAATGGAACTGCCAAATTTAGAAGTGTTACTAAAAACGCCGGTCAGTGATCTAAACTTTAAACCAATAAAAATAGACTTGATAAAATTAGATGAATTAAATAATGTGCAAAGTGCTCTAGATCAAGAAAACAAAATAGACAATCTAGACACAGTTACTGCTCATTTTCAACATATCAGTTTTTATACCATAATTTTATATGTCTTAGCAATCATTTTTGTTGCCTATACCATTTGGCAAATATACAAAAAAAGGACAAATCAAGAATCACCAAAAGAATCCACAGTACGAGAAAAGAATGTACCAGATAATTTTCGATTCCTTCGAAACTGATTTCTTCAACTTTTATTAACCAACACCAAAGTACATCTATGTTACATCCGCCATTCTAATTATTTCTCTCTCTACTACCGGACTCCCCTTGTACCTTGCTACTCCAGGCGAGTCTGTTTGTCTTACAGCTTGCAACTATACACCGTTGCAAGATGCAATCCCTTTTTATTATACAAATTTAAAAGTCCCTAACATTCCCCCAACATTGAAATAACAATTTCAACATAAAGCTTAAACATGTAAAAAACTGAAAAATATAAAATTGTAACATAACCAATGTTTATATATGTAAAGAATGAACGCTTAATCACTATGATTGTCCTGGGAGGGAACACAGTTTTAAAATAGAACGTTTGTATTCTCATAGTTGAGTTTTGATCAATACCACTCGCACATTTTCATCTGGACCACAGAACAGTGCCTTCACTCTTTCTAGTCGCCACTGGAATGGAGGCAGATTGTCTTCCTTGATGATAACCAACTGTCCAGTTTGAAGATTACTGGAATTCTTCATCCATTTGTGCCTTTATTGCAATTCATCAAGGTACTTACTTGACCATCTACTCCAAAAATGTTGATGTAGCATCTGTACATGCTGCCAACGAGACAGATGATTCACTGGTATCTTCTTAAGACTTGGATCAGGAGCTGCAGTAAGTTTGCGTCCAATAAGGAAATGGGAAGGTGTTAATACCTTAAGGTCATCAGGACTAGAGGAAAGATGGACCAAAGGACGGGAGTTTAGAACCGCTTCAACCTGTGCAAGAAGAGTACTAAATTCCTCGTATGTAAGAGGAGAGTTAACGAAAATTCTCCGTAAATGATGTTTACGGCAGCTTCCCATAACCCCCAAAATTTGGAGCACGTGCAGGAATAAATTGCCATTGAATTCCCTTATTACCTAACGTGCTACTAATTGTTTGTGATACCTGTTCCAAAAATTTTTGTACTTCTTTTAATTCAGTATTAGCCCCAATATAATTTGACCCATTATCTGAATAAATTTTAAGTGGTTTGCCCCGTCATGCGACAAATCTGCGAAAACATGCTATCCACGCTTCGCTAGTTATGTCTGATACTACCTCTAAATGAAGTGATTTAGTTGAAAAACACACAAAAAGACAAATATAACATTTAACTATTTGTGAACCACGACCACGTTTTGTTTTCATTAGAAAAGGATATGCATAATCCGTTCCCGTTACATAAAATGGAGGAGTTAGTTCTACTCTGTCTTTCAGTAAAAGTCCCATAATTTGCTCCAAAGGAATAGGTTTGCATCGGAAACATTTCACACAACTGCGATACACTTTCCGTGCTCCCAAGTTTCGTCCTCCCAATACCCAAAAATTCTCTCTGATAGCACTTAACAATTGCTGCAGGCCACAATGCAGCAACATATTTTGTTCCATTTCAAATAACAATATGGTAAACGTGTATTTAGCACTTGATAACCGAGGGTGTTTTTGTGAACAAGGTAGATTTGCCAAGTTTAATCTACCCCCACCCTGAGACATCCTGCTTTATCCATGAAAGGATTCAAATTAAGAAGATGTTTCTTCCAGGGTTTTCCATTTTCCAGTGCCATCATATCCGCTCCAAAAACTTCTTTTTGTGATACCAATACCAACGCATCCATAGCTTGCTCCAATTCCAAAGAAGATAGTGCACTGGTTACATCAAAATCTCTTGATCTGATCTTTTTAACATATCTAAAACTATATGCCACAGCTTTCCTTAACCTATTTAAACAACTGAATGTTTCAAAATGAAATAGGTTTAAGTTTTCTTCAGTAGCTATGTGCGAAACTACTGCATACTTCAAATCTGGTAATTCCAATTGTGCCTCATGACCCAAATTTGGCCACTCTGACTCTTCCAATTTCAACCATTCAGGTCCAATCCACCAATATTGTAAACCAATAATCTTCGACGGTAACACGCCCCTAGATAGAAGATCTGTTGGATTGTGCTCTGATCTCACAGGTCTAAATTCACCACATTTAGCAATGGCCTTAATTTGATTAACCCTGTTTGCGACAAAAACTTATAATTTACGAACATCAGTTTTAAGCTATCCCAATACCACTGTAGAATCTGTCCAATAAAAAATATTATTAATTGTTACTGTAAGAGGCGGTTGAACTACTGCAAACAATTTAACCAATACCAATACAGCACAGAGTTCAAGTCTTGGAACTATTTATGCCTTCAAGGGAGTTACTTTCACTTTAGAATACAATAAATTTAGTGTCACCAATCCATCATGGTCTACACTTCTAAGGTAAACACAAGCTCCATATGGCAATTTTGAAGCGTCTGCAAACCCATGAATGTCCACTGTTATAGCATTTCTGTTATAGCTGGAGAGGCGCAGATGCGGCCAGTGATCACTACCTGATGATGGCCGAAATTAGATTCAAAATAGCTAGGAATAGAAAAGAACTGAACAAACCTATTCGAAAAAAGTTCAACATTGAGAAACTACAAAATAACGAGACGAAAGTAGAATTCGCACGACAGCTGAGATCCAAAATCGACGAAAGACAGGACAAAAATTGGGAAACGATTAGCAAAGCCCTTGTGGAAACAAGTGAAAACGTGCTGGGCCTAAAGAAAGACGTAAAGAAAGTCGCAAACACATTAATCTAGAATTACTAAATTCCAAGACAACAGCAGAGAAGAACCGACTTAGAGAAAGTTATAGAGAAGCGAATAAAGCTGTCAAGAAGGCAGCAAAGAAAGACAAAAGAAAGTGAGCAGAAAATCTTGCCGAAGAAGCGCGAGTCGCCGATGAACATCAAAACATGAGACAATTATATAATATCACTAAACAACTAGCCAATAAAAGATATACTACCCACCAACCAATTGTAAAAAGTGCTACAGGTGAAGATATTACAACGCCACAGGAACAAGTCAAAAGATGGCATGAATATTTTAGCGAATCTCTAAGTGCAGTCCCAACACCACCAGAAGACGCAGAAAACCTAATACCCAATATCCAACTGAGAATTAACACCAACGAACCAACAACGCAAGAAATAGAAATGGCCATAGAAAAACTGAAAGCACACAAAGCAGCCGGCCCTGACAATATTCCACCAGAGTTGTTAAAAGCTTGCCCAGGTACAGTGGCAGAGCTAATCCAACCACTCTTGAAAAGGGCTTGGAGAGAGGAAAAGTTCCCCAAAGAATGGAAAACGGGATTAATAATAAAGATACCAAAAAAGGGCGACAGAAGATATTGCGAAAACTGGATAGGAATCACACTTCTGAATACTATAAATAAATTAACAGCAATAATTATAAACAACCGACTAACAAAGAGTGTAGAACCAATGTTGAGGAAGGAACAAGCCGGTTTCAGACCAAACAGATCATGCGTGGACCAAATTAACACACTAAGAATAATTGTAGAACAGTCACAGGAATTCAACTCTCCTCTCTTTGTGTGCTTTGTGGACTTCAAGAGAGCTTTTGACACGCTCACACATACGGCCATATGGAAAGCACTGCAGGAAATAGGAATACCAGAAAAAATAGTAAATCTCATCAAAGAACTCTACAGTGACACAGAAAACAAAATCCTACACAACGGCATAACATCTGACCCAATAGCTATGCTAAACGGAGTAAAGCAGGGCTGTGTTTTATCCCCTATACTATTTAACATTGTACTGGACTCCGTACTAACAAAGGTAAACTCTAATAGAGGAATTTACTGGGGATTAACAAACAGACTGGAAGACCTAGATTACGCTGATTATATATGCCTCCTAGCACATACAAAACAGGACATGCAACTCCAAGTAAACAAAGTACAAGAAGAATCAAAGAAGGTTGGTCTAGAAATAAACACCAACAAAACCAAAGAAATGCGATTTGGTACCAGAAACAACCAACCTATTATGATCAACGACCAGAAAATTGAGAGAGTAGCGGAATTTGTATATCTGGGCAGCATAATTGACTGTAATGGGGGTACAGAGCGTGATGTACATGAAAGAATAAATAAGGCTCGCAACGCCTACAACATGCTTAACAACATATGGAAATCCAGGATTTACCCAACTAAAACGAAACTAAAAATCTTCAACACAAATGTAAAAGCTGTATTACTGTATGGCTGCGAAACGTGGAAGATATCAGCACCCATAGTACACCAATTACAAGTTTTCATTAATAGAGCGTTACGAAAAATCCTTCGTATATTTTGGCCTAACCGAATCTCCAATGAAAATTTATGGAACCAAAGCAACCAAGAAAATGTCATAAAGCAAATAAGGCGAAGAAAATGGAGATGGCTGGGCCACACACTCCGTAGACCGCCAAATGACATTGCCAGGACAGCACTGGATTGGAATCCCCAAGGCCGACGGAAAGTAGGCAGACCTAAGGGAACTTGGAGAAGGACAGTACTGGACGAAGGGAGAACAATGGGAAAATCCTGGCTTGAAATCAAAGCACTAGCCAGAAATAGAGTTCGCTGGAGACACTTTGTGGAAGCCCTATGTTCCTCTTAGGAATCTTGGGACTATATATATAGCATTCCTGCACACCACATGTCTTTTTATTCTCAGACTATTTAAATTTAAGAACTCTGCCCTCAATTTTCTCCATTCTATTTTCAAATCGTAAGGTAGTGACTCATCCCAATGAAGTTTTTGCTGCCACATTTTTTGTAACAACTGTTTCGCCAAAAGTACTGAGGGTCCCAGCAACCCTAAGAGATCAAAAATCCTTGAAACTTCTAATAATATGGATCATTTCGTATGCCTATTGTCTTTAGTTGAAAAATCTATTGCAAACATCAATGTGTCTTCTTTAAAAGCCCACATCAACCCCAGTGTCTTGTTTTTGTCCTTTTCTCCAATCTGAACAGAACCAGAACCATCCTCTGATTTTTTCAATGCGAGCTGCACCTCTTTACTGTTTGTTACCAATTTTCTCAGCTCCATACCTCCACCTTTTAAAACTTGATCCACTTCCTTGCACAAGCTCATTGCTTCCTCTGCTGATTCAGCACCAGTAAGTAGGTCATCTACGTAAAAATCTTTTAAAATTGTTTGACAAGCTTCAGGTCTATTCTTTGCACACTGAAGTCCTAACTCTTTTAAACATATGACCCATGTCAATATAGTCTTGCATAAACTTGATATACTATTCATTCTTTTGTAGCTGTTGTTCCAATTTATAAAATCTATTTAATGCTGATTGCCTAGATTCACCCAGTGCTCTTACTAATTTCTTCAGTGGAATATGAACTACAAATTTTCCATCAGGAGCCCTCTTTGTCGTTTGTTGAAAGATTTGCTCACATTCTATATTTTCCTTTGAAAGTACTCTTGTCCATCTGGTACCTCTTCTATTTGCCAAAACTTTTCAAATTGTTGACTGATGTCTAATACACTAAGATCACAATTAATAATATTAGATGTGTTTCCAATAAAACTCATTTTTCCATTGACCAACCAGCCCAACTTTGTCTTCTGAAGCAATGGAAGATTTGGACCCAACCGAATTTGTCCAACACACAATAATTTATAAAATATATCTACTCCTAAGAGAAGATCAATCTTTCCAGGTTTATGAAATCCTGGATCTGCCAATTGAAGATGTTTCGGAATATTTAACCTTGTTGTAGGTATATTCTGACTAGGAATTACTCCAATAATTTGTGTAACTATTAAAAAGGGTACAGTTTTCCTAAAGCCCACTCCAATTATTGATTCAACTGTACCATTGCATCTATATCTGACTTGTGCGACCTTGCTTCCAACTCCTGCTAAAGTAAGTTCTACTGACTTCTGTTAAGTACGGACCTGCTCGCGCACATTATAGTTTAAAACCTACAAATTATGCGCCTGCGTCACGATCCACCACGAACGCGAGCGAGAGACAGGGCGGTTTACGCCGGGAGGGAGAGCAGCCGAAGACGAGATCGACGACAACCCCGCTTGGATGAAGACATTTTTAAGTTATATATTTAAGTCATTATTAGTAGTACAGTTAGTTTGTTGTTTATAGTGTTTATTTAATAAAATTATACGTGAAATTCTCAAAATACTTCACACACGCTCATACATGGTCCTTCGAAGACAAATGAATAATTATTACCAGCTTCCAGCAAGATTATAAAGAAAACATCTTTATTCTTCAAAATACGACGCCATATTGCCGTCCTACAACCCCACGAGGCTGCATTTTACACTAAAACTGGATAAAACAAGGTCAGTCCATTCCTTTTATTTACCACTTTTAAAACATTTACGGTCTCTATTTGATTTATTTTACATGGTTTTCAAACCAAATTAATACATTTCATTATTTCGAATAGGGATATCATTTACATCAAATATCTTACCTACTCTCGTATTCGTTGTGAATGTGCTAAACTGATTTTATTATACCAAAATTTAACTAATACAATCGTTAATACATACCTACATAATATTTTTAATAACTGAAACATTTATCGCCATTGTCTCTACTTAAATGAAACATATTTTTTATTTACCTTTACAATCATAGTTCATTACCATTTTATAAAAGCTTACTTAGGTATTTATTTTTAAACAACAAACATGTTTTCCTAATTTAAACCTGTATAAGTACATTACATACATTACACTTCATCCATTATCTAAACAAACATACATACTTTTTTCATTATTTTACATCTCCATACATTTAATCATACTATTACAGAATGTCTGATCTAAACAAAACTAAGCGAATAGCCGCTAAAAGTGCTCTTACACGCTTCACAACATACTTTAGAAGCATCGAACATACTGATACTATAGACATCGTAGACTTGGAAAATCGTTTATCTAAAGCCAAAGAGCTTTTAGAGGTTTTTAATGAGGCTCAACTGCTTATTGAAACTAATGACCCTGACTGTGAGATAAACTATGACACAATACATGCTATTGAAAGACAGTCTTTTGAAGATAAATATTTTAAAATAATATCTGACACTAAAAAACTTATTTCATCTAGACAACCTACTGAATTGTCTGATTCACGCAGTGTCAATAGTTCAATAGCAGCTAGTCCTACAAATACAAGCAACGTTAAATTACCTTCGTTAAATCTACCTACCTTTGATGGAACGTTTGATCAATGGCTTTTCTTTCGCGACAGTTTTAATTCCATTATTAATGATAACACGTCACTTTCAAATGTACAAAAGTTTCATTACTTACGTCCTTCTTTACGCGGCATAGCTGCCGAAACTATCAAATCTTTACAAGTCTGTGATGCTAATGATGATATTGCTTGGGCTTTACTAATTGAAAGATTCGAAAATAAACAATTACTAGTAAATAATCATATTAAAGCCATTTTTAATTTACCGGTTATTACAAAAGAGTCAAATCAAGGTCTCAGACAACTTCTAGACAACATTCAAAAACATTTACGCGCATTAGAAGTTTTGCAACGCCCTACACAACACTGGGATGATTTGATTATTTATTTATTATCAACGAAATTCGACAACTCAACAAGACGCTGTTGGGAATCACAAAATTGTACAGGCGACGTACCAATTTTGGACGATTTATTAAAGTTTTTAAAAGAACGATGTCGTATTTTAGAATCATTAGACAGCTATAATGATAATAAACAGGACCGAAATCCACCCCGTCATAAACATTACAAGACTGACACGAGATCTTTTGTCTCTAGCACAGAAAATAGGTTAAAATGTATTTTTTGCAATAAAGAACATAAAATATATTATTGTCCTGACTTTTTAAAACTAAATCCTACTAATAGGTTAAATAATGCAAAACGTTTACGTTTATGCATTAATTGCCTTGGCACAGGCCATCCTACTAAGGATTGTCGTTCTGCTGGTTGCAGAAAATGTGGAAAGATACACCACACCATGTTACACTTTGAAAACTCACAATCTTCAAATTCTCTTATCACGGAAAACAACTCTTCGCCTCAAACTTCATTATCTTCTAATAATCCAAACACTAGTCTACAGGCTAATGAATCTTCTTCTACCTCGACCTTTTCTTCAACTCATCATATCAGTTCAACTATCCACACTCCTGTTAAACCATATATTTTACTTTCAACTGCTGTTGTCAACGTATTTGATAAGTTCGGCAACTTACATAAATGTAGAGTACTATTGGACAATGGAAGTCAATCCAATTTTGTAACTGAGAAACTTTGTAATATTTTACAACTTTCAAAGGAAAAAATTAACTTTTCGATCTCGGGAGTTAATCAATTAACTCACAGTATTAACTTCCGGAGTACACTAACATTTAAATCACATATCAACAATTTTTCTAGAAAGATATCCTGTCTAGTTTTGCCCAAAATTACGGGGAATTTGCCCTATACACACGTCAATCGTTCTCAGCTCAATATTCCAACAAATTTACTTCTAGCTGACCAGCATTTTGAAAAACCTGGTCCAGTAGATCTTCTTATTGGTGCTAATACATTCTGGGATATTTTAAGCGTAGGACAAATTAAACTTGGTCCTGGTTTACCTATCATTCAAAAAACCACTCTTGGTTGGATAATCTCTGGCCCCATTCCAACAAAGATTCAACATCACTCCCAACAAAATTGTTACTTTTCTTCCACAAGTCAATTAGATGTACAGCTCACAAAGTTTTGGGAACTAGAGGAATGTCCTAAAACCAAGTTTGTTTCCGAAGAAGACAACTATTATGAAAATCACTTTAAGCAACACATTTCTCGCCATTGTGATGGTCGTTTTATCACTACTCTTCCTCTAAAGGAATCTCCATCAATCTTAGGGGATTCTAAAACTTCCGCTAAAACACGTTTTCTGAACTTAGAGAGAAAACTTGAAAACAATATTCAATTAAAATCAGAATATCATAACTTCATACTTGAGTACATTAAACTTGGCCACATGTCCCTAACACGGGACACTGACGATAATTCTGGATTCTTTTTACCTCATCATTGTGTTTTCAAGGAATCATCAACCAGCACAAAATTAAGAGTTGTATTTGACGGTAGTGCAAAAACTACCACAGGCTACTCATTAAATGACATAATGTATGTCGGCCCTCACTTACAAGATAACTCATTCTACATTTTACTTAGATTTCGGCAACATAAATTTGTACTAGGGGCAGATATCACTAAAATGTATCGTCAAGTTTTCATAACGCCAGAACAACGTTACCTTCAAAAGATCCTTTGGAGATTTAATACAAATGATGAGATTTCTGTCTACACATTAAACACTGTTACATATGGCACAGCGTCAGGAGCAGTTCTTGGCATTAGGTCTCTTCATGAAATTGCCTACCGACATATTTCCGAACACCCAAAGGTTTCTTCCATCATTTTACATGACTTTTATGTAGATGACTTACTAACTGGCTGCGACACATCTGAAGAACTCAGAGAAATCAAGGAAACCATGTCAAACTTATTGTCTTCTTACGGTTTTCCCCTAAGAAAATGGACTACTAATGATTCCTCTTTACAAATTCATTCTGATCCTGAATTCCTATCTATTGGTTCTGACGAACACAATAAAACACTAGGATTACTCTGGAATCCGTCTTCTGATTCCCTACAATATTCTATAAATATCTCCACAACAAACTCTAAGGTTAGCAAAAGACAAATTTTGTCTTGTACAGCACAAATATTTGATCCTTTAGGGTTACTTTCACCCGTAATAGTTACATCCAAAATTATTCTTAAAGAGCTCTGGAAGCTCAAAATAAGTTGGGATGAATCTGTTCCTGACAGTATTTACACAATTTGGACGAAATACTACTTCGAGCTCACAAAATTAAATACTTTAAAAATACCTAGACATGTACTTTCGTCTAACCCAATCTCTGTTCAACTTCATGGGTTTTCAGATGCTTCAGAGGCAGCTTACGGTGCATGCATTTACGTATGCTGCACGGATACATTTGGAAATTACACTTCAAATCTTTATTGTGCCAAAACTCGAGTGTCTCCTATGAAACTATTAACTATTCCAAGACTCGAACTCTGTGGGGCATCACTACTTTCTGAACTTGTTGAAAAGGTCACTTCATCTTCACGCGTTTTCTTTAAAAATATCACGTACTGGACTGATTCTTCAATTGTAATTTCATGGATAAATACCTCTCCCCATTTACTTAAAACTTTCATTGCGAATCGAGTAGCACAAATACAGAAGCTGACTAATCTCGAACATTGGAAGTATGTTAAAACTTATGACAATCCAGCGGATCTCTTATCACGAGGTATAAATCCTTCATTACTTATTAATTCGAACTTATGGTTTCATGGACCCTCTTGGCTCACTTTACCCCAAGAAGAATGGCCTCAATATACAAAACATGAAGAAGTTTGTATAACTTCTGAACTACCTGAACTACGTAATAAGACTGTTGTGTTTCATCACATCGACAATGAATTTACCTTTTATAACAAATATTACTGTTCACACTCGAACTTAGTACTTCTCTTTTAACATTAATTAGGTTTGTACAACGTCAATCATTTCCATATGATTATGATGCACTTTCTAATTTCAATCAAATTGACAGAAGAAGTAAACTTCTTGGCCTTAACCCATTCTTTGATGCTACAACAAAAATAATACGTGTTGGGGGTCGTTTACACAATTCATCATTTTTTGATTTTAACAAAAAACACCCCATAGTGCTACCTTCAAAACATCATATCACGATTCTCATTGCTCGCCACGAGCACTTGAAGCTTTTACATATTGGTCCTCAAGCACTTCTTGCTTCCTTACGAGAGAATTACTGGCCAATCTCAGGGCGCAACTTGGTTCGAAAAATTGTTCGTGATTGTGTCCGATGTTTCAGATTCAACAATAATCCCGAACAGTATCTTATGGGCAATCTTCCAGAGTCGAGAATCACACCCTCACGGCCTTTTACGGTTTCTGGAGTCGATTATGCTGGTCCCGTTCTTTTACGAGATAGAAAGGGTCGTAATTACAAAACTTCTAAGGCTTATATTGCTCTCTTTATCTGCTTCGCCAGCAAGGCTGTACATTTAGAAGTTGTCAGTGACCTCACGACAGAGTGCTTCTTGGCGGCACTACGCCGATTCACTGCCAGACGCGGTAAATGCTCCGAAATCGTTTCAGATAACGGCAGCACTTTCGTGGGAGCAAATAACGAACTTAAACAATTTTTTGACAAAAACTCTCATGCCATTACGACAGATTTGTCAAGCGACGGTATTCAATGGCACTTCATTACTCCACGCGCTCCCCACTTTGGAGGGTTATGGGAGTCAAATATTAAATCAGTTAAGCACCACATGAAACGTGTAGTAGGTAAGGCAATCTTAACATATGAAGAATTTTCTACGGTTGTATATCAAATAGAGGCTTGCCTCAACTCCAGACCACTTTATCCTCTTTCTAATGACCCAAATGACCCTAATCCCCTTACTCCTGCACACTTGTTAATCGGGTCTTCATTGACGACTATACCACAACAGAACTTAATCGACATGAATGAAAATCGTCTTTCAAGATTTCAAAGGGTGCAACAGTTATTACAGCACTTTTGGACACGATGGTCCAAAGAATACATATCCCATCTTCAGCTGCGGTTCAAGTGGAAGGAGAATTGCCAACAGCTGATCAAGCCTGGACGAATGGTACTGGTTAAGGATGATGGACTTCCTCCCTTAAAGTGGCAGTTAGGTAGAATTTTAAAAACTTATACCGGAAGTGACAATATTGTGCGGTCGGTTATGATAAAGACAAACACTGGTGACATTAAACGACCGGTTGTGAAAATTTGTGTTCTACCAAACCAAGATCAATAAATTCTTTATAGCTATAAGTAATATGATCTTTGAAACTTTATTTAAAAAACACTTTTTTATTTAATATTGAAACCCGGTCTTTGGGGTTTCAAGGTGGGGGAGTATATGTTAAGTACGGACCTGCTCGTGCACATTATAGTTTAAAACCTACAAATTATGCGCCTGCGTCACGATCCACCACGAACGCGAGCGAGAGACAGGGCGGTTTACGCCGGGAGGGAGAGCAGCCGAAGACGAGATCGACGACAACCCCGCTTGGATGAAGACATTTTTAAGTTATATATTTAAGTCATTATTGTACAGTTAGTTTGTTGTTTATAGTGTTTATTTAATAAAATTATACGTGAAATTCTCAAAATACTTCACACACGCTCATACAACTTCCTAGGTAAGTTTAACCGCTTTACTACTTCCTCACTTATTAAATTGGGTTGGGACCCAGAATCTAAAAGTGCTCTGCATGTACGAGCTTTCCCATTTCCATCAATTATTTGTACTAATGCAGTTGATAATAATACCTCTCCAGGAGCTGCAGTTCCATTTTCTAACCAGACAGAATTCACACTAAGTGACATCCCATTTGATGGTCCAGCTAATGATTGAATACCATTATTAACAGAGGCTGCGGCACCTTCTTCGCAGACCTGTATCGCAGAAAGCTGACCAATGTCTTCCTGATAACCTACTTCAGTGACATCATTATCTGCCCCTCCACCAGCTTAATGTAGAAGTGTGTTATGTTTCCACCAGAGATATCTCCAGAGACTCCCTTACCTATCTTTCGTTTCCACTCACATTTCCTGCAGCTTCCAGATTGACAACTTTTACTTACACGATTGGTTTTTTGCAAACAGTTTAAACATAAGCCCAATTTTTGTGTTTGCTTATATCTACTGTAAGTGTTTAATTTTAAAAAACTAGTAAACTTATAAATGAAATGTTTTTCTTTACAATAGAAACAAGAAGAAGTTGTTTCTACTAGCACTAATGTTTTATTTAATTTATTTTTCCAATTAGGTTGAAAATGTTTCCCTTTACTATCAACTACGTTCTTTTCTTTTTTCATCCTCTCAATATTTTTTAGGCTATCTATTCTATTTCTTAAAAAATATTTAAATTGATCTAGAGTTGCTAACTCTTTTTTAGGTCTAATTTCTTCCCATTTACTGAATGAAAATTGATCTAACTTTTTTGACATTAAAGGTACCAAGAACGGATCCCATGAATTTGACTCAACATTAAGTTTTTCCAATGCAAACAAACTTTCAATTATTGTATCTAACATATCCCGTAAATATGTCGCAGATTCTTTTGATAATGACCGAAATACTAATAATGAATCTATATGAAACTCAACTAACAAAGGTTTATCATCATAACGATCACATAACAGTTGCCAAACAACGTCATAATTTTCCGCGGTCATTTTACGCATTTTTACCATTTTTTCAGGATCCCCTGTAATGCTCGTTTTAAAAAATGAAACTTTTCGATACTTGAAATTGCACCATTATTATGTACCAATGACTCATACGTTTCTTTAAACTCGATCCACATATCCATATTCCCATTAAACGTGGGGATAGGGATAGCCGGTAGCCTTGGTTTCGCTTGAAGAGCTAATCCCCCCTTATTGCTATGATTACTAGAACTAGAGGCAATCTGAGATCCTCCCATATCTCCAAATGACTTTGACTTTCTTGTAACATAAACGCAGGTAAACGCTCCTATTTTCGACACTGCCCCAATTATCGGCAGTAATCCTACATAATCGACAAAAATAAGAATTCTTGCGCGTGATTGTCGGACGAAAGTATTTCACTAATTTATAAGGACCTTTATCTACGCCTATGAAAAATATGCCAATTGTGAGACGAAAACTGCAATCACAACATTTAAAAATATATTGGTCAGTTGGCGCCGAACTCTTGTGGGAAGTGTTTCTTGTTGTACGTGTTAAGAAACAGGTAAGCTACGGAATGCTATAAGTCCTGATTAAAATATGGAATAACAGTTTAATTATGTTTTATATGTTGCGAAATAGTTTATTTTGATTATTTGTTGGCCAAAAACTGTTTTTCTATAGCTTTTTGCAGTATTTTGAGGATGCCGATAATAGGTACGTAAATATAAGCGGATGATCCAATCGTCGGCTGGAGTGCCGATAATTGGTTATATGCATTGGACTGTATATAAGCTGATTTTAGCGTAATCTTTTAACTTACTACGACAAATGTTTGGTCATTATATGTAATAAAAAACGATGTTTCCTTGTACCAATTTTCGGCATTCAGTATCTCTAGTACAAATAGCAATAATTTGACCGAGTATAACACTGCCGATAATACATACCTATACGTGCCGATAATTGGAAATTCTTTGTTTTAGACTACAATTCAGAAATTAGCAATGGAAAAGAAAAAGCGAATTCAATATTCTGCGGAAGATATAAACAAAGCTGTTGTAGCTGTTCAGTCAGGAATTCCATTTAAAACAGCAAGCAAATTGTATAAGGTACCCAGATCGACTCTACAGGACAAAGTAAAGGGTAGAACTTCTTTAAAGAAGAAATCTGGACCTGGGACCACACTAACACAAGAAGAAGAAAACCTACTGGTAGCATGGCTATTTCGGATTGCATCCTGTGGATTTCCTGCAACTAAAACGCAGTTTGGCTTCATTCATTCTGTCTCCGGCTTCTTCACAATATGTAGCTTCTCCATATAAATTTTAAAGTGTTTGTTTGTCTTAGTGTAGTGTATTTTGTATTGTTATGTCCAGATTTTACATTTATGACATTCTACTGTGTCGGATAGGCCACAATTGACGAAATGCCCCTGAAGATGATCTATTGATCGAAAGTACTTGGGCAAGATTAAATTAATCACCGCGTTCGATAATTGCCTTGTATACCCTCAAAGTTTAAAACGCAGTTGTTGGATAGTGTTCAGCTATTACTTAAAGAATTTAATAGGCCTAATCGTTTCGTGAATGATAGGCCTGGACGTAAATGGTACGAACTATTTTTAAAAAGGCATCTCGAACTATCTATGAGAATTTCCCAAAACCTAACTTGTGCTAGAAACACTATAACAGAAAATCGAATTCGTCAATGGTTTATTGAAGTAGGGACCTTTTTAGAAAGTACAAACAATCGCAACATAACTTTTGATCCTAGTCGTGTATTTAATTATGATGAATCGGCTTTTTTCCTGGCTCCTAAGGGAGACAAAGTGTTGGTTAGAAAGAGGATAGAACAGTTTATTCGTTTGTTAGCAACGACGAGAAGGAATGTCTGACAACTTTGGTTACCTGTAGTGCCTCCGGTCAAATTTTACCACCCATGATCGTTTTTAAATATACAAGAATTCCCAAATCAGTTATCGAGAAAATACCGGCTCACTGGGGGATAGGAAAGTCTGAAAATGGGTGGATGGCTGGCGAAAACTTTTTTGAGTACATCGCTAATATATTCCACCCTTGGTTAGTTGCTCAAAAAGTGCAGTTTCCGGTTATACTGTTTTAGGACGGACACAGATCACACTTAACGATGACCCTAAGTGAATTTTGTAGTAATAATAATATTATTCTAATAGCTCTGTGTCCAAACGCAACACATATTTTACAGCCTCTAGATGTTGCAGTCTTTCGACCATTAAAACGTGAATGGAAAAAGAGCGTGCATCGGTGGAGAATGGAAAACCAAGGTAAAAAGATAACCAGAGATTCATTTGCACCTATTTTGGAAAGCACTTGTCAAAAAATAGTAAATATTCCCGATATAGTTAAGAGCGGTTTGAAGGGTTGCGGACTTGTGCCCTTTAATGTTGAAAATATTAAATTTTCTAAATACTTTAAAGTAGACGTGGGAGCACAAAACTGTCAAAGGATACAAGAACAACGACAACCTACAAAATTTCAAGTCGCCCTAAGAGTTGTAGAAGAATGCATCTCAATTGATATGCTGCGATTGTTTGAGCTTTCTGGGTCAATTTGGGAAGGACCAGTAGAGCACACCAGCTTATTTTCATTATGGAAGGAAATGAAAGTGAAAGCCATGAACAAGCCTTTCAATGAACTTCATAATGAAATGGGCGACCAAGAAACAACTGTAAATAACGAATTCAATGATAACTTAGAAAATGAGAACAACACGTTTGCTAAGAAAGCAAATGACGATGAGGTGGATGTTACGGAATTGATTGACTGTACAAATTTATTTCTCCTGGTAGGCGTCGCTGAAGATATTCCTATCATAATTTCTATTCCATTCTCCTCCGGTCAATCCTCGTCACAGCAGCTTTCTCCACCTTTGGAACAAAACCTTCAACAAATAGAATTTCATAATCCATTCTCCTCCGGTCCATCGTCGTCACAGCAGTTTTCTCCACATTTGGAACAAAATCGTCAACAAATGGAATTTCATAATACATTCTCCTCCGGTAAATCCTCGTCACAGCAGCTTTCTCCACCTTTGGAACAAAACCTTCAACAAATGGAAACTTCCCAAGTTACACCGCCATCCATGAATCATTCAGATTCTAATATTGAGACAAGTTTGAATTTAGACAAGAAGTTTATGGATAATTCTATTCCAACTCAGTTCAAAAAAAAATTTATTTTGGCCTACACCTAAGGAAAATATTGCTAAGCGTAAAGTGATAAAGGATAAGGTACCTGCCATAGCAACTTCATCTCAGTGGCAACAATATTACAAGAAAAAAGAAGAAAAGAAAAAACAAGAAGAGAAGCTAATAGTGCAGCGGAAAGAAAAACGCATCCAAAAGAAATAATTGGAAAACGAAAAGAAAAAAAAAGTTGCTCTTTCACAAACTTTGAATAAAAGAATTTCTAATCGCAGGACAAAGACTAAATTGAAAAATGTCACGAAGGATCTATTTTCCACACAGGAAATGCAAGAAAATAAAAGCATGTTAAGTAGCGAACCTTAAACATCTAAATCTTTACAGGAATCTTGGTATTGTTCATTGTGTGACACTGACGATCAGCTGGACATGCGCCTTTGTGGTTCTTGCTTGAAATCCTATCATGAGGCTTGTCTTGGTCTAACTGAAGATGACAGAGAAGAACTGAAATGCCCCTTGTGTCAATGACTACTAAAATAATGTGTGTTTATTAATTCAGTTTGCTTAGATAGATACATTAAAAGATTTTATATTTATCTTTTGAAAAATACGTTATTTTATTTGAATTTTCAATTTAGTGTATTAACATACCTACAATAATTTATTTACTTCAATAGTACCTATCTAACTAAATATTTAGGTCCCCTTTATAATTATTCAAATCTTAGGTATCTAACTCATGCCGAAAGAAGGATCTTTGATGTGCCGAAGATTAGAGCATGCATTTAATTTAGAATGCCGATATTGGGGACTTTGGACACTTTTCATTTTATTAATATTTTAAATGTTATAAAATTGTTTTAGAATAAAATAAATATTTTATGTGTAATTGTGATAGATTTTATTAGCCTCAACCATAATCTAAATACACGTTGTTCAGGTAATTTGGTTACTAAACTAATTAAAATGAAGCTCCATTGTGCTTAACGTGCTAAAGGTGCCGATAATAGGTACATTTACCTTATTTTTTGGCCTCCGACAGTCTGTGTTATATCATCTTCGTTGGTTAGGTTCTTTTGTTATCCCCACTACTTAATTTGGAGTTCTTATAACTGCTTCTTTTAAAAGCCTGCACTTATCTTATCTTCGATATTTCTGACCTGATTTTTATTTACTTTATTACAAATCTTGCTCTTTTTTCATCACTAGAGGCCAATATATCTAAGGCATATTTGATCGTTTTTTCACCTTCCTCTGTTTACTTGACGTTTATTTTTTGTTTATATATAATTAGCATAAGGTGATGACCGGAATTGCAATTTGCCCCTCTGTGACTTCTCACGTTTTGTTTTTAATAAGACGTGGTAGATCTGATTTCTTGTTTCTATAACTGGAAAAACCCATGTTACTTTGTGGATATTTTTATGTGGAAGTATTGTACTGCTTATCTCAATTTTTTGTCTGCTGCAAAATCTATAATTGTTTTCCCGTTGTCGTTACTTATTTTATGCAGGCTATGTATACCTATCCCTGATATAATTCCTCTCTTCCTATTTTTTTGTTTAAATCTCCTAAAATTACATATTGTAACGCTGTAATTGTTTATCTATGACACTTCTGTCTAATCTGGCATACAAATTTTCCTTTTCTTCTGCTCCTTTATCCTCTGTTGGACCGTGCACGTTAGTGAGATTTGTATCAAAGAACTTTCCTATCATTTTCGGAATAGCTATCCTTCTGTTAATGTTAGTAAAACTTTGTGCCGCGTGCTTATATCTTTCCATTCTATGAAACCCCCTTGTTCACCTCGTGAATTACCGTGAGATATTAGTTATTTACTTATTTCTTTCCCGTTCTTTCTTCTCATTTCTGGAAATGTTAAAATGTCTATTTTTTTAGATTTTTATTTGATCAATAAGGTTTTGTAGTTCTCCTATTTCTCCTAATGTTCTTATATTCCACGTTTCATTTAAAATTTTTCCAATTTTCTTATCTTTCTTTTTCCTGTTGTACTTATCCATATTTTTCTTTGTTTTACTCTGTTTACTAGTATCTGCAGTACATTCACTCTTTTGTCACCAGTGTGGCTCCTTCCTGTTTCAGCGTTATTGGTAGTATTTTGTTTTCTAACGTTTATTTGAAATCAAGCTTGCAATCTTCTCCGATGTATTTTCACCGGTCGACTATTGATGACGGCCATTCAATACTCTAGGCTCTGTTGTTACCCTGACATTATAATTATGAGGAATTTTTCATTGATTTATTATTTTAGTTTGATCGTTTTTCTAGCCTACCTTTATAACCCTAATATTTTAACCTTATCCGTAAGATTTAAGTCAACATTAATATTAAAATCAAAATCAAAATTATCAAAAGTTCTCATGAAAAAATAATCATTATATATCGTAAAATAACTATAACCATTTCTACCCTTAATGCGGATGCCGTCACCATAATTCTTAACCACGTAACATTATTTTTACATTCCTTACTGTTACTATTATGTATGCTACCGGCGTCCGCACCGACAGTAAGTACTTCTTCTTGTCTTCGGATTTCAGTAATGTTTTCTCAACGGCTGTTTTTATTTTATTTTTTTTTTCTCGTTTCTCCGTTGTTTTTTCTGTAGTAATGTTCATTGATAACTCTTCCTTCAAGAGGGATCTATCCATATTTTCTAGCTTTATTCTTTTTCAAATGTTCTGTCACCACCGCTTTCTTTTATTCTGATAAAGTTTGCAGTTGATTTAATGTGAACTTAACCTTTGCTTCTTGCTTCTTTTTGATATTTGCGTTCATTTTTTTGAATTTATATGTCTTTTGGATAGTCTCCGTTTACAAATAGATCTGTACCTCTTAATTTCTTTGTTTCTTTGAAAACCTCGTTCTTTTAGAATTTTGGAATTTGATGTAAATCGGTCTTTCCTCTCTTTCGATCTCTTCTATTCCTTGGATGATAAGATTCTTTTTTCTTACTTCTCTATCTAATACCTCTAATAAACTTTATTTCTTGAATTTGCAGTATTGTATGAAGTTCTTGATTTCTTTCTGTTAAATCTCTGTTTTCTCCTGTTAGTTCTGCTATCTCTTTAGTAATTGTGTCGATTTTGTCTTTTATTCTCATGTTTTGCTTTTTCAACAGATCTTTACTTTAACAGTTTG
Source organism: Diabrotica balteata (assembly GCA_918026665.1). Lineage (NCBI taxonomy): Eukaryota > Metazoa > Arthropoda > Insecta > Coleoptera > Chrysomelidae > Diabrotica > Diabrotica balteata. The sequence continues at coordinate 119,024,067 of OU898276.1, read as the reverse complement.
TTAAGAATCGCTTAGATTTTCTGTTTCATTTCTGTACAAATGGGAATTTTAGTGTATGGTTACCTTTATTGTAGTGAACCGTACTTAGTCTTTTGAACAAAAATGTTACTTACAATATAAAAAGTTATTTTATTGAAATAAATTATACATACTAAAAACTTTTACTTTAATATTAACCAATAATTTAATAATTTTGAGCTTGTCCCTTTATTATATGAATGCAATTATATTTCCGAGATTCTCCTTAAACTCTTCTTTACATCTATAGGTATAGCGTCTAACAGATCTTCAATTGAAATATAAAGTATACATACCCATATTCACAATTTATAATAACTTATTACTTTAAGTTATTAAGAAGTTAATAAAGTTTATTAAGAATAAACTTTAAATTAAGTTGTAAGTGTTATATATATATATATATATATATATATATATATATATATATATATATATATATATATACATAGAACCTTTGATAAATAATAAAAACAATAAATTAGAATTAATAAAGACTTAGCAATATTCACTAATTCTAGGTTCCCCAACTATGGTCATGGGTACCTTATATTTCCAACCTTCTTTTTAATTAGATTTATATATAAATTGACTTTTCTATTCTGTCCTGTAAACGAGTATTTTTGTCATCAAGTTGATTTTTCGTACAAAGACTGATTTCCAAAGCCATATTATTTTTTGGTTTTCTTTTCGGAGTAGTAGATCCCTATCTGTCAAAAATCGTTGCTTTTTTTAATTACCTTGGGTCTCTAACAATAAAGTTAACTTTCCATGCTTTTGTCAATATTTTTTTTTTCAAATTGTTCACTAAGCTCTAATTAAAACAAGTTACTTTTTCTCCTGGCTTCGTGTTTTGATATACTGTATATCAGCGATAAAATAGAAGTATTCTATTATATTATACTGTTCTTATTAACATATTGTGACACTTTTGTGACTTTTTTATGTTTGTATAAATTTTAAAAATCTGAATGTGTTTTTTACTGTAACTTTTAGTGTATTTATTAAATGTATTTTGTAACACCTCAACATATGCATTTGGCATTGTTTGACATCTATATATGACTTTACAATCATTAGAACTGAAGAAGTGCAGAAATACTGCACGGAACGTTTTATATTAACATATTGAAATAGTTTTTTCATTTTTTATTTCTCTTTTACCGATATCCTCATTTACAGTAAGATTTTAATCTCACTCACATTGTATATATATATATAATATATATATATATATATATATAAATATAAATATATATATATATATATATATATATATATATATATATATATATATTATATATATATATATATATATATATATATATATATATACATATATAGATATATATTTACATATCTATAGAAGTATTCTATTATATTATACTGTTCTTATTAACATATTGTGACACTTTTGTGACTTTTTTATGTTTGTATAAATTTTAAAAATCTGAATGTGTTTTTTACTGTAACTTTTAGTGTATTTATTAAATGTATTTTGTAACACCTCAACGTATGCATTTGGCATTGTTTGACATCTATATATGACTTTACAATCATTAGAACTGAAGAAGTGCAGAAATACTGCACGGAACGTTTTATATTAACATATTGAAATAGTTTTTTCATTTTTTATTTCTCTTTTACCGATATCCTCATTTACAGTAAGATTTTAATCTCACTCACATTGTATATATATATATATATATATATATATATATATATATATATATATATATATATATGTATATATATATAAATATAGAAATATATATATATATATATATATATATATATAAATATATATATATATATATATATACAATATATATATACATATATAGATATATATACATATATATATATATATATATATATATATATATATATACATATATGTATATATTTATATATACAATGTGAGTGATTAGTGTGAGTAAGCTCAGTAGATCTGTTATGTAGGCAGCTTTAAACTCCACATTTTAAAATTAGTTACAATCTTACAGGGTGTTCCATACGATGGTGGCAGACCAAAGTTATGTTTCTTTAAATAGAACACCCTGTATTCTATTTTAAATTTAAAATCTGCTTCATTTTGATTTAGGAACATTGATCTATTGCAACCATAAATTTTTAATAATTATTAAAACTTATAAAACATATTCATTTTCATAATATTCGTTAAATCAAATACAGGGTAAGTCAAAATGCAAGTACATTATTTTCTTGGTAATTTTAAATAGTACACCCTGTATTTTATATCACTATCGAAAAGTACTAATATGTTGCTCAAGTATTAATAAGTGTTAAATGCTGCTCTTAGGTCCTATTCACTTCTGAAAATAATCATTATTTAATTCTTGGTGCTTTTGAATATATTAAGAATGCATCTTGTTTTTAGATAGAATGTTTTGAACTGTATGATAATTGAATGATAGAAGTTTAGAGTAGTAACTAAGTTCTTGTTCATTGGAAATACTGCTTATACTTGTGTGTGGGTTTTCTGTAACTGCCATCAACACACTCATTTCGTTATCCTCTCTCACAGTAGTTTTTGTTCGTTCATGTTTTTCATAATTCACTGAACACGTGCGGTTAAATCGATCATTCAATTTGTCAAATGTATCTTGTCCAGGTTGCAGACTATCTGGAAACCGTTATTGATAAATTCTAGCTCATAGTAATGAATTTTTATTGCATTCCCCCAATATCCAGATCATATCTATCATTTCATCAGTAGTAAAATTCATTATTGCTAATTTAAATTAAATTAATTGCTAATTTACGGTGTACCCCAATACTGAATTAATAAACAATAATGTCAAACTGTCAGTTTCTGGCAAATCAATCATGGCCAACTCACAATAATTATATTTGTAAACTTTGATGAAAAAATAAAAATATCTAGAAAACTTATAACTTTAGTTAGAGGGAGTACTTCATAAAATTTGAAGTACGATATTAGTATTTTTCGATAATAATATAAAATACAGGGTGTTCTATTTAAAATTACCAAGAAAATAATGTACTTGCATTTTGACTTACCCTGTATTTGATTTAACGATTATTATGAAAATGAATATGTTTTATAATTTTTAACAATTATAAAAAAACTATGGTTACAATAGATCAATGTTCCTATACTCCTTTTTAATTATACAGGGAGTTAAACTTGATACGATTTTCAGGTAATATTGGTTACAACTTTTTAAATACCCGGTATAACATAATAAAACTTTACATTTTAAATTTAAAGCAGATTTTAAATTTAAATAAAATACAGGGTGTTGTATTTAAAAAAAAACATAAGTTTGGTCTGCCACCATCGTATGGAAGACCGTGTAAGATTGTAACTAATTTTAAAACGTGGAATTTAAAGCTGCCTACAATTTTTGTTAATAACTTTTTTTAATTTTTACTATAACAGATCTACGGAGCTTACTTACACTAATCAATCACGCTGTATATAAATAAAATAAAATAAAAATTTTATATATGATGAAAAAGATATTGTATAGAGTTTGTACATAAAGTCTAGACAAAAAACATGATTAATGGTTTCAAGTGTTTGCCCAGGTGGCTGGATGCAGGTATTCGCACAGGTGGCCTGAAATAAGAGGTGTAGACACAAAAAAGCTGACTCATCTGGACTCATCTATCTCATTGGTATCAAACTTCACTTGATTGCATATTTTTATGGCTACTTGTACACGTATAGCGGAAGTAAATGATGTCATATTTCGCTTAGAGGTCACTTCCGAAGTGCTGTCATTTACTAACTACTCCGCTTTCATGGGAATTCTTCAAATGCACCAAACTCATACCAGAAAATGACGGCTAATAGTTAAAATGCCAATACTGAATATAGATAAACTACATTAAAATAATAATAAAAAAATATAATGTGGGCGCATAGGTACACAACATCTGAGGTTATAAATTTATCTCAATTACAAAAAAAAACACAAGAGAAAACAAGTTATCGACGACAGAAGTGTAATTCACAGAAAATCCGGAATAGATCCAAACTGTAATACAATAACAAACGAAGGCTGCTGCTTCCGTTGATCCGCGAAAAACAATGTTCGGGCTCGGGTCTATTAACTCCAAATAGAATGTATACCATTAAAACACTGGTTGTGAGAACCTACCAAACCTTGATAACTTTGATTCTGTTTAGGAAAATGTATATAATTGAGAAAAGTGTATGCACAATGAGATATTAAGGAAATGACAGTATTACAAATTAATATCCAAATTAAAACGTTTAAACCGATAGAATAGAATATATTATATAGGTCCCATATATACATGAAATATACCCACAGAAAATATGAAATAATTGATTAAAAGAAATAAAGAATATGAAAACTAGCTGAACAGATACTATATGCACGAAATACTTCACGTGGAATCCATGGAGAAATTATAATTCTTACGAATTACAAATAAAAATGGTTTCAGTTATTTATTTACATTATTGTTAATATTATTACCTGGAGCTCCTTTAATGGTAAATCCACTTCCATTTATCCTAATAAGTGGTCCAGACCAATTATTATAATCAAAAGTAGTAATTCCTTCAAAAGTGAGACTCGCTCCTTGTTTTAAATCGAGTTCTAGAGTCTGTCCTGCAGGTACCTCAAGATTTCTTATAATTATATCGCTACAGCGTTGGACGATATCACTTACTTGATCAAAGCTTGTTATTTCACAATTTGTAGTTGAACATTTGCCAATAGCTAATGACATACTAAATAAGAGAATTATAAAAAGGTAGCACATTATTGTATGATGAATATATTTTAAAAATAAAGCTTTAGTGTTAATAAGGACTACTAACTAATCAATGGTTTCAATTGCGTTTTTATCGGAAGCAAATTATTGATAAGATTGACGCAAGTAGTTCATTAATGATGTAATTTTTATCTATAAGATCGGAAATATCTGTATATTTTTTTTCGGTATATATATATATATATATATATATATATATATATATATATATATATATATATATGTTAGATCACTAATCACGTATTTGACTTTTTAAAAAAGAACTTTATTTGTTACAAATTAAATATTAAATAATAGTACAAATTAAATGAATTTAAAAATGACTAATAACTGGACTGGTCGAAGTTGCAGCTAAGAGTGGTCCCGGCATCTGAGAATGGTATTTATAGGTTTAGTATGAAGTGCTGAATCGCTGTTCCCATGAATATTGGCCAACGGTTCGTACAAAGTTCTACTGCGTGCTAATGGAATTTCTGCGTGGTAATGAAGTTGGAGGCTGATCCTGGGACAAGGAGATTGCAATTTTTGGGAATATTTTGGTTCGGTATTTGCAGAAAAGATATAGAATAACTAGGATAATAATCAGGGATAAGGTTGATATAGTGAATAAGGGTAGATGTTCCTCAATGAATGATTGGCTCATAATATGGTCCAGTTCTTCTGAATATAGGTCTAATTTGTGTTGTGCAATATTTAAGTCATCTACGTTGATCTTACTGAGTTTTAGTGGTTTCAATTTTGACAGGTGATTCTTTGTCTCAAAATGGTCACAGCATCTGTAGGGTACGTTAACTGGGTGACTTCTATACGTGATATTTTTATATTTCTCAATTTGGTCTCTAGCATGAATTCTGGTACTGCCGATGAATGCAATACATTCGGGAATTAATCTTAAGATTGAATTTGTTTTGATTATTTGTGTAGTGACTTCTTTTCTTGCACATTTGATCGTTACTGGTAATAGATCGGAAATGGTTAGTAACCATAAATTTCGGTCGATTTCCTGTACATTGTGTCCTTGTGCCAAGAGCATGGACATCTGGCAAGTTTTTGGTAAGTTGCTGAGAGGTTTCAAAAGCTGGGCTTCACATATAGCATCTGTGTCTATGGGGTACGGAAGAATGTCTGTACACATTCTTTGGTTTTGACTGATTTGTTTGCATTTTTCGGTGTCCATGGGTAAGACATATGAAATTGAATCATCATCTCGCGCAATGTATTTATGAACAGTTGAAAGTATATGATGAAAACCAGTTTGATTATCTAATATTGGTATTGAATATAATTGATACAAAGTGAATATTTCGGATCAACTAACGGAATTTCGAGAACGAAAACAATTTTTGAATCAAGCTGATAAGCTTGTAGTTTTATTATGTCAATATACTGAGCTATATTTGACATATAAGTGGGTAGAGGCAATACGTTATTTTGTAATGACTGTGAGATTTCTTTTAATGCGTCCAATAAGTCTATGGGCGAAATAATAGAACTATGTAGAATTTGCAGGCGAGAGAATGTGATAGAATTTAGTATATCATTTAAATAATTTTCTAAAAATACGTAACTTTCCATTAAGGACTCACATAAATCTAGTATTTGTAATTGTGCTTGGTAAAAGGAGATGTCATTATTAATGTCCAGAAGTGTAGTCTCGATAGTTTTTAAGTCTTTGTTAAAGGTTTCTTCGTCTATTTGCAATTTTTGAATTGTAGTGTTGAAAGTTCTTATAACTGAAGTGGTAACAGATATTTGATTTTTTAGGAGATTTTCAATTTGAGTTTCATCGGAATTTATCTTATTTATACATTTATTAAAGTATTCGCCGTCAGAAGCGTCTAAATTTCCAGTAATAGATTTCCAGATTGTTCCAATACCATTTACTAAACCGCGTTTTAGGCGTTTATTATAAGGTACTGTGTCGGAGGTTATTTCTTTATATTTTAAGTTAACGGAGTTTGAGATTTGTTTTAGCAGACTAACATGTGTCTGTACTTCGGCTTGAAAGGCAAGTTTTCTCGGTGTATCAACGTTAATAAATTTTTCTAATAGGTTTTCCAAAATTCTGTCATTGTTTGATATTGTAGTTTTGATAGGGAATAATTCTTTGTAAACAAGTAAAGTCCATTTGTCGTTAGATATTCATATAGTTCCTTTTTCATGAAAAATATTCCAATTGTGTTATTAATTGGAGTGAGGAGAATTTGGGATTGGGCGATAGAAAGGAGTCCATAGAATCTGTAAAGGAAAATTATTCAAAATAAGGTTTCAGTCTGTCAAAATTTACTTTAGAGGTTTGGTTAGTTTTGGGGTTAAGGATAATTGCGGAATTTGTAAAAACTTCTTGGATTTCGAAAGGTCCATTAAAAAGATTATCTGATTTTGATTTAATTTGTTATTCCTTTACGTAAACTTTGTCACCAATTTTAAAATCAGGTCTTCGTTCTGAAATATTCTCGTCAAATCTTACTTTCGCCTTTTCTTTCTGTCTTTCTGTTTTTGCTTTGGCTACTTTGTAAAAATATTCCATGCGATTATTCAGGTCTCGAATATACTTGCTCATTAGTGTTTTTTGATTGTATAGAGTTTCTGGTGGTCGGCCTGCAGTGTGCCCAAATATAAGTTCATATGGTGTGAAACCGTGGGTCTTATTTTTTGTGTTGTTATAGCATATTATTGCATAAGGAAGTATAGTGAAGGGATGATCGTTTGGGTTCTCGGCTTGATTTGCTCTAATCATTTCTGAGAGTGTGGCATGAAATCTTTCCACAGACCCATTAGATTGTGGATGGTTAACACTAGAAAATGTTAGTTTGATGTCGTATAATTCGCATAGATCTTTGATTATAGCATTCTCGAATTCTCGACCGCAATCACAATGAATTCTTAGTGGTGTTCCATAGTGTTGAAAGAAGAGTAGGAGTGTGTTAGCTACTGTTACTGCCTTTTTGTCTTCCAAAGGATAGGCTTGCGTGAATTTTGTCAATTCGTCACGAATGGTTAAAGCGTAGTTCCTAGTAGGGTATTCGAATATATCAATATTTATTCTTTCGAATGGTGTTTTTGGAGTTTCTGTTATGACTAATGGTCCACTTAAGTTTTTCCTGCAAATCTTAACTTTTTGGCAAATTTCACATGCTTTTACAAATTTCTCTACATCTTTTGTTAAATTCTTCCAATTGTATTTCTGCTTTATTCTTCTGACAGTTTCGTTTATTCCTCGATGTAAATTGTTTTTACCACAATGGTATTGATCTAAAATTTGAGGGATTTCGTCTTCGCTGGCTGTTTTAATTATATTTTGACAGATTCTTAATTTTAATTCTTTGTCAGCAAAAATATACGAAAATATTTCTAGGATAGGCAGTTCGAGATTATTTTCGACACAATATATTTTTGATTCATCGAATTGATCTTTATTTGCAAAAAGTATAAGAAATAAATGTGATATTACTCGTTCGGGATCAAACGGTAATGGTATAATAAAATATTTTCGATCTTTTATAGTTTTACTGTGTACAATATTAATTCTTCGGTTACTATATTCCATGTTTTCTTCGAATATGTCATCCATTATTTTCTCGTGGAGTTCTTCAAGTTTATTTTGCCAAAAAAATGTAACAATATTTTTGTTGGATTTGTCTAATAAGTCCGTATTCGATGCTTCAATTTTTGAATAATCGATTATTGATTTAGTTCTATACAGTTCGATAAACTTGTCAAGTTCTTCGGACATTTCTTCTATATTTTCTTCATCGTCGTCTTCGTTTTCTTGAGTTTCCGTGTCATCTTGATTCGATGCATGTAATGAGATTTTTGATTGAAAGTTTGCACAATCCTTAAAATGGTTAATCTTTATCCTTGAGAGGGCATCTGCATTTCTGTTTATTTTCCTGCGCGATGTTCTATTTTATAATTGTATTCTTCGAGCTTTAGGCGCCAACGCGCTAATCGGCTTCCGGGATCTTTTATCGAGAAAAGCCATGTAAGAGGTCGATGATCGGTAATAAGGGTGAATTTTCGGCCAAAAAGATATGGTCTAAAATGTTTGACTGCCCATACGATAGCTAAAAGTTCTCTCTCTATAGTCGAATATTTTGTTTCGGCACCGCATAATGTTCTGGAGGCATAAGCTATGGGTAAATCTTTTCCAATAGGGCCTTGCGATAGAACGGCTCCAATCGCGAATGCACTAGCGTCAGTTGTTAGTAAAAATGGTTCCTCAAAATTGGGATATATAAGTATTGGATCTGAAGTTAAAATATTTTTGAGTTCGTTAAAGGCTTCTTTGCAATCAGAATTAAAAATAAAAGGTACGTCTTTCTGAAGTAGTTTCGTAAGTGGTTTAGAAATTTTGGCAAAGTTTGGAATAAATCTTCTGTAGTAACCGGCTAGGCCTAAGAATGATTTTATTTCTTTGGTGTTCTTTGGTTCCGGGAAGTTTTTGATGCAAGATATTTTAACTGGATTTGTTTTTACACCATTTTCTGTTACAAGGTGGCCCAAATATGCTACTTCTTTTCTTAAAAATTCGCACTTGTCTGGCTGTATTTTTAAGTTTGCTTTTCGTAACCTTTTAAAAACTTCTGTTAGTCGTGACATGTGATCATGAATAGTGGGTGAGTAGATAATTATGTCATCCATATACACTAAGCATCTTTCGTTTTGTATTCCTAAAAGGATGTTGTCCATTACTCTTTGGAAAGTAGATGGAGCATTCATTAGTCCGAATGGCATGCGCACAAATTCGTAATGTCCATTTTCGACGGAAAAGACCGTTTTCTGGATGTCTTGTGGCTCGATTTCGATCTGGTGAAATCCAGACGCTAAATCTAGTGTTGTGAAGTATTGGCATCTTCCTAGTTGGTCCAATAGTTCTGATATTTGTGGTAGAGGATAACGGTCTTGTACTGTGAGTTCGTTAAGTTTTCGATAATCAATAACAACACGCCATTTTTGTTTTCCTGACGCATCTAATTTCTTCGGTACGACACAGACTGGACTCGACCAGGGCGAGACGCTTTTCTGGATTATTCCTTCTTCTAACATTTTATTAATTTGCGTCTTTACCTCTTCCTTATGTATTTGAGGATATCTATAAGATTTAGTGAAGATAGGTTTAGCGTTGTTTGTTTCGATTTTGTGTTTGATTTCGTTTGTGAAGGTCAGTTTGTCGCCTTCGACATAAAATATATCTGCATATTCAGTACATATATCTAGAATTAGTTCTTGTTCTTCGCAATTTAGATGATCAATTCTTAGTTGTTCTCTAATTATTCGTGTTCTGTCTAGTACGGGTTCTTCAAAATCATTTCCGTTGTAGGATAGGATTGTCTCGGAATTTTTGAAGGGTGCGATTGAAATGTCTGAAAATTCGATTGTCTTCGGCATTGCATTAGCATTTAGGACGGACGTTAAGAATTCTCCATTTTCGTCTACATGGACTAATGCGTGAGGTAATCTTACTTTTTCTATTTCTTGAGCTGATAATATGGCATCTGTATTCGATAAGTTGCATTTTAATTTGCATATTTGTTCGGTCCGGCTGTCAATGGTAATTCTGTTTGTTCCTTTTATTCGTTTTCTCTCCGGTCTTTCAAGATTTTTTTCTTGATCTCGGTTTTTTATGATAGTGTATTTTTCATTTATAGGGTTTTGGTATTTTAAATTTGATTCCTGTTCAGAATCTGACTTAATTTTTATTTTAGGTTCGTTTTGTCTTGTTTCTGTAGGGTGTGTCGGTATTTTGTCTTGAGGGGTGTTTGTCTCGTGTCCTACTTTGTGAAGGGTGACAGTTTTAAAATTTGTATGCAACTGTCGGGATTTAAGATCTATTACGCATTCATAATGATCTAGAAAGTCTAGGCCTATTATGCCATCGAAATCAATGTCTAAATTGAAAATAAAGACTTTGTGAGGATTATTGTCAGTGAAGGGAATTAGGACAGATTCTGTTATTAACAATTTTTGATCGGTTATACCTTGAATAGTAACGTTTTCAGGAAATCTATTATGATAATTGCGTGCCGTGTTTTCTTTGAAAACAGTGATTCCAGCACCTGTGTCGATTAAAAGTTTAAAAGTGTTGGTAGCATCGTTAATATAATATAAATTTTTGGAACTCATTGTATGAAATGGGGTTACATGAATGTCTGTTCGGGAAAATTGAGGTCCGGATGAAAGTCGTCCAAGTTGAGTGCTTGAATTTGTTCTTGGATATTCGTAATATCCGTTGAGTGGTTCGTATGATTGGGAGGATGATTTTGATTCGGAAGTGAAAGAAAATTTTGATAATCTTGTGTGTTATTGGTTTCGTAAAAGTTATCAGTTTGTGGATTATTTTCTGTATAATAATCTGTGTCATAGTTTTCATAGTTATCGGTATTATAATAATTATCTGTGTAGTAATCATCTGTATAATAGTTAGTCGTTATTTCGTCAGGGTATTCGTTTAAGACATGTGCCCGTTGGAAGTTTGGGTTTCTTTAAATAACAGATGGACGATTTTGATTTTGAGATGAAAAGGAAGGTCTCTGTTGGTTGAAATTTGGATTGTTGGAAGAATATTGATTCCTATTAGGGTTCTGATTGTTTTGATAGTTATTAGGTCCATTATTATATTGGTTTTGGTAACCGTGTGGCCTAGAAAAAGTTTGGTTTGGCTTTACGAAACGTGAAGAGCGGCATTCAGTATTTAGATGACCAATGCGGCCACAATTTGTACATTTTGTAAACTGAGATGAGGGTCTGCTCATTGGTTGAGAGGGTTTAGGAATAGTTGATCTAGAATTAGATTTTTGTTCTTCAAAATATGACAATTGAAGTTCGCGTCTAATACGATTGCTTGCTTCAATGAGGTCTTTTGGATTACTAGCCCTAATAATTTGTCCTAGACGGGGTTCTAAACCGGTTAAAAGTGTGTTTAGGGCCATGGTATCGATTAAGTCACATTGGGCGGTTTTTTGATCTGGGGATAAATTTGCTATTTGGATCGAGGCGTGCATTTTTGCATTCAGAACTTGTAAGCGGTTAAAGAAAGTTTGAGGAGATTCGTTAGATAGTTGTCTTAGTCTTTGTAAGTCTTGTATTAAGGAGGTCAGGTCTCTACTGTCTCCGAAATGTAGATTTAATAATTGTTTTATTTCTGTATAGGAAAGTGGTTTTCTAGAATTAATAAGCTGTGCAGCTTTACCTTTAAGTTTATTTTTTATGTGAATCGTTAACAGAACGCGCTGATCGCCTGTAGCCATTTTAAAGGCACAGTCGCACGCATCTAAAAATGTAGAAAGAGAAATCGGATCGCCTTCAAATTCTGGGATAATGGAAAATATTTCCGAAAGCTTATATGGTTCGATTTCTTGTTGAGTTTGGGAACGTGTCTCGGGCATTTTTCGAGATATTTTGAAACGAAAATGAAAAATAGAAGTATGAAGAAGTATAAAATATATCACTATATAAGGGAGAAAAAAAAATGTGGTGGTATATATAAAGGTCAAAAATGTATCAATTTAAAATATCAAATAATATATCAATAAAAATGTATCAAATATATCAAGTAAAAATGTATCAAATATGTCAAATAAAAATATATCAAGAGAAAATATACCAAAAATATAGCAAGTAAAAAAAATATGTGAATAAAATATCAGTAATTATAAAATAGTATAAAAGAAATATGTCAATATCAATAATTTCAAATATTAGATAATCAACTTGTATTATTTTTTTGTATCTTGATTAATTGACTTGCAGATTGAGATGATTCAAAATCCACTTACATAAAGAAGAACATCGGGACGCCTTGTTCTCTCTGCTCAGCTACCAGGGGCTTCACTAGGTGTTCCTTCCGTAGATTACAGGAGTGAGGTTGTTCGGAGATGTCTTCTTCTTTAAGGGTCGTCTTGTTCTCTCTGCTCGGCTACCAGGGCTTCACTAGGTGTTCCTTCCGTAGATCACAGGAGTGAGGACTTCCGTAGATTCTTTGTTCCGTTAAGGGATGAGAATCCGCCGCTGCCAGTGAGTATACATGTGTTCTAGCAACGTTTTTCGGATCCTACTGACTTTGCGCCAATTGTTAGATCACTAATCACGTATTTGACTTTTTAAAAAAAGAACTTTATTTGTTACAAATTAAATATTAAATAATAGTACAAAATTAAATGAATTTAAAAATGACTAATAACTGGACTGGTCGAAGTTGCAGCTAAGAGTGGTCCCGGCATCTGAGAATGGTAATTTATAGGTTTGGTATGAAGTGCTGAATCGCTGTTCCCATGAATATTGGCCAACGGTTCGTACAAAGTTCTACTGCGTGCTCAGCTGTTTCTATGGGAATGAAATGATGAAATCTGAAGTCGGCGAACTTAAGCTAGTTCAAGGTTAATATTTTCTCATATAACATATATATATATATATATATATATATATATATATATATATATATATATATATATATATATATACAGATTGAACCAAATTAAAACGGAACATACAATTTAATACATGTCTGTTTGAACTGCATTTGAAATAGTGGACCAATATAAAACTTGGACAAAAATAAATCCATACCTGGGTATAGACATTGTATAAAATATCGTTCAACTATCTGTCTCGCAACAAAGTTGTTTGCGTAAGACGGGTTTGTCTAAGGAGGCGATAATAGTTCAGGAAATGAAGCTCAAAAAAAGTTAAAACCTCGCAATTTTTTCGTCCTGCATGTATCCATTTGAAATTTTAGCAGAAGGTAGGTACTAGCCCGAGGATCAAAATCTATATCGAACCGAAGTGCGCTGAAGGGTTTTAGGGGTGAAAACTACACTGATTCTCAAAAATTATAAAATAACATATTAAACCTGAATATGGGAAAGATTTGGTTTGAATTAGTTAAATAATGATTATTTTATACTTTTGAATAGAGTTCCATCATATTTCAACCCTTAAAAAAAAGCAACCCTTGTTAGAGATTAATGTAAAAAATTACTAATTCTAAAAAAATGATTTCGCCTTGGATCGATTTGGATAAAAATTTGGATTTAAGCTCAATTCACCCGCTGCTTTATAGTTTATGTCATGTTGACGAACCCTGATTGTTCTTAGGGGTGAGAACTACCCCTAATTGTGAAAAATTATAAAATAACATATTAAACCTGAATATGGGTAAAATTTGGTTTGAATTAATTAAATAATGATAGTTTCGTGCTTTTGAATAAAGTTCTATCATATTTCAACCCTTAAAAAGCGACCCTTATTAGAGATTAAGATAAAAAAATTAGTAATGCGAAGAAAATGATTTCACCTTGGAACGATTTGCATAAAAATTTGGAATTAAGCTCAACTCACCCTCTGCTTTATAGTTTATGTCATGCCGATGAACCCTGCTTGTTCTTAGGAGAGAAAACTACCCTTAATTTTAAAAAATTGTAAAATAATATTACAAATCTTAAGATGAGTGAAATTTGGTTTGGATTAGTTAAATAGTGAGTTTTTTATACTTTAAAATACAAATTCATATATTTCCAATCCTTAAAAATCAATTGTTATGAGTGCTATAGGTGAAAACAATTTTTTGCCAAAATTTTGCAACTTTTCAACTTTTGAAAATCACCCTTTACAACATTGCAGTTTTTATAAACTAATTTATAAGATATAAATTGAAAAAAGTAGAATTAAATACAAAAAAAATTATTAACATAAAAAGGCACCATATATTCTTATATATTTACATAAATAGTTGAAAATATTTACATTTATAGGTAAAACAATTATAATATTAATTTTATTCGTCATCAATTACATCTTCATCGTGATCTATGTCATCCTCATCTTCTTCAATTATTGGTGGACTGTTATTGCACCCTTCACCTGAGCACGCAGAACAAGTAGAGTTACAGTATAAACCAACTTTTCTGCACCCATATGAAACGCCGCATCTTTTTTTGCATTGGCAAAAAATAATTTTCAAAAATTTATCGGGTGCAGGTTGTTTGTTCATGCGTACGGGTAATAACAAACCATCTTTGGAATACCATCTGTTGCTCTGATATTTTCATTGCCAAGCCATAGACATATGAGCAGATGTTTTATTCTCTTGTATGGGATTTCAAAATAAGATCGCTTAAAATTTCGAATGTATAACGCCCCACTAGCTAATATACCGGTTTTGTAGATTATTATGCTCCGAAATATACTGTACTATACTAATGGAATTTTCCGGAAAAAAATTAACTGGTTTTTTAACGTATTTCCTTTAATTTTTAAGGATAGAGTGTTTCTTCAAAAACCATTTGTAGAGGTTTTTATTAGCTACAAGGATCTGTAAATTAAATCTTCTTGGAACCCTTGGTTTTTAAATGGGGTGAGTTTAAAGGGCTCGAAAAAGATGGTGCTTGATCGTAAATCGATGCGTTAAACGGCTATATCTCGCCAAATATTCATTGTACAACAAATCTAAATAAAGTATAATTTTAGTCATTAAAAAAGCTACAATTTGGTAATTTTTATTTTTTTCATATATTCAGTATTTTTGGGCATATTTAAAAAAAGAAGGGTAAAAAATATGAAATTGTAAATCGTTTCTCGCTTTAAGCTGTACTTTTTCTATATTAGTATGTATTAACAATATATCTACAAAGGGAATTGCAGAAGGGTGAAGATCGATTTTAATTATGGGGGTGGTTAGGGTGTTGTTTTCCTCGATTTTTTTGTAAAAAATGAGGTATTGACCTTATTTTTTTATGATAGGTCTATTTATGCTCTTTAAAAAAGTTTTGTGAGTTTTCTTCCAAAAATGCATCATTTTCCGATATTTGACTTTGAATCTTTCAAATTTGTCATTTGAAGAAAACCGCTGAACATTGATATTGTATTTGTCTTTTTAAAAGCTACAAATTTGTTCTCTACAATCTTTTTGATAAAATGCACCATTTTCGAGTTATTCGCGAAAAATCGGTTAAAAACGTGGATTTTTTCGTCTAAAAGTTGTTACTTTTAATCGCGAATAACTTGAAAAATATCATTTAATAAAAAAAATGTATAGCACATTTTTTGTTTAGAATCACTTTTCTAATCGAAACCTGTAGTTAAAACGTAAAAAAAATTTTCACCCCGGACATGGGGTGGCAACCACCCCCTAGGCTTTGGCGCACTTTGGTTCGATATAGATTTTGATCCTTAGGCTATTACCTACCTTCTGTTAAATTTCAAGTCAATCCACGCCGCACGAAAAATTGCGAGGTGAAATGCTACATTTCCTGCACTATAACTGGTTTGACAGCATAATAAAATCGTAGATTTATGTGTAGCTTTCAATTTTTATGAGTTCAGAATCCAGCAGCCCGCTGAAGTATGGGATTTTTTATAATATAATTATTTGACAATCTTTTGTTAGCCAACCAGCTACAGCAGAGTTGAGCCGAAATACATTATATTCCTATGTTCCGAATTTATTTCGTTCAATCTGTATATATATATATATATATATATATATATATATATATATATATATATATATTATATATATATATATATATATAATATATATTATATATATATATATATATATATATATATATATATAAATATATATATATATATATATATATATATAATATATTGATAAATATTTTAAGTATTACACCAGTTTTCAAAGAATTAAATTAAATAAATAAATATCTGATCTGATTGATCTGCAATAAAACTTTATTAAATCAAAGAATTTAATACCAAACTGAGAAGACGAAGTATTTTATGTTTAATTGTTATATAATTTTAAGACGAAAATGTAAGAGAGCTTTTTTCTCTCTCTCTCTCTCTCTCTATATATATATATATATATATATATATATATATATATATATATATATATATATATATATATATATATATGTATATATGTATATATATCGCAAAAAGGAGTACGACCGTCTATCCAATATATAATGTTGTTAGTTATTTAATTGTTTATACAATATCACCATATGATGTCCATTTATTTGAGTTTTTATACTAACTTTTTAATACCATTGACAACTACATATCTTTTTAAGGTAACTATTTAACATCTTCTTATTTACAAAAGATAGATAGATAGAATATTACAAAAAGTATTTATATGAGTCTAAGTTTAAGTTTAAATAAGTTTAAAAAGTTTGTATTTTGCCATGTATTTGGTTATTTTATTAATTTTGATATTACAAATATATTTGATTACGCCATCTTTAAAGGTAACCAAAGATACACCGAAGTAAGTTTGGTTATTTTGACTTTTGTGAATAAGAGTGAATCTGAACAGAAAATGGAGATTTGAAATAATAATTACGGATTAAGATAGTATTATTTATGAATTTAAGATGTTTAATTTATATTCTGATCTGAAAAGCCTAAATTTCCATAAAATTCTTAATAGAAAAGTAAAGAATTATCTAGAGTTTAAAATAAGATGTCAATAGAAAGAATTCAACCGCTTTTCGTGGAAGAATATACGCGAAAATTGAAATATCTGTGAAATAGAAGGATTCGAACCTATTTTCTTTCGAGAATATTCGTGAACATTGAAATTATATAAATACGATGGAATGTGGATTCAATATTATTATCAATAAAATTATATTATCTATATGGTGATTGGAGATAAGAAGAAATTAAAAATTATAATATTTATATGGTGATTGGAGATTGAAAAAAAAGATTATTAGAAAGAAGTATAAACAAGAAAGCAATAAAGAAGAAAGAGTATTTTGCCGATTTATAAATGTTATTAAGAAGAAAAATATTTTGAAATGGTGGAAGCTGATAATTAAAACATTGTAATCTATTTGGCAAAGCGATTTCATAAAAAGAAGTATAACCAGAGGCTGATAACGAAGACATTGAGTGGTGATTAAAATCTTTATTTTGGAAAACAATTTCATTTAGGCATTCAGTGACAGAAATGTATCAAATTTTGTTAATATAATTTAATTGTTGTAATAAGAATTTCAATTTAAAGATAGGTTGTTTTAAATTTATATTTAAATATTGTCTATATTAGATATATATGTGTGTTTCATAATAATTATAATAAAAAAAATTTCAAAAAGTGCTTACAAACAAATTCTTTGAGAACCGCGACAAAAACCCTTTATACATAATGTTATTCAAAAATACTCATTGCTCATAAAACAATACACAAACAAAATATAGCAATTTGGCGCCCATCGCGGGGCTCTCTATTTAAAAGAATTAGTTTGGAAAGATAAGTGCTCTCATATAATTAAATTAATTTTCATTAGAAAGAAAAAAAATTATAGATTTTATTTTTAATTATATTTGAACAAGTAAAGTCTCAAAATGTCTCAAGGAAAGAAAGGTATAAGAAGCAAAAATAATGAAGAAGATGTGGAAGTAGAAACACTAGCTTACAAGAGGAGAGTTTAGTTCAAGTTCCACAATATACTGTCGAAATGAATCAAGAAAGAGGGGGAAATGTCCATATGGCAGCTTTGATGTCATTAATTATGCAGATGAGCAAGACAATGGAAGAGAATTCGACAAAAATGGAACAGAATTTAAAATAATCAAAGAAGACATGAAAAATGGAACAGAAATTGGAAAAAAATTCAAAAGAATTAAAGAAAGACATAAAAAAAATGGAAGAGAATTCGAAAGAGAATTATAGAAAATTAGAAAATAAAATAGAAGATAATAATAAAAAAATTGTAAAATAAATAGAACAACAAATAGATAAAAAACTTAATGCTGCAGAGTAAAAAGTAGCAAATGGAATAAAAAATATACGGCATGACTACAAAAAAAGGATATAAAATGAGAGGACAGAAGCAAATAGGATTATTCAATATAATAAGATAGATATAGAACAGAAAATAGAGTTGCAGAAATGTAACTTAGAAGTAAAAATTAACGAAGACAGCAGAAAGAAAGAAGAAAAATTAGACAATATGCAACAAAATATCCAAATAAATAGTAATCAAATAAGAAATGTGGAACAGAGAATAAATTATAATTCACAAATGAGAGACATTGGAAGACCTTACTTAAATTTAACAAAGGAGACTGGGATTAAATTCTCTGGTAATATAAAAAAATTGCATCCTAGAGTATACATAAATAGTTTGAAACATAAATTAAGATTAATGAATAATATTAATGATATTAAAGATTATATTAGAATGACACTAAACAATGACAATGATAAAGTGACAATGCGGCAACTTGGTTTGCCAGTAATAAAAATGATTTGGATAATTTTCAAACATTTGGAAATAAGTTTTTATTTAAATTATTATTGGGGTGAATTAGAGCAAGCTAAATTTGGTGAAGTTCTATATTTTGGAAAGCATAATCACTATTTAAGATCAAATATGCGAGATTATGCTTTAAAACTGATAACTGTTGCAAAATATTTAGAACCACTACTTAGAGAGGATGAAACAGTCTTAATTGTTTCTAGACAAAATATTCAAACAATAGAGAGTTTTAAGAATGTTATTCAAAGAATACAAAAAGGTAATATGGCAGGTAATAATGATAACAATGATATTAGGATGAATCAATAATAATAGAAAAAACAATAATAACTTTCAATATAATAATAATAATAATCAACAATATAGACAATCATATAATAATAATAGATATGGTAATAATTTGCAAAATTTTAATAACAATAACAATAATCAAAATAGACAAACTTTTAATAACAATACTAGTTATAATAGACAAAATTTTAATAACAATACTAATTATAATTGACAAGATTTTAACAATAGGAGAAATACAGAACGACCTAATTACAACCGGCAGGTAAATCATGTACGAAGGAATAGAAGCTGCGAATATGGTAAACGAAATAGTATAGGTAAGGCAAGAAAATATGAGTAGAAGTCATAGTAGTGAAAGACACAGAGCATTAGATCCAAGTGGTCAGACACAATCTGACAATTCTAACAATCCAAATTTTGTTCAGTAAACTTTCTGAATAACAAGTTGGGCCATTGTCATTATCAAAAACCTTCTGAATTTATTTTTTTAGATGAAGATAAAATTATTGAATATATTAATTTAATTTATATAGGGGAAAGTGGGGGAACCGTGCGCGGTGGGGAACGGTGCGCACCATTAAAATTCAAATTACGCGGCATACTGAGAGTCCCCTCCCGAACAGGCTTAAGCGGGAACATGCACAGAGTCTCTGAAGCCATTAACTGCCACTGCAGTTGAGTTGTGTACTTAGTGAAAGGCGAAAGTGTGCATTTGAGGTTTTTGTTACTATTTTCCACTTGCACAAATTAAGACGGTGAGTCCGTAAATCTTAACTACTTGTTTTGAAATAATTATATTCTTAAAGAATATCATCTGCTGCATATATGCACACCATTTGGTTGCATTTAGATAAGTAATTTTTGTAGGATGATGTAATTACGTTTTTAAACCATAGTGGGGTAACCGTGCGCGAAAATGCGCACGGTTACCCACTAATCAATTAAATATGAAGCAATATTGTTATCGTTTTTGGGTACTAAAATCCGTCTTTTATTTTCAGATGCCACGAAATTACGTTCGAAAGACTGAAATCCATCAATATAGTGATGAATTGCTGGAGACTGCACTGAATGCAATTAGAAACGATGGGAGGAAAATACGAGAAGTTGGGAGGTCTTTTGGTATTCCTGAATCAACACTCAGAAAAAAGCTTTCTCTAAATCAACTAAAAATCCCCCATCTCGGTAGAAAGGCGATTTTTACAGCAGAAGTGGAAGCTGAATTAACCCACTATATTCTGACACTCGCAAAATTGTTTTACGGCGTAACGCCCCGACAACTGAGGCAGTTAGCGTTTAATTATGCTCAACAGAAAAATATTCCAAATAATTTCAATAAACAAACTCAGTTAGCAGGCAAAGATTGGTTGTATGGGTTTCTCAAGCGAAATCCTGAAATATCATTGAGACAGCCTGAGGGGACTAGTCTTAATCGAATTGCTGCATTTAATGCGGACGAGTTAAAACTTTTTTATTCAAATCTCGAGAAAGTTTTACAAAAATTTAAATTTGAAGCAAACAGGATATATAATATGGACGAGACGGGTGTAACCACTGTACAGAAGAAGTGCCCGAAGGTTTATGGACGTAAGGGTGTAAAAAAAGTAGGAGCTGCTATTTCAGGTGAAAGAGGGAGGACCATTACAGCCGTATTTTGCATGAGTGCCACAGGAAATTATATCGCGCCCATGCTGATATATCCCAGAAAGAGAATGGCTCCTGCGCTGCAGAAAAATGGGCCAACTGGTGCTAACTATAAATGTTCAAAAAATGGATGGATGAATTCTGAACTTTTTCTTGATTGGTTAATGCACTTCGAAAAACAGGCAAATCCCACTTTAAATGACCCGATTCTCCTTATCCTTGACAACCATTCAAGCCATATATCCATAGAGGCATACGATTTCTGTAAGTCAAATCATATTCATATGGTGTCCCTTCCGCCACATACTTCCCATCACCTTCAACCCCTTGACCTATCCTTCTTTGGTCCTTTAAAAAATGCGCTATACAGGGAGTATGATATTTATTTAACTACAACAGGCCATGAAAAGATCACTGAATATGACGTAGCTGAGCTGTTAAATAAAGCGTTCGTAAAAGTCGCATCGATGGAGAAAGCAGTTTCGGGATTTCGTTCTGCTGGAATAAGGCCATTTGACCCTAACAAATTCAACGAAGATGATTTCGCTCCGGCCAACGAAATGAGACAGTTTGTAGTAGAAGGTTCTCCCGAACGTAGCGCTAATTTATTAACACTTGCATCTCAGCCAAATCTACAAAAAATTCCTAATCCGGCAACACCCGAACCTAGTGAAAATTCAGACGGTGAAGATAGACAGACAGCTCATATGCCAAAACAACAGCAGCAGGATCTACCTATTCAAGGTCATCTACCATGTACATCTACCGCTGAACAAGATCATCTACCATCTACATCTAAGTCTGGACACAACCATCTACCATCGACATCTACATTAAATAATTCATTCTTCCAATTTGCACCTATTCCAAGGAGAAAAGAAAAAGGAAGAGTAAAAACAGTGTCTCGTTCGAAACAACACTCTGAAATATTGACTAGCACACCCCTAAAAGAACGATTAGAACAAGCTCAAGCAAAGAAAAGGGAAAAAGACGTGAAAAAAAACATGAAATTAAAAAGTGTCAAAACATTAGGAAAGAACAATATTAAGAAAGATAATAAGAAAATGAAGAGGGCTCCAACACCTGAACTTGATGCACAAGAACGTGACGAGGAAGATGAAATCGAGAATGCTTATTTCTCGATCCCACCTCACTCCTTCTACGGAACCACTACAAGAAAAATAACGGCAAAAGAGAATGTTGCAAAAAAAGTAAAAAAACGCATATGTCAGTCTCCGGAAATTAAAAGAGGGAGAAATAAGAAACCAGCAACGCCTGAATCATCAGAGGTATCTGACATAGACGATAGTGACATTTGTGACGATGATGAAGTAGACGATATCAACCCCAACTATGTTCCATTTGATGCAGAACCTGACGTGCGGACTGAATTATGTGGCATATGTGGAGAACATGGAAAAAGCGAACTATGGTACCGGTGTGTTGCATGTGGCTTATGGAACCACGCGGCATGTACCGTAAAGATGCCCCCGAACAATACATTTGCGACTTTTGTCAAGGTTAAACAGATACCTACTTAACATTATAGGTATATAATCACTCGTACAATAAATATTTGTTCTTGCATGTGAATTTGTTTTTATACCACTGTATTATTAGGTACTTGTATATTCCAAACTACTGCGCACTGTTCCCCACCCTGTGCGCACAGTTACCCCATGGGGTGGGGAACGGTGCGCAAATGCAATTTTTTACTTTTTCTAATTATATATGATTATGTTAAGAAATTCAATATCTATTATAGTGCATACTGAAAGTAGAATAATTAGGGTATCAGATAACGTTTTTATTTTATTTTTTATGTTTAAGAGTTGACCACCACAACGATTCTCGCTTAGGTGCGCACCATTCCCCCACCTTCCCCTAAATGCTATGGCCAAAAATAAAATGATTAAGGTTACTATAGATACTGGTTCAGAAAGTACTTTAGTTTCGGAAAGTTTTATTTTTAATACACTAAAACTATCAGATGTAATAAAGATTCCAAAAATTAAAATTGTTGGTGCAAATAATAAGAAGTTGGGAGAAATTAATAAACTAGCCAATTTTAAAATTAATATTCTTAATAAACAAATTAATATGCAAAGATTTTTTGTCAAGAATTTATGTGTTGATATATTAATGGGAAATGACGAATTGGAAAAGAAGAAAGTAAAGATAGATTTTGAATAGAAAATGGTAACTTTGGAAGGGCAAATAATTAAGTTTATGCAGAAAGATGAAGTGAAAGAAGAAATAAGAGTTAATAGAATATTATTAAAAAAAAGTAATGACGATTATGAAGAAGAAATGTATTTTGATGATAGGGAGATGTTCCAAAAGAATGTAAAGAACAATTGTAGTGAATATTTAAGGAATGGAAATTTTAAGCAGATGGATGCCTACGAGGTGAAGTGCCTAAAATTGGAAGCAAGGAATAATGATTACATAATGAAAAATAATTTTATTTATAAAAAAGAAGATGTGATAAAAGGTTTAAGTTGCCCTGAACGATATAAATCAATAGTCGTTTCCATATTGCAGCAACACAAGGGACTTGTCAATAAAGAAAATAAAATTGCACAAAATTATATCCATAGTATAAAAGTTAAACAAGAAAAAGATTTTAAAACAAAATCATACCCAATACCATATACCCAATACCATATAAGCACCAATGAATATAGATGGAATACTAGGAAGAATTACAGGAATGTCCTTTTTCACTAAAATCGTTTTACAGCATAGTGTATTATATCAATTCAAAGTAGTACCATTTGGACTGCAATCATCTTGCAGTGCTCTATGTAGATGCCTTCATGATATTTTGGATCAATATGAACATTTTGTATTCACTACATTGATGATATTTTAGTTTTTTCTAAAACAGCTGAAGATCATGAGAAACACCTAAAAATTATAATCAACAGATTAGACAAAGTTGAACTAAAATAAATTAAGAAAAATGTACATTTTTTCAAAAAGAAGTAATATAAGGAGGTTATAACACTAAGGGAATAGATATATATATATATATATATATATATATATATATATATATATATATATATATATATAAATTATTTTTATATGGGCGTATCGTTGATGTTTTTGAAAAAGGTAAGGTGGAGATATGTTATGACTTTAAGAGCTTTTTATGATTGTTTAAATCAGATTGAAATATATTTTATTTAGGTTTTGTGTATCTTTTTTGTCATTTATTGCGTTGGTGTTTCTTTTTATTTCTATTGATTCGTATATCTCCCTTTTCTTTTTGTTTTTTTCTGTTTTTAAAATTTTAATGTTTTCAAAGTCAAATTTATGCTTCTTCCCGCTTTCATGTTTTGTGAGCGCAGTGACGTTGTTCTTGTCGTATTTGTGAGAACGAATTCTGGATTGAAGCAGTTGACTGGTTTGACCGATATAGACACCTTCACAGTTTGTACATGGTATCTCGTAAACAACATGTGATTTTTTAAGTTTTGGAGTTTGTGTTTTTAGTTTTGTGAAGTATTTATTTAAGAGGTTGTTGCCTTTGTGGGCTACTGTTATATTATGTTTGGCTAAAAGATTTGTTAGTTGTTCGGATAAACCTTTTATATATGGAAGAGTTGTATAAGTGGTTTTGATACTGTTGGGTTTGTTGTTAGTTGTATTGTTATAAAATTTATTGAGTCTTGATTTGAAAATAGTTTCGATTAGATGTTCGGGATATGCATTCTTTAGAAGGGCATTTTTTGCTTTTTTTATTGCAGTTGGTCTGTATTCTGGATCTGTTAGTTTTATAGATTTATCAGCGAGACTTATAATTACAGACTTCTTATGGAAAAATGGATGATGGGAATTGTAGTTAAGATATCGTGAAGATCATGTTTCTTTTGTAAACCACATGATTTTAACTGTATTGTTAATGCGATGTAAGGTGATATCCAGAAAGTTTATTTTATTATTTTGTTCAATTTCTATAGTGAACTTTAATTTTGGAAGGTAACTGTTGAAAATATCTAAGATTTCGGTTGTTTTATTTGTTGGAATAGCACAGACACAGTCATCGATATAGCGGTAGAAGAATGGTACATTAAAATCTAAATGACTCATGACAGATTCTTCTAAGTCTTCCAGAACCAGTTGGGCAATGACACTAGATATACTTGCACCCATTGCGCATCCATCCATTTGTTGGTATATTTCGTCCTTATATAAAAAGTATGTTGAGTTTAACGTTAACTCTACAGATGATTGGAATTCTTCCAGTGGGATGTTAGTGTATTCTTTTATGTCATTCCACTTCTTTTTAATGATGTCAGTGGCAAGTTTTATTGGGATGTTAGTGTATAGTGAAATGACATCTAAAGAGATTAATTTATAGTTATCCGGTACGTGAATGTTTTTAATTTTAGAAATAAGATTGTTGGAATCTTTAATATAATAAGGATTTTTATTTATGACATTGGAGATAATGTTTTTCAAGAACTTTGAAAGATTTTCGGAGGGTGATTGAATGCAGGAAACGATAGGACGTAGAGGTATGTTTTCCCTGTGTGTTTTAGGTAAACCATAAATTTTTGGTGGAATAGCGTTGTAGTTAAATTTTCGACCCAAGATCTTTCTAATTTATTTTCATTATCATTTGATTTTAGAAGTAATTTATTAATCTTTTTGGTGTTCCTATTTTTAGTTTTGTTAAAAATATATTCACTCTGTTTTAAACACATGTTCTTAAACGTATTAAAAATATCTGGTGGTAGTATATTGATTAAATTTGATTCATTTTTATTGAGTTGACAGTTTAGATTTTTTAATGAGATAACAGTATCAGTGATTAGTAAATTTAAAACTTGTTTCACAAACAAATTAAAAACATTTGTCTCGAATTTACGTGTAAGGTTTACAGAATTAAAATTGATATGGCTTATATTTATGTTTAAAAAGTTTGGTAGTAAATTACAAGTTTTACAGCGTAAAAGAAAAATTCTCCGGTTTTTTTGGTTGGCTTGTTTTGCTAGTAATTTCTGGTATAATTTCATTTGTAGAACGGTTGATCGTCCGTAGTTAGATTCAATACTACGGTAGTAAGGCATATTTTCACCCATGCCAATGTATTGTAGTTTTGAGTTTCTTGAACCGTATTATATTTAATATAAAATTAATATTTCTTGGGTTAGGTTCAATAAAGATATGTTACATGTGGAACTAGATTTTATTTTCCATTGCAATTAATCAACGTTTCGGTAGGAAACCCTTGCCTTCGTCAAGATTCTAAAATGTGTATATATATATATATATATATATATATATATATATATATATATATATATATATATATATATATATATATATATATAAGGACAAACAGATATTGTAAAATATGTATATATATATATATATATATATATATATATATATATGACTTACCAAAACGTAAAACGTGACACAGACATTAACGAACTGACATATAAAAGTTGATATCTGATATCTCATTGTTTACTGTCATTAGTATATAATTATTTTTATATGGGCGTATCGTTGATGTTTTTGAAAAAGGTAAGGTGGAGATATGTTATGACTTTAAGAGCTTTTTATGATGTTATATTGTTATTGTTTAAATCAGATTGAAATATATTTTATTTAGGTTTTGTGTATCTTTTTTGTCATTTATTGCGTTGGTGTTTCTTTTTATTTCTATTGATTCGTATATCTCACTTTTCTTTTTGTTTTTTTCTGTTTTTAAAATTTTAATGTTTTCAAAGTCAAATTTATGCTTCTTCCCGCTTTCATGTTTTGTGAGCGCAGTGACGTTGTTCTTGTCGTATTTGTGAGAACGAATTCTGGATTGAAGCAGTTGACTGGTTTGACCGATATAGACACCTTCACAGTTTGTACATGGTATCTCGTAAACACAAATAAAAAATCACATGTTGTTTTCAAGAAACTCAAAACTGCAATATATATATATATATATATATATATATATATATATATATATATATATATATATATATATATATATATATATATATATCGTCCCCTTAATACTATAATTAGGAAACTCGAATTTTGGCTATTTTGAGTTATCCATTCGTACCCACATAATTTTGTACGCTCTTTATAATGGTATAATTAGATAAGTGATCTGAGTATCCATAGCTGACTTATTTAGTTACGTAAACTAGGTAAGTTCGTAAATTTGAAAAACTTTTATACTTTAAGTACGCAACTTGAGATATTCAGTTGTAAACCTGACAACGTTGTACGGTTTTATACACGTGCGTAACTTGAAATATCTAGTTATAGACGCGGCTAAATTGACTTACCAAAAGTCACTTACATGTTCTTCTCGAGATATCCAGTTGTGTGTTATACAGCAAACAAAGTTTTGTGACTAAAATAGTGGCTTTTGTGTTATTTAACAATAATAAAGACAATATAATTATGTCATCGAGGAGTTTAAAAATATTACAGGTTGCACTTGACCAAGCAGAAAAGAACAGTAAGTTTGATTTTAATTATTTAACCATTCCTGTTCTAGCACTCGAACGAGTAAGACGTGTGCCAAGTACAATTAAAATCCAGTTCGCCTTATCGGTAGTAATTAGTGTTTAATTTAGATTTAATAGTGTAATTTCGAAAAGTGATTTCTGTACAAGCTTTGTACGTATTGCTTTTGTTATTTATATTATTAAATCATATAAATTAT
This sequence comes from Diabrotica balteata, assembly GCA_918026665.1. Lineage (NCBI taxonomy): Eukaryota > Metazoa > Arthropoda > Insecta > Coleoptera > Chrysomelidae > Diabrotica > Diabrotica balteata. The sequence continues at coordinate 118,996,374 of OU898276.1, read as the reverse complement.
ATTTAATTTATACAAAGTGCATACCAGAGACTGGTTTTACCAGTCTGCTGGTTCTTGCTGGCCATCCAATTCAATGGATTTTAATACAAATTTGAAAAGCAAAATTAGTTAAAGAAGAGAAATAAAACGAGGTTACTGTCTGTATTTACATGGACAGTACAAATATAAACAATACTCCTACAGTTTCTACCTTAACAATGGCCCTTCAAACTGCTACAAACAACATTCCAGCAACTACATCTCTTTCATACGTAACCGCTGCAAAATCTACACAAAAACCATCTTTCCCAAAAAAAGAACAGGCGATAGTTCTTCACGCAGAAGAAAACCTTAAACTTCTAGACTACGTTAAAGCCATTGGTGACATCATCGGACCAAAAAATATTTCCTTTGCATCCAGAATATCTAACAATAGGATCTGCATATATCTAGTGAACTCAAATCTCGTTGATCAACTGCTGAAATCCCATCCAACCGTTCAAATCGGACGCCTTACTTTAAGTATTCGTAAACTTGTCTCCCCAACAAAAAGAATATTAATCTCGAACATCTCTCCTTACATTCCCCATGAACTGGCCGAAAATGCAGTGAAAAGTCTTGGTTTCCAAATAGCCTCCCCCGTGTCCTTTCTTAAAGCGGGCATTCCAGGTGATGAATACTTCCACATACTTAGTTTTCGCCGTCAAGTATATATTTTTCCTCCCTCTGATAATTTTGAGCTTCACACCTCCTTGTTAATTCCTTTTGAAGGCAATGATAATAGAATTTTTCTGTCTACGGACAAAATGGAATGTTTCTTATGCAAACAATCAGGACATGTTGCTTCTAATTGTCCCAATACTTCATCTGACAACTTATCATCTGAAAATCCTACTGTTTCCCATGTCCTCCCAAATCCCCCCACCGAATCAACGTCACAGCAACAGAATACACAATTTCCATCTCATTCTGAATCATCTCCCTCCCAAACAAATCTATTTTATTTGTCTTCTTCCCCAGAGAATTGCGAAAATGATACAATATCTGAAAAGTCAGATAAACTATGTTTAAGTTCTCATCTTTCGCAGAAAAGGCCACGCTCATCTGTATCATCTATAAGCGATAAGAACCTTCAATCTGGGGAAAACCCTGCAACAGAACAAACTATGTTTCCTCCCAAACAAACAGTTCCTAGTTCCTCTAGCACCTCCAACACAAAAAAGAAACGAAAACGTAGTTCTTCTCTCGACTCCAGTCTATCCACTGACTCCAAGCAAGCAATACACGAAGCCTATAAACAAAACCCAGAAGCTTTTGCAGTTCCTCCTGATAATATAATTGCCTTTATCGAGAACGCTTACGGCAGCTGTGACCCTGTCTCAGAAGCATTTAAATTCACAACAGATATTAAATCACTCATTCTAACTTTGCAATCAATAAACCCTAATTTTAAAGATAGGTCAACAAAAATCAGAATTACACGCTTAATTAAAAAAATTAAAACTAAAATACATTCTGCAACAGATGATTCTGAAAGTATAAACAGTCTTGATAATTCCCAGGATGCTTGTGATAAAGAATACCTGTCTGATAGTTCACAAACCTCGCAAACATCCAAACACTCTACATATTAATTTCAACCTTCACACTGATACAATGGAATTGTGACGGATTTTATCCCCGTCGTCCACGCCTTGAACAGCTCATATCTGAGTCTTCCCCTGACTTTCTATGCCTACAAGAAACAAACTTCACTGATAAATATTCCGGACAACTTAAAAATTTTACAGGTTACCACTATATTCGAACTACCCAACTTCGTGCCAGTGGCGGAGCATCAATTTTTGTTTCCACTGATAATTTCCATAAAGAATTTTCGCTAAACACAAACCTCGAAGCTATAGCCGTTACAGCTTGGTGTCCCTACAAAATTACAATTTGTTGTATATACATCCCTCCAAACTACTGTTTAATAAGTTCCGATCTTGAAGATTTAACTTCTCAGCTTCCTACACCTTTTATCTTAGTAGGTGATTTTAATGCCCATAATACTATGTGGGGATCCGAAAACACATTTGGAAGAGGTAAAACAATCGAAAATTTTCTAAATAACGTAAATATAAACTTACTAAATTCAGGAAGTAGTACATACTTTCACATCCAATCGGGTAGTTTCTCTTCCATAGATTTATCTTTCTGTAATCCCGGAATATTTGCTTTACTTTCATGGTACACATTAAACAGTCTCTATGATAGTAATCATTTCCCTATCCTCATCTCTGACCAGTCAAAAATGCCCTCAAGAATTATAACAAGATGGAAAATCACTCAAGCAAACTGGGATCTTTTCAGAACCACTGTTAAGGGAAAAACCGATTAATTACTTTTTAACAATGATATAGATACAGATGTAAAACTATTAAATAACTGTTTAACCGAATCTGCTGAGGAATGTATTGGTAAATGCGCGATTGATCCTTCCTAGAAACCTGTTCCGTGGTGGAATGAGTCGTGCAAAATAGCTGTCAAACAATGCAAAAAAGCATTAAATAAATTCCGGAAGACCCGTACCACCACGGTTTTAATAAATTTTAAAAAACTTAGGGCCAATTCTAGGCGTATTTTAAAAGAAAGTAAGAAAGCCTCATGGAATCAATACGTTATTTCAATCACAAAAGATACTTCTCCCGTGCAAATGTGGTCAAAGATAAGACGTATGAAAGGTCATAATACTTCCAGCAAAATAGCCGCCATCTCCCTGCAGGATCATACAGTTACCGATGATCAACATATTGCAGATATCTTTGCCTCTCACTTTTCAGATAAGTCAAATATTCCGAATCTTCCCAATAACTTAGATACCAACATTTCCAGCCCCAAAATATTTTCTAACACCAGCTCTATGAATCTTCCTTTTAATCTCCTAGAATAAACGAAGCCATATCTTCATTAAAAAACTCAGCAGCCGGTCTTGACGATATCCCATCAATATTTTTAAAAAATCTCCATCCAGACACACATCTCAAACTGCTAGAGTTGTATAATAAGATCTGGTCTCAAAACCAGTTCCCAACGTTATGGCGACAAGCAACTACAATTCCTATTAAAAAGAATGACTCATCTCCAAATCTTCTAAAATCATATAGACCAATTTCTCTCACTTGTTCACTATGTAAACTGTTAGAAAAGATGGTCAATAAACGCTTACTATGGTATCTAGAAAGAAATAATATTCTTGACCCATTCCAAACAGGTTTCAGATCAAATAGAAGTACAATAGATAACCTGGTCACATTACATACTGACATTGTTAATGCATTTTCGAATAGAAGCGAAGTCATAGCAATAACTTTAGATATCCAAAGTGCCTTCGACACTGTACAAAGACCTCTAATTCTAAGAAAAGTCGATATTTTAGAGTATTAACAAATCGAAAAATATCAAAACCACTAGCTTTGGACAACGGTTTGCCTCAGGGCTCAGTCTTAAGCACTACCTTATTTTTACTTAGCATGAATGACTTTTCCTCATATATAGAACCACCAGTCAGGTACTCGATATATGCTGATGATATTATATTATACTGCCGAGGCAGAGTCACAGCTACCACAAGCACTTTGCTACAAAACACAATAAACAAAATAGACACCTGGTGTGCTGGATTTGTGTTTTCAGCTCCTAAATCCAAAGTAATTCACTTTACCAAAAAGCATAGACCTAATCCACCTTCTATAACTCTAAACGGAGTTCGTTTCCAAACAGTTAATTATTTGACACTTCTTGGTATCATCTTTGATAAAAAGCTTATCTGGAGACAGCATATTCAGAAACTTAAAGGAAACTGTACCCAAAGAATCAATTTACTTAAATCTCTTGCTAGCTTCTCTTGGGGAGCTGACGAAGAATCTCTTCTTAAAATATATAGAGCGTTAATTCGTTCTAAGCTAGATTATGGCAGTATTCTTTATATGACATCTAGTAGCTCCCTACTAAAGTCTCTAAACACGATTCAAAATACATCCCTACGACTATGCCTCGGTGTTTTCAAATCAAGCCCCGCTGAAAGTCTGTGCGTTGAATCTTCAGAGCCACCACTCCATCTAAGAAGGCAGCAGCTTCTACTTTCATACTTTGTAAGAACATCAGCAAACCCAAGTAACCCGGTAATAAATCTAATCAATCCCATAGAACCTCCCCCAGTAAACGCTTCCAATCAGTCTCTCACATTACCACAAATATTATCTCCTTTATTAGATTCCATCAACCTCTCCAATACTATTTCTATTTATACCCCCAAGACAGCTCCATGGATGCACAATCTTCCAATATTCAATACAGATTTATGCAGATTCGACAAAACAGAAACCCCAAACGTAATCCTTAGAAAATCCTTCCAAAACATCCTTAACTTAACACAATTTGATGAAATTTTATACACCGATGCGTCCAAGAATGAAGACTGTTGTGGCTCCGCTGTGTCCACACTGACGACGACAATAAGCTCTGTGCTATTGCCTAAAAGTTGTAGTATCTATACCGCAGAGTTAGATGGAATCCTCCAAGCATTAAAGACTTCAATCCGTCCTACTTCAAATTTGCACTGATTCTCTTTCCTCGATTTATTCAATAAGATGCATTTTCTCGAAAAACCCACTAGTCCAGGAAATCCACACTATCTGTAACCAACTATATTCTGCTAACATAAAAGTCATAATGATCTGGACTCCATCTCATGTTGGTATATTGGGAAACGAAAAAGCAGACCAAGCCGCTAAAGCAGCATGTTCTTCTGACATAGCCTTCCAAGAGGTCCAAATCCATACGGATCTTAAAATATTGATAAAACACAAAATCCTCAGCTCATGGGCGGACCTGTGGAGTAGAACAAAAACTAAGCTCCATGAAGTTCAGCCCAACTTATCTCGCGTCCATATCTCCACTATGAACAGGAAAGAAAAATCAGCTATTCACCGACTACGAATAGGGCATACACGCCTCACTCATGGATACCTTATGGCATCAGAAAACCCTCCAGTATGCCACTACTGTAATAACGCCCTTTCCATCAAACACGTGATAGTGGACTGCTGCCAGTATGACTGTTCCAGAAACAAGCACAGCCTAAAAGGAAATCTAAAAGACATTCTCAGTGTTCCAAACCGTTTTGACAGTGTTCTTAGATTTTTAAAAGAAACAAGTTTATTTCTGCTAATATAAACAGTGCATAGTGATAAGCTTTATTGTTCTAACCTTTCTATAAAAAAAATGTTCCTATTAAATTTTTGTACCTATACCTATATAAAATATGTATAATGTTGTAAACTACTGTACGCGTGTCAATGACCATAAGCTGTCGAGACACGTTAATTTAAAAAAAAAATAAAATTATTTAACCACATGAAAATTGTTTCAAAGTTAGGTTATGTATAATTTATATTTTGTTTATTACTGGTACCTATTAATTTTTATTTGATTGTACACCCATACGTCAGCAGTTCTGTATATATCGGAGTAAATTGTTAATTTTTTTTAACATCAACTACAATGTTATTTTCTTTTCAGTCATAGAAAGCCCCACAAATAATCGGGTAAATGCAGGCACTGAATTAACCCTGGAACAATCTATAGAGCAAGATGTATTTTTGGGAAGTTATTTGAATGATACTTTTGAAATATAATTATAATTTATAGTTTATTTCTATTTATATAGATGAAATACAATTGGAATGTGTCACAGGAATGTGAAGCTGGACCTAGTGCGTCAAATGTAAATGATGAATTGGAGTCCGATTTTGAACCTTACTCCCCAATCAATTCAGAATACAATCCGACTTCATCAAGTGAATATTCTGATAGCGATACTGACCTAATAAACTCTACATCAACAATATCTATCCAATTAGATGGTATGGAAGAAACGCCAGTAAAAACAGACAGATCTAGAAAAAGAATGCGCAATCCACAAGTATGGAAAAGGAGTGTTGCTAAGCTAAAAAGGCAACAAGGCGAAATGTATATTTCTGCTACGGGTAAATATATACTAGGAGTTGCAATGAAAGATCCGTGTCCAATTAGCTGTAGACGAAAATGTAGTGAAAAGATCTCGCACGAGGAGAGGCTGATGCTTTTTAGGAGATACTATGGATAGAATAGAATAGAATAGACCACAAAATACTAAAAGAATTCAGGTGTGTAAAACAATGTTTGTTAACACACTTGGAATTAAAAAAGGGGTCATAGATATTGCCATGCAGCATAGAACAAACGAAAATACAATTTACAGGACAAAAGGGGTAAGCATGTAAGGAAGGTCACACGACCCGAAACATTAGAAAGTCTAAGATGTCACATAGAGAAGTTCCCAGTTATGTCCTCGCACTACTGCCGTGCAAAAATACAGCGAAAATATTTATCTTCTGATTTAAATATAACTCTAATGTACTCGATGTATAAAAAAGAATGCAATGAGAAAAATCAAGAAGTTGCTAGTGTTTCTATTTATAGGAAAGTCTTTACTGAAGAATATAACCTTGGGTTTTACCGTCCAAGAAAAGATCAGTGCCACATTTGTATGCTCATAATACCCCTACAAATGACAAGACCGCCCTGGAAACTCGATATCAAGCAGATTTAGTAGCAAAAGACAGAGCTAGAGATGAAAAAAGATTACGAAAACAGATGGCAGAAAACTCTAATGGAAAAATTGTTAGTTGTAATTTCGACCTTCAGCAAGTTCTTCTTGTAACCAATGATCCTACCAATAACGCATTATTTTATAAACAACGTCTGAAGACTTTCAATTTTACTATTCATGATGTTGTTTCGAAACAGGGAGATTGCTTTATGTGGACAGAAGTTGAAGGTAAACGTGGCAGCTGTGAGATTGCTAGTTGTCTTTACAGCTTCTTCAAATCTTTACCTAATTCTGTTGAACAAATTTCGTGTTTTAGTGACAGCTGTGGGGGACAAAACCTTAATAAGTTTGTGGCTGGTATGTGTTTAAAGGCTGTACAAGAGATTCCACACGTGAATAATATAGATCTCATGTTCTTAACAGTGGGACATAGCGAAATGGAGTGCGACTCTATGCATTCAGCAATTTCTACGGAACTAAAACGGGTTGGTAAAGCAAACTGGCCTCAAGACTGGAAAAATATTGCTAGGTGCGCTAGACGAAAGGGTGATAAATCGTATATTGTACACGACTTAACACAGGAACAAATACTTGACTGAAAAACTCATGCAGAACGGAATATGATTTTTAGAAAGGAAGATGAGAACCGCCAACCAGTGCGTTGGCAGAAAATGTGTTGGATGCATGTTTCTAAATCAACTACTTTTATTCTTAGATTTAAAGAAAACTTTGACGACGATTTCAGAATTCTAAACTGCATAAGGAAAACTAGAGCTACTTCACTAAATTCTCTGAGACCCTTGTATCAATCTAAAATATCAATTTAGTTAGCAAAGTATAATGATCTTACATCACTCTTTCACATGAATATGCCTGCACTTACAAACAAATATAGACATTACTACGAAAACCTCCCTTTTGTGGGGGATACACGCGGAAAACCTAACGCAGATTCTGAAAGTGAAATAAGCAATAGTGAGTAACTTGTGTTTTCTATAATTATTATATTAATATATTTATAAATGTATCTTGTACTACTTTGAACTAATAAACTTATTTTTATTCTTATAAAATAATATTTATTAACGTATTAGAACCATATATCGTCTGTGTCGTTCTAATACCTCGTAACCCACAAAAATTGGAAAATGCGTTTTTTACATATTAGTATAATGTAAAGCTAAACTCGCCTGTACAAAAAACCTTGTAAGCCATACTTTATTATTTATATTATTAAATGTGTTTTCTAATAGCTCGTATTCCCATTGCTGAGAGTATGAATAGCAATACCCCGTAACCCACCTTTTTAAAAATCTCGTAACCCAAACATGACACCTAATTCACATTTAGTATTTCGGTTCTGTGGCTTACGAGATATTAGCGTACAGTCATTCGCTCAACTGTTAGTTAGTTAACCTATAAATTGTGATTATCTTTTAGTGTACATGCATAGGTGCATCATTACGATTTGTTGTTTTGTTTTTAATATAAAAATATAAATATACTGTTGATTATAGTTTTACAAAAATGTGTTCACGGGGCCGTAAGTTAGTTGACCTTGCTTTAATAGACACAGATACTGGTTTAGGTAAGTAATACTTTAAGTGTTGTTAGTATTTAGTACTCCGTTGTCTTTCTAATTAATTTTACTTATTAATTGCATGCGGCAGCTAAAATGTGTTAACTTTAGTATTTATTTATATTGTAGATATTCGTTCGGAGTCAACACATAGTCTTTCAGACACAATTAGCAAGTCAGCGTGTAATGAGGAGGTTGGAGACAATTGCTTGGTAGAAAATTTGATAAACTCTTCTCAAAAAGGTAGGAATGCAGTATTTAAGCTGAAAAATTGCTGCTATATAAGTATTTAAAGGGAACGTCATTGTTTATTTTTATAAATTTTTTAGTTGCTAACCATGATTCAACTAATAACGCCATTACTATTGATGTTGCTATCGACACTGTTCAACAGGTTGAACTCCCAATGTGTGATGAACATAATATTGTTTTGGAACAAGGTAAGAACATACGACATAGAAGAATAAATTTACGACTTAAGACTAGGTAGAAGCTTTTACCTATTGTTATTTTTTTTTCTTTTTAGTTGTGATGCATGACTTCCGTAATGAGTCAGAAGGCACTACTACTATTGATATTAATAATATACCAGTAATAATTGAAACACCTCTGTTTAGTGAAGTTTGTCGAGACGTTGATGATTTTCAAATTGAAATTATTACAGACCCTACTCCTATTACAGCCTCTCTCGAACATACTCTTTCGGATAATCACGAACATCTAACGCAGCTACATATTCAGAAAGAAGCAACTACAGTGTTAAGAAAACGAAACCGTAAACGGAAGCCTGAGAGCTGGGCTAAAAATCATAACAAACAACTCAGAATGGAAGGTAAGGCTTATATCGGTTACCGAAATGTTCTCGGCAAAGTAACAAATGATGCTAAAAGAAAAGAAAGACAAATTGGACCAACTTGTACTTCCAAAGAATGTTTAAGAGTTAAATCAAAGCAATGTTCGCAAATAACACAAGAGCAGCGCGTAGAAGTTTTTAAAGCATTTTGGAATACCATGAATTGGGAGCAACGAAAAGTTTATGTTGTTAACCATGTAATGAGTGTACCCCGGAAACGAGTATATACCCAACGTGAATTGAGTCGCAGGCATACCACATTAAATTACTATTTAAGTATCAATAACTCCAAAGTACAAGTGTGCAAAAAGATGTTTTTACAATCATTAGATTTAGGTGAATACTGCGTTATGGATTGGGTAAAGAAAGGTAAGCATGGAATGAGCGATTCGAATAAACAAATTGAAGAGACATTGCCCAATAAACAGGTACAAACTGGAAGCAAGCTATTTATGACTGAATTTTTTAATAGCTTACCCAAACTTCCATCACACTATGGAAGAGCCAATTCCTCGAAACTTTACCTGGAAGACGTGTTTCGTAATATACAACATCTTTACGAAGTATACAAGACCAAATGCTTAGAAGAAAAACAACAACCGATGTCGCGAAGTGTCTTTAGTGACACATTTCATTTAATGAATTTGTCAATTCATCCAATTAAGAAGGATAAATGTGACGTTTGTGTAAAGTATGAAGTTGGTCAGCTTGCAGAAGATGACTACCAACTTCATATACTAAAAAAGGATAGAGCAAGAGAGGAAAAGCAGAAAGATAAAGAATCTGGTGTATGCGTATTGGCAATGGATTTAGAAGCCATTAAAGTCTGCCCGTTTGTTACAGCTAGTGCAATTTTTTATAAAACAAAATTATCATGCCACAACTTTACTGTGTATGATTTAGTTAGTCATCATAGTACTTGTTTTTGGTTTACAGAGGTCGAAGCAGATATGACTGCTTCTACTTTCACAACTTGTATAATACAGTATTTGTCCAAGCACTGTCATAATGTAAAGGGTAGCTTGATAATTTACAGCGACGGATGCACGTACCAGAACCGAAATGTGGTGTTGTCAAACGCACTCTTGCAATATTCCGTGGAAAAACGGATTGTAATTATGCAGAAGTATTTAGAGGTAGGTCACACGCAAATGGAATGTGACTCGGTCCATAGTTGTATCGAAAGGCAGTTAAAGGGACGTGACATTCATTTGCCAAGCGATTTTATACGAGAAACTAAACGAGCAAGAAAGAATCCATTTCCATATGAAGTCAAACAAATGCAGTATACCGATTTTCTTGATTACACTTCAAAGAAGAATCATCGATACTCATCAATTAGACCTGGAAAAGTGAGTACCTACCTACTACGTTGTGATAAATAATATGTAAACATTTCTAAAACTATTATTATTATTATTTGATAATTCTTACTTTTAGACAGCAGGCGATCCTACAGTAAATGATATACGAGCCTTAAAGTATGTTCCAGAAGGAACTATTTACTATAAATTAAACTTTGACGATGACTGGAGTTTGCTACCTCAAAGACCAAAACTTGTTAAGTTACCGGTTGTTTGGCCTCAAATGAACAAAGAGAGAAGGAAAATAAAATATGAAAAATATTGTCATCTTCAACAACTGAAAGAAGTAATTCCAGTAGACTGCCATACATTTTATGATACGTTACCTCATTTTGATAAATAATGTTAAGTTTGTTCACATTGTATTTCTCTTTGTCAGTTTGCATAAAATATATTTTTATTAATAAAAGCAATAAAGTATTTATCGTTTCAAATTCCGTAAAATAGGATGGCTAAACGTAATCTAATTATAGGAAATTGTAATAGAACCAATGTAGGAAAATACCTTGTAAGCCACATTTTTTAAAACATCGTGAAAACGATTTACTCGTAACCCACATTAAAAGGCTAAAAACTAAAAAATTAGTAAAATTCTTTTTTAAGATATGTAAGGTAGTTTTAAAAACAAATGAAAATGTAAAAAAATCAATCGTCAACCATTCCACAAAAATTAAAAACGGTTTTTCTTGTCTCCTGAACAATCGCGATTTTGGGGTTACGAGGTATTAGAAAGACACAGACGATATGTCGATTTTTGTCTATTTGTCCTAGTGCTACAAGTGGATATCTCGCATTTTATCAAATTTGTTGAAAAAAATTATATTTTTGTTGTTACTAATAAAAAGATTTTAGCTCATCCAATATACTATCATTTTAGAACAAAAGGCACAAGTTCTGCCATTATTTTGTAATTTTTTTCTGCTCAAAACTTTAAATTGATATCCTGAGAATCGACTATTTTTAAGTTACCTAGGTATAGTATTCAGGGGACGATATATATATATATATATATATATATATATATATATATATATATATATATATATATATATATATATATATATATATATATATTTATAGAAGCCTTTCGGTAGGATTATGATAAACCACATAAAATTAAAGAGAACTCTGAAATCAGATCATTATAGTTTTTCAATTACTGCAGTTTACGACGTGCAATATTTGTTTTATAAAGTAGTTAAATTTAAACAATAATAATTTATGGAAAGTGTTTAAAGAAGTAATCACCAACCTTTATCAGATTACGGCACAATAAGAAGTTGAATTTTACTTATTATATTGATAAAAAGAATATCTAAAGTAAAAATTAACATATTTCAATGGCCTGGAAGTGAAATTTTACTTCTTTTTACGATACCGGATCCTGTAAAATTTTAAATACATTAAATCTCCCGTAAATTATAAATCTTATTCTTAGATTAAAATGGTAAATTTCTTAGTATTAGTACAATATACCGTTCACAATTATTATGTGATAATGTGTAGGTGTCGCACGGTTTCATCTTTCATATAAACATCGATTGTTTTTAGTTTTGGGTATATTTGTAACATATCTACCTTAAACAGTTTTATTTTACATACATTTAGCACGTTGGCTCTGACAATGACCTTTAAATATACATTGTTAAAAATTGTATACATTAATCAATTTAAAACGTTCTTTGTCGTCTTCTGTTTCTTTATCTCCATTTAGTTTACTCATATCGTTTCCACTCATAACAAATATTGAGTAGTTTATTGTTTCAGTAAACTTTCTCTTTATATGTCAGTGTTATATAAGTTGTCTAGTTATTATAGCGTATATAATGTCGTATGTAAATTCCATTTTATTTAACAATAAAACACTAAAAACTTTATTTTTAAAATTTCCACAAAATTAATTCTATCTTATCACCACAGCTGTTTCGGCAGAGTGCTCTTCTCAAGTCTCAAGTTTCTCGAATCCATCAATCAGCCATTGCATTTCTTATACTTTTATTTTAAGCCTCTCCAATCAAAGATTTTGAAGCAGCTTTGCTCCATTAGTCCATTTTTGTTGATTTTTGTCACTGTTTCTCCTTTCTCTTTATCATCTTCATTACGTAGCGCTACAACACTGGGTGGGTCTTCGCTAACTACAATTTTTCTCCAAGTTGACTGATCTTCCCACGAATCTGCCATCAAATGAAATGTTTATTTTTTTAAATTTGATTGTATGTTTTCTCTCCATTGTATATTGAGATGCCCAAGTGGCATTCTTCTGTGCTAACTTCCATCGATACCAGTTTTACAAGTTTGGCATCTTGGCGTCTATGCATGTGTCCGATCTACCTTAAGCGATTTTTTTCCTCAACAATATCGTTATAAGAGCTTTCTTTATTCAGTATGTGTTCTTATTCGATACGGATTTGTATTGATATGATATCATCATCATCATCATCATTAGCCATTTTGCGTCCACTGCTGAACATAGGCCTCCCGTAAATAATTCCATTGCATCCGATCTTGAGCAACTTGAATCCAGTTAGACTGGATGCGCTTTAAATCGTCCGACCACCTTGTTGGAGGACGTCCTCGACTACGATAAGCATCGTGTCTAGGCCTCCACTCTAAAATTTTCTTTGTCCATCTTCCATCTCTGACCCTAGCAACATGTCCTGCCCAGTTCCATTTCAGGGTTGTAATTCTTTCAACTGCGTCCGTCACACCAGTTTTTCTCCTTACTATCTGACTCGAAACTCTGTCCCTGAGTGATACGCCCAACATTGACCTCTCCATCGCTCTCTGTGCCACTTGTATCTTATTACATATTATTGATATGATAATGAGGTAAAAAAAAATGTTCTTATTATTTTTGTTTCATTTATCTTGCTTCAACCACTTAGGGTTATTAGCATAAGAAAAATACAAAAAGGGATAAAGACTTAAGGCATATACCAAATATCAATTACATAATAATGTATATAAGATTATACTTTAATTATTGATGTGTTGTATTAAATTTTATTTAAAAAGTTATAGATTTCAAGAATTATATTAAGTCAGCTACGTATTTAAATTCTCCTAGAAGTTCTTTTAATGTTTTTGGAATGTGGTGATATAGTCTTTCAACTAAGTATATTGGATATTTAATCAAAATGTGCTTTACTGTCACTTTACATTCACAGACAAAACACACTGATTCCTCTTACCTCTTCAACAAGTATTCATGTGTTGTAGAAGTGTGTCCTAATCTGAGACGTGTTATTAGGACTTGATGTTGTCGCTTTGAAGGCTAGAAGTTCCATGGAAGAATGGAAGATTTTATTTTTATCAATTTAGTGGTGCTTCTATTCCATTGTTTTTGCCAAACATCGTGCAATTTTGATTTTAAGTAAGGTCTTAAATCTAAATGCACCGTTAGATTTTCGACTGATGCGACTGAATTGGTTAGTGCAAACCTAGCTAGACTATCTGCCTTTTCGTTACCATCTATTCAAACGTGTGACGGTACCCAGAGCAACTCTACTGTCAAATTGTTTTGGGATATATGGTATAACATTAACTTAATCTGCTGTAATGTTGGATGAGAGGGATAAATCTGAGAAATTGATGTCAGACAACCAAGTGAATAAGATATTATAAGAGATTTGGGAAGTTTTTTTCTAGAATAAAGATTAGGGCCTTATTGATGGAAAATAGTTCTGCTATAAAAATATTTGTCTTAGGAGACAATTTATAGATGAAATGTTCATGTGATATTACAAAGCATGTTCCTACTCGATTTACGGTCTTATTACGGTCTTAGGTGCGTCCGTATATATATATATAAAATGGTAATTTTTGTGCTATGTAAGAACATGGAGAAAGTGAGGTTTAAAAAAATTGGGTATCACGTTATTTTTTTTATATGCTGTAAGTTTAAAGGTTACAAAGCGGAGAGGGAACAACCCAAAAAAAAACATAAATTTATTTCACAGGTAGGATAAATGGGAGGTAGTTCAAAATTAAAATCTAATAAGTATCTATCTAAGAGCTGGATTTTTTGGGTTAGATTTTATATTCGAGACATACGATAGATTTAAGCATTTACTTCCTAGGTTTAAGGGTGGTTCTTCAGCTTCACAGAGTAGACTATCCAAAGGACTGGAGCAATATGCTCCTAGAGCAAGTCTAACGGCTGAACTCGGAAGAGTATCCAAAGTTTTGAGCAATGTTTGATTTGCAGTGTTATACACATATAAATTTATTGGAGTTGGAAAATCTGCTTCCCAATTTTTATGTGATACAGATTTCATAATGTTAAGTCCAGCTTGGCACGATAGCCTTAGCGAGTGTATATGACTTGTCTAACTTAATTTTGAGTCTAGTTGCATCTCTAGGAATTTGATTTATTTTGTATATTCTATAGGAGAATTGTAAAAAAATAGATTTGGGAGCATTTGTGGATTTAATGTTCGTGAAAAATGTATAGCTTTTGTTTTTGTGGTGAAAAACTGGAGCCCAATATTGTTAGACCACGATTCTATCGACTGAAGAGCTGCAACAACACGATTATGAGCAGATAATAATATATGTTTTTATTATTTGCTCATATTACCATATGTTAGAATTACCAGATCATCAGCATACAAAAAAGTTTTAATTGTGACATTGCAGTATGATACATTGTTAATAATGCAATTAAAAATAGCGCTACGCTTATTTTCGAGTACTATGAAATCCCATTTTTCTGTAATTTAGATTCAGTCAAGTGGTTATTGATTCGAACTTGGAAATATCGTTTCCGTAAAAAACTTGAAATAAAAGCAAACATGTTACCGTGAATCTTTCGATTATAGAGTGATCATTATGGAGAGATTATTACGTTAAAATTTACTTGCGCCATACTGCATCAAAAGCCTTTTTTACATCAAAGAATATGGCTAAACATTCTTGATTGCTTACAAATGCTGCGTGAATTTCTGATTCCAGTAATATTAAGTTATCTAATGTTAATCTATTTCTCCTAAATCCATGTTAGCGTGAATCTTCCAATTCATGATCAAAGAATATGGCTAAACATTCTTGATTGCATATAAATGCTTCGTGAATTTCTGATTCCAATGATATTAAGTTAAATAATGTTGGTCTATTTTTAGTAAATCCACTTTGTTCGGGTATAATAAGATGTTTACGTTCAGTATACCACATGAATCAATTGGCAGTGATCTTTTCTAGCAACTTACACATTGCATTCATGAGAGAGATTTGTCTATAGGATTCTGCTTCAAATTTACGTTTACCTGATTTGTGTATTGGAACTATGATTGACGAGTACCATATGTGTGGCAATACTTTATTGGTAGTTGCAATATGTCCAATAGTTGCAATAGTTGCAATATGTCCAATAGTTGCAATAATAGTTCTTGATTTACTGGTGGTAGGTTCTGTAGAAAAAGCACAAGTATATTATCTGGTCCTGGACTAGTATTTCTAACGGAGTTAGGAGTTTCAATAAGTTCAGTCAAGCTTATAGAATTGATTATTGGTTAAGGGTCATTTATTATTCGTATTCCTTTATTTTCTTCAAATCGTTTCTTATGTAAGAATTCTATTGAATAGCTTTCATCACTAGAAGCGGTACAATATTGATTTGCCATTATTTTAGATATATTACATTAGGACGTAAATGTCTGATGTATTTTATTAATTATTTTAGAAAGTGTTGTGAATTTTTCCCAGATAAATTTCTAAACATGTTCCAGATTTGACCAATTGGAGTAGATCTATTGATTTCTGAAACAAGCTTTTGCCATGACTCTTGCTTGCTTTTTTTAATAATAAATTTGCATTTAGCTCTTATTATTTTAAATTACAAATGATTTTAAGATGATAACTTTGTTGAAAAAGGATGTTTTCTCGTTAATATCTTGTTCTGCGTCTAACATTTCTCTAAGACTAAGATTCATAGCTGATAAAGAAATCAACGTTGAGAACAGTGTCCAGTTGAAGGGCCATTTGGTGATGTGTGTATTGTGCTTATGGTACAACAGATTGTTAAATAAGATAGAAAAGTGATCACTTCCATATAGTTCAGGTACAACGTCCCACGATAAGCTAGGTTGCCAGGTTGGTTCACAAACTGACAACTCAATTGCTGAAAACTCTCTTGTTGCTGCATTATATCGAGTATTCCTGCCGTCATAAGTAGTTTTAAATTGAGATTATTTAGGATAGTTTCTATTTTTCTTCCCATTTTGGTCAATTTTTTTGGAATAAATTAGGAATCTGACATACAAGATTAGAAATGTCTGCTATACTTGGATCACAATTAGGAGCGATGTAAAGACTGCAGATTTTAACTTTTAGTGGACCTACTAAGCACACCGCTACAGCTTCTAGTTTGTTATTAGAGGAATACTGCAATATTCATAGGAATTCTCGATAAAAAATTGAAACTCCACCACTGGCATGTTTTTGATTTTGCCTAATTTTAGATACGCTTGTATAATTTCTTAAATTATGAATTTTGTTGTTTTAAAAATGATTACTTGTAGACAAATTATAGAAGAAGAATTTTGAGCCATTATTAATTGTAACATTTCTAAATCGGTATAATATCAGTTCAAATTCCACTGTAAAATAGACTTCAATATGAGCTTATGCAGAAGGTTCTATGGAGGAGTCGCTATCGAGCTGATGTTTTAGTTTTCTAGTATTTGAATTAATTATTTTAGTACATCGCGATTTTTTTTTTGATATAATGATGGTTTTTTTTGTATAATAAATTAATTAAGCCTATTGTGTCTTCTGTATAAGTGTTAGATAGATTCAATTTATCTGGAGATCCAGATGCATTTTCAAAAAAAATTAGTTGTTCAAAATTTAATATCGGTGTAATTATTAATAGTTATTAAAAGTTTATTAGTAATAAAATATTTTAAGGGTTTTATACTGTTCGCAATAGTCTTAGAATTATCAATAGTTTTGGATTTTTTCAGTTTTTGTACTGTAAGATTTGTAAATTTTTATTTACAGATTTAATCTATAGAATAAATATTGGAATGCTATAAAATAATGCTATTAGCACCAAAAAAAATTGTCTAATAATCAGTAAAAAATTAAATAAATGTTCTTTAACATGCAAAAAAGATTATGTAGAGTAGGGCATAACGTAACAATAAACCCATATAATTTTAAAAGATTGCAGCGTTTTAGATATCGTAGATAACGTTCTCACATAAGAAATAAAAGGAAATATTCAGGTAGCTAACTGATGTATATATAACCCTTATAACACTTTTAAACCAGAAGTCTAATACGAATCTCTAAAATCAGGATATATAAGTCGATGATTAAACCAGTGCTACTGTGTGGATATGTAACGAGAACACTGACAAAACAAAATGTAAGTAAAACTCAGGTAGTAATTATAAAGGTCCGAGTACTAACCAGAACCAAACGGAACTAATGCCAATGTCAAACACATATACAAAGATAGCAACGTCGTACAAGAAACTAAGTCTCAACGCCAAAGTTGCGCTGGATATATCCAAAGACTCTGTAACAACTGCATTGTCAAGTTAAATTGGGAGGATGCTCCGAGAGAAAAAATGGCCTCAGGACGTCCACGAATGAAGGGGGGAAGTAACATATGGTCAGATTTAGGAATAATGAGACTATCTACATCTTATCAACATATGCCTGTTCAACCACCTGCTATCCTACCTACAATCAACAACTTATTAGTTAGGGATTATCAAATCAGTTACATGTAATCAAATGAACTAGGCTTAAAAAAAGTTATCCCAGGAAAGGCACTTCAGAAATAGCAACATAAATTTTTAAAACGTCATTTACGTGACGAGTTTTGAATAGTAATGAGGAGACAAAAAGAAGAAAAGGCAATAGAATCTTGTTGCGTTCTGACTATATGACGACGATGACTTTTATAATGACATATAGGGACAAAGAGAGACAAATGTATATGTTCAATCTAGAACTCGCTGGTTTTCTCCCTTTCGAATTGGGTTTGTTTATGTATTACCATAGAAAATAAAAGCAAGAGAACTATAATTATGAAATTTTAGCTATAAAGTAAAATCAATAAACAAATTATATACACAAAGAGATTATATAAATCCCTAATATTCACACATTAAAATATACCCGGTAGAAGTATACCGAAAGTATGCCTCCTAAAAATACAAAAAAGTAGTTATTCATAACTCAGCTTACTTTACAAAAGGTGAACGAATGAGCATAGAAGCACAGCTGTTTTTAAAACAATATTATTAGACGAATTTTGCATATCCACTATCGCTTGTCTATAAAATAAATCAGAATACTTTGCTAAAATATGATACGGCAGCAAAAACGGCAATGTAAAGCAAATATGATGATTTTTTCACAGCACAAGAATATTGCCTCGTACTGTTATATAGCAATTTGTTTAGCAACTTGTGTCACAAGTTTATAGTTTTTCGAAAAATGAACTCAGATTTAAATATTAAAACGTAAAATAAAATATGAAATCGCATTGAACCTTATTCCCAGCATTATTCTCTAACAGTTTTAAAAAAATCATTGCAAAATTCAAAAATTCATATTTATAGCGGTATCTCAGAAAAGAATAATATCTGTATAAAGTACAGTCACATTTTGAGATAAAATCTTTAATTCAGAGATTGGACATTCTTAATAAATGTGTAATCTAATATGGACACCTGTTTATGCTTGACAGACTTAGAAAACACTGAGCACACAAATATTTATTCTTTTACTCAAAACAAATAAATATTATCTACAAAGTACTCTACACCAGTTTATTATAAAAATTTCGTCATAGTTGTAAATTTATAGGAGATAAAATCAAATGTAGAGCATATAGTGAAATCTGAATTTCTTAGAATTACTATAACGAGGGAGAACTTTTGATGAGGAAAAGGCAGACCCATCGCTGATAAAGTGAAAAAACAATTGGCAAAAGCAAAGGGTACTTTTTAGTAAAGTAGCCGTACTCTAAAGCATAACAATGTCTTTTTCTACTCATTAGTAAGTGATGGATTCGACCGTCACTTGATGAAAATTCATTTTATCTAATAATAAAAGAGGTATGCGTTTACCCGTTATAGTTTGTAACTAAATAAGTAGAGGAGGGGATAATTATTTGTCTCAAGTTGGCCATTCAGAATTATTTCTTTATTTTTTAATGGGCTAATTAATAAATATACTTTTTTAGGAATGAAAATACGTAAATAGAACCTGGAATATGCATGTAACATAACCTTTGATCTCTGAGATAAACCCAACTCCTGAACAATGGCGCCGATATATGTAGTTAAAATTTTGTACACCTATTTTAACCGCTTATTTCGTTATTATCCATATATGAGTTGTGACCGATATTATACTCATTTATTTTTCACAAAGAGACTCTATATTAACTACAGTTATTATACAAATCTGATCTAAATATTGTCTAAAAGTAACAGTATGTAAAATTTAAATTTTTAATGAATAGTAACAGATTAGCCATTTTTATAGGGTTTAAAGATCGGCCAAATCGGCCCTTTTAAGGCCAACTATCCTTATTATGTCTATAAATATTAGGGGAATATCTAGAGATAAAGACACTTTACTTTACTTAACTTTATCAGACATATGCGCTTAACAAATGTGATGTATTTCTAGAGCAGTAAACACATTGAAGGCCAAACATAGGGTATTTGGTATTAAGCTAATTGCTGAAAATCACATAATAAATGCTAGCAAAGACGTAAAGAAAAACTTAAAATGAGGGGACAAAACCAGTCTGCTGAGGGAATCTTTCAACGGTGTTGAGCTTGGATCTGCTATCTACGTATAAAATGAACAATATTACGGCTCCTGACTAAGGATATGAGCACAAAACTAATTCTAAAATTTGGATCAAAAATACAAAAAAAATGGCTGAATCCAAAGTCTGTAGATAAGCAAAGTAAAGACAAAGTTATTGCCTTACTTAAATCTGGCAAAAACTCCAACGACCACAGAAGCTATCGGCCAATATATCTATTTATTTTGTCAGTTATAAAAAATACTTCTGCACGTGATCCTTAATATAATTTTACTGATAATAGAAGAAAACCTCAAATTAAAAGACTAAAGTGGTTATAGTCAGGGAAGATCACGTACTTTACAAATACTAAATCTTGAACAACACAGCAAAGACGGGTACGAAAGATATCAGGTATGGGGAGTGGTATTTGGCAATCTAAATGCCGCTTACGGCACCTTAAATTAGAGGGCATTTTTAAAATTTATGTGATATCTCCTTAGGTAATAAGCTCACTTGTATTATCCGCGTATGCCTACACAACAGAAGATTTTTCGTATTACTTAATGGTAAAAATAACAGATGGAAAACGCAGAAGAACGGTCTCCTTTGGGGTAGCGTAATGGCACCTACACTGTTTATTATTTACACAACCCATACCAGTCAATACGTTACGGCCTTCTCAAGCTGATTCTCCAAGGGAAGGTAAATGGTAAGAGAGGATCAGGAAGAAGACGCATTTCCTGGCTTCAAAATTTACGAAAGTGGTATAACACGACTACCATTGAACTGTTCCGCGCTGCAGTGAACAAGGTGAAGGCACTTTGAACGGATAGGCACTTTAAGAAGAAGATATCAGTAAATACTAGAACTTTTATTAGGTAGACGATACATCTATATTGTTGCACAACAAAAAACTTGTGTTGCTGAAGTAGAGAAAAATCTAATTCATACCTTAAACACAATAAATATAGACTATAAATCAATTTTAAGCCAAATTTCAGAAAATGTCCGGTGTGCTCCTTCACTGTCCCTAACAGAGACGCTTTCACAAATCTAAACATCGAATAGTATCATGAAATTTTTAAACTCTGGACTTGCTATAAATACCTTGAAGATAGTTTGAAACACACTTTGTCATTCACAGAACTTTGTTAAAACGAAGAGGTAAACTGAGGACCAGAAAAATAATCTCTGCAAACTTGTCAGCTAAATTGCTAAGAAGCGCATCCTTCCATCCTTAAAACGTAGACGCTTGTACTCTGTTCTTCTGCTGCCGAATATACCTTGCAAGTATGGATGAAACCAACACATACTTAACACGTAGATTTAGCCATAAATTAGTCAGCCAAATTCAGCGGATATTAAGACACACACATCCATACATAAGCTCTACAATATCGTAGCTATCAATTGACCTCATATCCGAATATAAGTATCGATAGAATAAAAGATACAAAGTCTAGAATCGCAACATCCACTCAACGAATACCAGACCAATTTATGCCTAAAATCGAGAAAACACTGACCAGATCAACACATATACACACAGCAAGATATAAAAAAAGATAAGCTGCTCCTCGCCATCTGAACGCTCGAGAGGAATTTCCTTATGGTAGTTATCTTTCTAAAATCTGCCAGGAGGACTCTTGCCTGTAAATGCCGGTTAACCTGTGCGAATGTGGGGCAGTACAAGATTCATCACACCTTCTTAGTTAACTTGCCATCCAAATCGCTTTTTTCTGAAGTGACAAGGTTTAATTAATTGCATTGAATATAATATAAAGCACAGTCAGTAAGCTATTGCTTATAAAGATTATCGCAAATTTGACACTAACTCCACTTATATTGATTACATATACCCCCAATTAGAAGATAAGACATTCAGAAGTATCTAATATTGGTTAAGTGGTATATTATTGTTAGATAAATTAAGCATTCTTCCCTTTTTTGTGCACTACTATCCATTTTTACATAAAAATATCAATTTTAGCATTTAAATATTTATTTGAAGATAACCCATCCAGAATTATATGTAGTACTCAGATAAAACCAGAAATAAAATAATAAAAAGCTGTATACAAGATCTCGTAAAACAATAAATGAAATAAAAGACGTTCCTATTAATCGTATTCTTAAATAAATCGTATAAAGACATACTCATGTTAACATAATACATTAGGAAATTTCAGCATATGAAAAACACATCCAATTTGGTAATGAAATACTTTTGTATTTATAAATCTATTTTTAGAATAGCACGTACCTACCAAAAACAGGTATTTGGTAGTATACATATCTATTACATATTGTAATGTGTATGAATGATAAAAAAAATCAGGAGTCCGTATGAACCGTTTAAAATATATAAAATGTATATATCAAGAACGCTGGATCTCTACGGTTTAATTGCAAAGTTGCCAAACTATCAGAGCTTACTTAAACCGATATTCCTATGGTTCCAATATACAGTGAAAAAGATCTGAACGACCCCTATAATATATACACGTGAACTAAGCGAAATACATTTATGATAAAGGGGTACTTATGAGCTCCAAAATTTTATTAAGAATTATGAAACTATACATCTTAACGAATCGACAGAGCCAATATTATGGAATGGTCATGTGAGCTCCGTATATCGGTGTCCACTTGACCACGGAGCTCACTTGAACCTGAATTTTAA
This sequence comes from Diabrotica balteata, assembly GCA_918026665.1. NCBI lineage: Eukaryota > Metazoa > Arthropoda > Insecta > Coleoptera > Chrysomelidae > Diabrotica > Diabrotica balteata. The sequence continues at coordinate 118,973,501 of OU898276.1, read as the reverse complement.
CATGGGCGGAGTTCACTTTATGCCGTAAATATATATATATATATATATATATATATATATATATATATATATATATATATATATATAATATATATATATATATATATAAGAGTTTTGGATGGTTGGGAGGGAGGAGTAAACCTAGGTGGTGTTAAGATATCTAACTTGCGTTTCGCAGACGACACTACACTTCTAGCCTCTACTCCAGAAGAAATTACTAGATTATTAAAAAAACTCGAGGTAGAAAGTGCTAAATTTGGACTCATGGTTAACTACAACAAAACCAAAATCATGGTTATTGATCGCCAACAACAGTTTCCTGAAACCCAAACTATTGCGGGATGCGAGGTAGTCTCATCTATGATATATCTTGGAGCTCTAGTTAACAACACAGGCAGTTGTGAATCCGAAATTAGAAGACGCATTCAACTAGCAAGAGCAGCAATGAGTGAACTAAACGGGGTCTGGCGTGATCGTCACATTACTATGACAAACAAAAAGAGACTCGTTTAAACTCTGGTCTTTTCCATATTTTACTATGCATGCGAGACATGGACAGTCAAAGAATCAGATCGACGACGTATAGACGCCTTTGAAATGTGGACATGGAGACGCCTGCTTCGAATTCCATGGACGGCTCGCCGTACAAATATCTCGGTTCTGGATGAAATTAAACCGGATCAACGTCTCTCCAGTACCGTTTACTCTAGAATTTTAAAGTTCTTTGGCCATATCCATCGAAGTGATCACAAAATGGAGCGGTTGGTGGTCCAAGGAAGGCCTCAGACTCAACGCCAACGCGGAAGATCTCCACAGCGATGAGCGGACATTACTAAAAAGCTTCTCAATAAACAGTATACTGAGCTGTCCGAGCTGCTGAAGCCCAATTATGAACCACAACACATCTACTAAGATGTTAATGACTGTGATGATGATATATATATATATATATATATATATATATATATATATATATATATATATATATATATATATATAGATATATAAATATATATATATATATATATATATATATATATATATATATATATATATATATATATAGTATATATATATACATATTGTTGTACTTTTGAATGTCCATAAGCAATAAAAAACCGATATACAAATTTTATTACTTAAATAAAAATTAAAATTATTGATATTTCATAAAGACACGGGCATATAAATTTTCAAACTTCCTGTATAAGACAAAATATGTATTTTAAGTTTGTTCGAAGAATTGTTCATTAGGCCTCAGAGACAAGACTTTCAAATATTATCGATAAGAAATTTAAATAAGTCGGTTATTGTGGAATGGATTTACCCGGAATAAAAGTGTATATAGAAAGTGTTTAAACAATAGACCGGCATTTGCGGTGGTTTTTCTCCCCGAAAGATTATATCGGTAAAAGTTTATTAACAAAAGACATTAAATTGAGAAACAGGTATCGTTTGTAGCTATTAGTAAGAAATATTTGTAAAGCAGATAGATTTAGTTAGAATAATTAAAGAATGTTGTTTTCTGGAATTACCCGAATGACGTTTTATAGAGAGAGTTGGTTGGTAACGATATACGTCACAGAGGTGGATGATTTTTATTGGTCAATTTTTGAATGCAAGGAGGTGGTGGTTTTGGCTATGAGATAGGAGAGAGGAAAAAAGTAGTTAGTCAGTTTTCGTCGTACAAGAAGGAATGAGCTTTGTGATTTGTGTTTGTTTGAAGTCTTGAAGACGTAATTTACCGGGTGTGTTTATTTGCTGTGTAAAAGCTGACCAGTGTGAGGAACGGGGTACAGAGAGATAGAAAAACCAAAGGGTATAAGAATATTAATATCAGACGAAGCCGGAAACATTTGGAGTTATAAATAGGCGCGGAGATTGGCTCAAAAGGAGGCTGCATAGAATAACACGAGTTGTTGGGTTGCAGATACAAGGACAGATAGCAGAAAGGTGTACGTCATCTGGACCACAATAGGAGCAGAAGCAGAGGAAGGTTTTTTTTGTTGGCGTGGCCATAGAATTGCAACGGCAGAGAAAGAAAGGTCAGTCAATTTTCATTAGAGCAGGAGTGTGGTTTTCATTTATTAATTAAATAAATTGAATAAATAATAGAGACAGTTAAATTTGCGATCATTTAAAAAAAATTATAAAAAGAGCTTAGTTATAACACCTATTAAAAATCAATGTAAAATAACATTTTGGGTCCATGATAGAAAACAACTTCTCATATATTTACAGTTAGTATATTGCAAATATTACAGGATTGATTGTTATATAAAATTTCATTAAAATAAAGGACATCACATATAGTTCAGTTGAAATTCTATGTATTTTATTCAGGTCATATTACCTATCCCAATTAGGAAGCCAATTGGAAAATATTTTGAATCCACGATCAAAGGTAAATAGTACAAGTTAAATAGCCTGAGATTGTAATTATTTAATGCTGATTTATTGTGATTAATTGGAGATTAGATCATTGAATAAATATAGACAGGATTTTTTCTAAATAAGCAATATAATACAATCTAAATAGCATAACAAAATGGCGCCCAACGTGGGGCTTTAAAAAATATTTCTAGTTGGCAAATTTAAAAGGAGTAGACGAGCAGATATTTGAAAGTTTATATGCCGTGGATAAAGTGAAATATTATGTAAAATTTGAGGACATAAAGATTTATATTTTTTTTAAGATACAATTTACCATAATTGATTTATTCATGATATTGACAATTTATAGGTTACCATAATTGATTTATTTGTGTGATATTTAAATTTGATAATTTTACCATACTTGATTTATTTGATTGATTTTGACATTTGATATTTTACCATTTGATTTATATGTGGGATATTGAAATTTGATACTCGTACTCAAGAGTTATTACATTTGAACAAGAAAAGTCCCGTTTGTTGCAACAGACCAGTAGAATTTTATATTTGGCGGGGATAAAAACATAATAAATGCCAAACACAAGAAACAAGAGCAAAGAGAACAAAAAACAAGAAGATAAATCAGAACAGGAAGAATATTCAGACCAGGAAGACGTATTAGACACAACAGTAATGGAGACAGAAAAACAAGAATCGGGAATAGAAAAATTAATACAGATGATGCAACTCCAATCACAGAAGATGGATGAATCACAACAAAGAACGGAACAAAAATTGGACAATTTGGAAGAAAACCAAAGAAAAATGGAACAAAAAATGGAAACGCGTATGGACAAATATGAAAACGAAATAAAAGTCTGTTTAGAAAGAAGTAGGGAAGAAACAGAGAGGAAACTAGAATTGCAGAGAGAAGAAATCGAAACTAAAATTAAGGATATTCAGAGTATTCAAGAAAGGGAATTAGAACAGATAGAAATAAAATTTGAAAATGCGCTACAAGAAGACCGGAAAGAAACGGAAAGGAGATTTAAACAAATTGCAGAGATGGAGATAAGAGGAGTAGAAAGAAAGGAAGTTATCGTACATAGTACAGAAGACGTAAAAGTGCGATTTGGCGGGGATATAAGGAAACTACACCCAGTGCCTTTTATAAATAACCTAAAGGAAAAAGTCAAATACATAGGACCATTTGCAACAGCAAAGGTAACCATCAGAAACCATCTCAAAGAAGAGGCAAATCTTTGGTTTGTCAGCAAGGAAGAAGAATTTGACAATTGGCAAGATTTTGAGAGAAGATTCTTAAATTATTTCTGGGGAAAAATCCAGCAACTACAAGTAAATAAAGAGTTACAAAATGGAAAATACCATGAGAGGATGGGCGTATCAGAAAAGATGTACGCATTACAACTCTATAATAATGCAAAACATTTGCAATATAATTATTCATCAGAACAATTGGTAGAGTTTATATCGCGACACTTTGAAGATACCTTGGAAGACCACATAAATCTCCAAAATTACAAGGACATTGACAGCTTATGTTAATTTTTGCAAATGAGAGAATCACGTAGGCATGAAAGAAGAGAAAGAAGACCGCAAGAAAATTATAGACAATGAGAAAACCAAGAATATAGAGATAGTCAAAATTTTAGAAGAGATTATACAAGACGAGAATTCATACCTAGACGGGAATACGAAAATAGACCGAACGGAAGAGAGAATTATGAACCCAGAACCCAGAGATGGAATGAAAACAGGGATCGGGAAAATCAGAGTAGAAATAATCGCCCATACCAAGGAAACAGATACAATAACCCACGGAATGAACAGGAATCTCGCGGTAACCGATACGGGAATGATAGACCAAAAGAGAACAGAAGAGAAATAAATAATATGCAAAGAGAAGAAAATGAATATGAGAGAGAAGATGACGGGCGAGAAAACACAGAAGAACAACAGGCGTGTTTTCAAGAAGGCGCTCACTAAAAACGAAGAAACAAACAGGAATTTTTTGTCACCTCAAGGAATTTATTAAACTGGCAGGAAACAATGAAAAGAGATATGGAGTTAATTTAAAATTTGTGGATGGATTTATAAATGAGAAACCAATTAAAATTATGATAGACACAGGCTCTGAAATAACACTGGTCAACAGAAAATTAATCGAAGAAGTAAATTTAACAAGTCTAATTTATAAAATACCTAGGGTGAATTTAGTGGGCGCAAATAAACGGACATTGGCAACAATAAATGATGGTATACGAATAAAGGTACGATTGAAAAAAAATATGTATGCACTTCAATGTGTAATAATGCCGAATATATCACATGACATGATTGTAGGCGTTGACGAATTAACGGAAAAACATGTAGTGATCGACTTCAAAACCAATACGATGAAAATAACAAAGGAAAAAGAAGAAGAACAGGATAAGGAACAAGAGAAACAAATTACGGACAAATCAGAGAAAGAACAAACGGTGGAAATGAACCTGGTGACGAAGAAAGGAAAAGGAAGAAAGAGGGGAAAAGGTCAGAAAAAGATCAAAGAAAAAAAACCTGGGATTCCTCAAAAGATAAGACGAGCTCAAGAGAAGAAGATGGAAAGATTTTGACAAGAAATGAAAGCAAAACTTGGGATTCCTCAAAAGAAGAGACGAGCCCAACAGAAGAAGAAACAAAGGAAATGAAAGAAAAGGAAAAGGATTCAGTTGAAAAGAACATATGGGATTCCTCAAAAGAAGAGACGAGCCCAACAAAAAAAAACAAAGAAAAATGAAGAGGACACAATGGAGACAGTGGTGTTTGAAGAAGACACGGAGTACACGGTGAATATGTGCGAAGAATTTGATGGGAGAGACAAAAAATTGATATGTGGTGAAGGCAAAGAAAATGATTTGCGTATAATTTTAAGAGACTATGAAACGCTGATAAATGAGGAAAACCGAGTGGCCACAAAATACGAGCACTCATTTGAGGTGAAAAACTTGGTAAATTTTCGATCGAAGACTTATCCAATTCCTTATAAGTATCGGCAAGAAGTAAAGCAAGAAATCAAAAAAATGTTGGAAGATCAAATCATTGAGAGATGTGACTCACCCTATATTAACCCAATTGTGATAGTGAAGAAGAGCAGTGGAGAGTTAAGACTCTGTTTAGATGCCCGAAATATCAACCAACACACAGTATCACAATATAAATCACCGTTAAATATCGAGGCCATTTTTGGAAGAATCGCGGGATCACATATTTTCTCAAAAATTGATCTAAAGCATAGTTTTTGGTTAATACTTTTGGCTGAAAAGTGTAGAAACTACACTGCCTTTTCAATTGATGGTATAGTATACCGATTTAAGGTAGTTCCGTTTGGATTACAAAGCAAGTGTGCAGCACTTGTACGAGCTTTGCATACCATTTTGAATCACCATGAAGAGTTCATCGTCCATTACATCGACGATTTATTAATTTTTTCACAAGATATGCAGAGTCATGTGGAACATATCAAAATAATTTTGAAAGAATTGGACACAGCGGGATTAAAACTAACCATTGAAAAATGTCAATTTTTTCAAAAGGAAGTGATTTATTTGGGTTTCAAACTTGACACCGAAACTGTAAGTCTAGCCGAGGACAGAGTAAAGCTCATCGACGAATACCCAAGACCAACAAATCTAAAAACATTGCGAGGGTTTCTCGGTACGATAAATTATTTCAAGAAATTAATTCCCGATTTAAGCCAATAAGAAATTCCTTTAATAAAATTGTTAAAGAAAGGGACAAAATGGAATTGGAAAGAAGAACAGGAGGAAGCTTTCAAAATATTGAAACAAGAATTTGCTAAAGGAACGAAAATATATCACCCTATTTACAATTTGCCGTTTATACTCCGTACGGATGCGTCGATACAGAAATTTGCAGGAGTGTTGTCGCAAATACAAAACGGCCAAGAGGTTCCGATATGTTTTTTATCTCGAGTGACTAAAACACATGAGAGAAAATACAGTGTCACCGAGTTGGAATTCGCCAGTGTACTATTTTGCGTAAACAAATTAAGGTTTTACTTATTGGGAGCTAAATTCACCATCGAAACGGATCATGCAGCATTGATACACATCATGAAGAATCGATTGGTAAATAACAGAATACACAGAGGCATTCTGCTCTTACAAGAGTATGATTTCCAATTTCGATACATCAAAGGGAAAGACAACATAATAGCTGACGCTTTAACACGGGACGAAGATACAGGAAAAAAGGAGACAATTACATTACATGTGGGATTGAATATATTGACACAAGACGAAGGGATATTTTCGTTAAATGAGATAAGGACCGACCAGGAAGGCCTAGAAGAAAGAGAAAAGAGAAGAGCGGAGATAGAAAACGAGATATTTTTTAAGAAAATAGACGGAAAGGAATTATATTTAGTGACACTGACATTGGCAGAAAGAATCATAAAGAAACTACACGAGGAAAATGGACATATTGGCAGTAGAAAGGTATGGCTTGTGTTTAGGGAAAACTACATCAGTCGACAAGATTACCGCATTGCAAAAGAGATCACACAGAAATGCGAAGTATGCCAGAAATACAAGAGCAGGAATTTTAAAAACGAAAATATTGCAAAGAGCATTGTATCCCGGAACAACCTGGACATTATAGCCATCGACATGTTAAGCGATCTAATTGTGACCACGCAAAGGAACAAGCATATTCTGGTGATGGTGGATGTGTTCTCAAAATACGTGAAATTATATAGTTGCCGCACCACAAAAGGGGAAGAAATATTGAGAAAAATAGACAATTTCATCGCTACGGTAGGAACCCCAAGAAAAATTTTACTAGACAATGCAACGTACTTCCGAAATGATCGTTTCAAGGGACAGTTTAAAGAACGGGGAATCGAGACGAACTTTGTAAGCATCAGGCATCCCCAAAATAATCCTTCTGAGCGATTTATACAAGAGGTAACGAAATTTCTTCGCATTGCAACGGATGGTCAACATCGGCGATGGGACAGAAAATTGGGAGAAATAGAGATGTACCTAAATTCCATGCCAAGTACAGCAACGAAAGAAACGCCAGAATACATCATGAAAGGCGTCATGCCGATAAGACCGTGGGAAGATCCAGAACAAAGAGAGTATCGACAGGTTATAGGGTTAAAGGGTTCAGAGGAGATTAAGAAGAAGCAATGGGAAATACATCCAGAGACAGGGTCATAATAGGAAACGAAGACCAGTAACTTTCCAAAAGGGTGACAAAGTAATGGTAAGAGCATTAAGAGTGTCAAATCTTCAGAGCGGTATTTGCGCAAAATTGATGCCTGTTTTCCGAAGGGCCATACATAGTAAACAACGAAGATGGAGTAAACAGCTATAAGTTGAAACATATGGATTCTGAAAAGATCAGAGGTATTTATAATATCCATGATGTATATAAATATCACGAATGAAGATTTAAATTTGTATAAAGTAGATAGTAGGATAGGATAATACGTAGCATAAGTACAGCTAGCATACAGGAAGTGCGTTTTAGTTTGCCTCGAGAAAATTTAGTTGCATAGATTGATAAATTTTATCGATAACAAAGGCGGGGATTTGTTGTACTGTTGAATGTCCATAAGCAATAAAAAACCGATATACAAATTTTATTACTTAAATAAAAATTAAAATTATTGATATTTCATAAAGACACGGGCATATAAATTTTCAAACATCCTGTATAAGACAAAATATGTATTTTAAGTTTGTTCGAAGAATTGTTCATTAGGCCTCAGAGACAAGACTTTCAAATATTATCGATAAGAAATTTAAATAAGTCGGTTATTGTGAAATGGATTTACCCGGAATAAAAGTGTATATAGAAAGTGTTTAAACAATAGACCGGGATTTGCGGTGGTTTTTTTCCCCGAAAGATTATATCGGTAAAAGTTTATTAACAAAAGACATTGAATTGAGAAACAGGTATCGTTTGTAGCTATTAGTAAGAAATATTTGTAAAGCAGATAGATTTAGTTAGAATAATTAAAGAATGAAAGAAGAAAGAATAACTCGAATGACGTTTTATAGAGAGAGTTGGTTGGTAACGATATACGTCACAGAAGTGAATGATTTTTATTGGTCAATTTTTGAATGCAAGGAGGTCGTGGTTTTGGCTATGAGATAGGAGAGAGGAAAAAAGTAGTTAGTCAGTTTTCGTCGTACAAGAAGGAAGGAGCTTTGTGATTTGTGTTTATTTGAAGTCCCGAAGACGTAATTTACCGGGTGTGTTTATTTGCTGTGTAAAAGCTGACCAGTATGAGGAACGGGGTACAGAGAGATAGAAAAACCAAAGGGTATAAGAATATTAATATCAGACGAAGCCGGAAACATTTGGAGTTATAAACAGGCGCGGAGATTGGCTCAAAAGGAGGCTGCATAGAATAACACGAGTTGTTGGGTTGCAGATACAAGGACAGATAGGAGAAAGGTGTACGTCATCTGGACCACAATAGGAGCAGAAGCAGAGGAAGGTTTTTTTTTGTTGGCGTGGCAATAGAATTGCAACGGCAGAGAAAGAAAGGTCAGTCAATTTTTATTAGAGCAGGAGTGTGGTTTTCATTTATTAATTAAATAAATTGAATAAATAATAGAGACATTTAATTTTGCGATCATTTAAAAAAAATTATAAAAAGAGCTTAGTTATAACACATATTAAAAATCAATGTAAAATAACATTTGGGTCCATGATAGAAAACAACTTCTCATATATTTAAAGTTAGTATATTGCAAATATTACAGGATTGATTGTTATATAAAATTTCATTAAAATAAAGGACATCTCACATATAGTTCAGTTGAAATTCTATGTATTTTATTCAGGTCATATTACCTATCCCAATTAGGAAGCCAATTGGAAAATATTTTGAATCCACGATCAAAGGTAAATAGTACAAGTTAAATAGCCTGAGATTGTAATTATTTAATGCTGATTTATTGTGATTAATTGGAGATTAGATCATTGAATAAATATAGACAGGATTTTTTCTAAATAAGCAATATAATACAATTTAAATAGCATAACAATATATATATATATATATATATATATATATATATATATATATATATATATATATATATATATAAACTAAATAAAATTCAGAATATACGCGTTCCCGATAAATATAAAAACTAAACTTAAAACAATAATAAACCTACCTATATTTCCCAAAATAAATGACTTGTTCTTATATCTATGTAGATGCTCTCAAATGAGCGTCAGACAACCGTTTAGTTGAGTCTATGCGCGGGGCCATCTAATACCATGGAAATTGAGTTGCTTATCGATAGTTGTGCGATTTTTCAGTCAAAAGGCGATCGATGAGGTTTAATGACTACATATTCTGTCGAGCAACCATTTAGACGATAGTATGCGAGCCTCCATTTAATATAGTAGTGTTTTGACAAACAACTAAATAGTTGTACGATTAAAAATTAAAAAAATTGTATAAGCGCGCAAAAAAGAAATAATCGTTAATTTATCCAACAAGAATATATAATATCCAATATTACATACTTCTAAATATTTTATCTCCTATTAAGGAGTAATAAGTATTTAATATAAGTTGAGTTATTGTCAAATTTGCAATGATCTTTATAAACAATAGCTTACTGACTGTACTTTACATGTTCAGTTCAAATAAATAAACTTTGTCTCTTTAGAATAGAGCGGTTTGAATGGCAAAGTCAGTCAATTGCCTACAGGAGATCGTGTTCTGTGCAAGCTTTCTGTAGTATAGGACAACTAAGGTGTAATGAATCTTGTACCTTTGGCAAGTTTTTTCTGGTATATCCTGCAGATGTGTTGATCTGGTCCATTTTCCTTGATTTTAGTCGTCGTAAAATAGGCTGATATTCGTGGAGTGGATCTTGCGAATCTAGGCTTTGTTTCTTTCGTTATCTTATTAGCTTATTATCTTCGCATATTGGATATATTTATAGCTACGATAGGGTAGAGTTTTTGTATCTACGTGTTAAGAATGTGTTGATGTCACCCATACTGGCAAGCTTGCGGAGAATATTATTTCTGGTCCTCAGTTTTCCTTTTGGTTGTGTGTGCAGTACAAAATATTTGCAAGGTATTTATAGGAAGTCCACAGTTAAAGCATTTCATGACACTGTTGGATTTGGCTTAAAATTCATGTATAGTGTATTTTTATTGTGTTAAAGGTATCATTTAGATTTTTATCCACTTAAGCAAAAAAAGATTTTGGTGCATCAATAGATATATCGTCTACATAATACCAGTCCTAGTATCTACTGATATGATTTTTTGTAAAAGTTACACAGTGTAGGTAACATTACGCTACCCTAAGCGAGACCGTTCTTCTGCGTCCTCCATCTGCTATTCTTACCATTGAGTTATACGAAAAATCTTCTGTTATGTAGGCATGCGCGGATAATATAAGTAAGTTTATTATCTAAGAAGATATCGTATAGTTTTTTGAGAAATATCCTTTAATTTAAGGTGTAAGCGGCATTTAGATTGATATCTGATATCTTTCGTAGCTGTCTTCACTGTATTGGGTATAGTATTTGTGACGTAAATGATATTCGCGTCTCAACATTTTAATTTGAGTTATTCTTCTATTAATGGTAAAATTATACAGAGTGGCCCATAAGTCTGGAAACGGCCAATTATCTCGTAAATTGCTAGTTATAATTGTACAAAATTTGAGGTACACCTATTTTGGGATAAGGAGATTCCATATTTGATATTTGCAATGTTGCAAGAATTTCCGTTTCTCTTATTTTATTAGTAACTTTGGTTTTTTAAATGCATCACCCTATATATTTAGTCATTATTGGAATCTCCTATTCAATACAAGTTCAACCATATGTAACACTTATGATTTTATGTAGTCTGAAAGGTCTTAAATAAATAAAACACAAGTCTGGCAACGCCTAATTGTTTCAATAAATTTTTTAATACTAATTATTTTCAACTACATTAAAACTTAACAATTGATAGATTAGAACATTTTTTAACAATAGTTACGTTATTAAGTGTTCAAAATGTGCTCAATTTATGAGTTGACAGTACCCTAATCGATGGTAGAATGCGTCTATCACATTTCTCCATGATGGTCTAGAAACAATTCGAGATTCATCGATAATTCGTTGCCTTAGCTCTGCGAGACTTGCTGATTAAGTTTTGTAAACTGAATTTTTCAAGTATCCTAATAAAAATAATGTTTATGATTGAAATCGGGTGAACGTAAAGGCCATTCAATTTTACCTTGTCTACCAATTTATCATCCGGGAAATATCTCATCTAAATAACGCCGAACATTTACACCAACTATCTGACGTTAAATTTTTTTCGATTACTATACCTGACGATACATTTAATTTTTGTGGTCTTTGAGTATGGTTTTCACACATTCAGTGTGAATTTGCGTCACTCCAGTACCTTAAATTGTATCGATTTACACTTCCACACAGTGTAAAGATTGCTTTATCGGAAAACATATTCTGTTAACGAAATTTTAATAATTTTCAATTTTATCCATCATTACCTCAGTAAACTCTAATCTAAAATCGAAGTCATCTTCACTTAATTCTTGCAATAAGTTTATTTTGTACGGTTTAAACTTATTTTTACGTAATATACGTAAGACTGAAGAACGACCTACATCATGTACTTGCGCAACCCTGCCTGAGGATGTATGTGGATCTTCAACAAAACTTTTCTCTTTCCATCTGTCTTTACCTTCTTCAGATTTCTCAAATAGCTTCACAGTTTTTTGTACCGTCGCCTTATGAATAGGAGAACGGTTTAGAGAAGCAATTTAAATTGCAGAACTTTTCGAAACACAACTACTGTCAGTTTTAGTTTATAATGTAAATCGTGAAAAAATGTCAATATCACAGCATGTCAATTAAAGTCTACATATTTTGCACTGTTTCATGTATTTAAGATCTTCCAGACTACATACAATCATAAGTGTTACATATTTTTGAACTCGTATTGAATAGTTGAACTCGTATGAAATTCACACTGAATGCGTGAAAACCATACCAGACCACAAAAATTAAATGTATGATCAGGTATAGTAGGTACTTAGTCAATTGAGTCATTTTTTATCGAAGGAAATTTAACGTCAGATAGTTGGTGTAAATGTTCGGCGTTATTTAGACGAGATATTTTCCGTACGATAAATTGGTAGACAAGGTAGAATTGAATGGCCTCCACGTTCACCTGATTTCAATCCTAAAGATTATTTTTATTAGGGATACTTGAAAAATTCAGTTTACAAAACTTAACCAGCCAAGTCTTGCAGAGCAAAGGCAACGAATTATCGATTCATCTCAAATAATTTCTAGACAATCATGAAGAAATGTGGTAGACGCATTCTACCATCAATTACTGTCAACTCACAAATTGAGCACATTTTGAACACTTAATAACGTAACTATTGTTAAAAAATGGTCTAATCTATCAATTGTTACGTTTTAATGTAGTTGAAAATAATTAGTATCAAAAAATTTATTGAAACAATTAGGCGTTGGCAGACTTCTGTTTTATGTATTTAAGACCTTCCAAACTATAAAAAATCATAAGTGTTACATATAGGTGAACTCGTATTGAATAGATGATTCTAATAATGACTGAATATACAGGGTGATGCATTTGAAAAACCAAAGTTACTAATAATATCGGAGAAACGGCAAATCTGGCAACATTGCAAATATCAAATATGGAATCTCCGTATCCCAAAATAGGTGTACCTCAAATTTTGTACAATTATAACTAGCAATTTACGAGATAATTGGCGGTTTCCAGACTTTTGGTCCATTCTGTATAAAGCACCATTTGTAATTATTTTGAATAGCTGTGCACTAGAAATACGTCACATTTGTATTAAACTCATAGGTATATATAATACGTTTAAGTAAAGTAAAGTTTTTTATCTCTAGATATGCCCTCAATATTTATGGACATAATTAGAATAGTTGGTCCTGAAAAGGACCGATTTGACAAAATCATATTGAACGGGTGATTAACGAATTAGCCGATTAATTAATTAATCATTACTCAGAGTATGCCCGATTGCGGTGGTCTCTTTAGTACTTCAGTCTTCGTGAAGGATGCTTCTTTTGACCTCATAAGTAATGGGTTAACTTTAGTTTTTCAATAAAAATTTAAATTTTACATATTGACTATTACTTTTCGGATATAATTCGAATCATATTTGTATAGTATAAACTGTAGGTAGGTATTAAAGAGACTCTTTGTGCAGAGTAAATAAGTTTATAATATCGGTCACAACTCATTTATATTGATAACAAACAGTGTACAAAAGTTAAAGTTACAGTAAAACACTGAAAACTTTTTTTTAAAAACTTCCACAAAATTTATATTAAACTCTTATCACTACAGCTGTTTCGGCTGATTGCCTTTCTCAAGTGATCTATTTTTGGCATGCGTTTACACTTTATAGTCTTTAATGAAATAGGTTGAGGAGGGGAGAACTGTTTGTCTCAAGTTGGTCATTCAGAATTATATCTGTGTTTTTTAAATTGTTGATTTCAATAGATTCTAACAAAGATAGCTTCATCATCATCATCAACAACTAGCCTTTAACGTCCACTGCTGAACATAGAATTTGTAATCTGAATCCAATTAGTAGTCCCTCTTTTTGTGTCATCTGTCCATCTCGTTGGGGGTCGACCTTTATTTCTGTTAGCTTGTATTCGGGGTCTCCATTCCAAAGTTATTTTTGTCCACTGGTCATCAACTGATCTTGCTACGTGATCTGCCCAATTCCACTTTAGTGTTGTTATACTTTTAATAACGTCTGCTACTCCTGATCTTCTGTGTATAGTAGGTTAGTGAGTTAGAAGGGTTTCTCCGCCGTAGGTCATCCTTAAAGATATATCCTGACAGTCATTAGAAGCCGACCAGTGCGAAGGTGTTTTTAACGTACTGTTATCATTTAAAAAAAAACTCGTGTAATGAGGTGAAAGTGATTGTGAAGCTACCCAAATATTTGCAGTTAAAGATACGGACATAAACAGTAAGAAATTTATCTTCCTAAAAGTAGTTTTTGATAGACTTTTTACTCAATTTTTAGTATTTATACGTCCTAACCTACAATTATAACACCAATTAAGATAATAATAACAACAGCAAGAATTCTTAATTACTGTATAAATACATAGGCGTATCTTCAACAATATTTATCATGCCTTCGACTTCGAATATGATTTGTTCCTGCTGTAGTAAATCGTATAAATCGAATTTAATGATAAAATGTTCCGTTTGCAATAGAATTTTTAGACATACCTGTGTGAATGTTAGTAATGTAGAACCAGAATTATTTAATGATAATGATAAAGGATTCTATTGGTCTTGCATGAGTTGTAGACAGGTTGGGAACCAAATTAAAGATCTGAAAGCTTTAATACTAACTTTACAAACTGATATTCAAGCACTTAAAAATGAAAACCAATCAATAAAGAGTTCTTCAACTATGTTGGTTATGGAAGAAGTTATTCAGGAAATAAATGAGCGTAGAAAACGCAAACGCAATACTATTTTATTTGGTGTACCTGAGCAAAATACTCCGCTTACTCCCAATAGTCGCAATGATAATG
The DNA here is from genome assembly GCA_918026665.1 of Diabrotica balteata. Lineage (NCBI taxonomy): Eukaryota > Metazoa > Arthropoda > Insecta > Coleoptera > Chrysomelidae > Diabrotica > Diabrotica balteata. Next base: position 118,958,460 of record OU898276.1, on the reverse strand, counting down.
ATACACAAGAAGTCCAAACAATAATTCAAAGTATGAATACTGGCGTAAATGTAAATGAACTCAAAATATTTAGGCTTGGACAACTAGCACAAGGTAAAAATCGTCCGATCAAGATTATACTTAAAGATGAAAATGGCGTCTCAGCATTAATCAGACAATCCAAGGTTCTAAAAACTGGTATTTACAGCCATGTGTCCATTTCATATGACCGTACAAAAAAAGAAATTGCATACTACAAACAATTAAAGGAAGAATTACAAGCTAAGAATGCTAATACTACAGGACACTTTAGAATTAAATACTTAGATGGCATCCCAAAAATTGTTCCTTTAAACAGATAGGACCCAACAGTTCCACAAGCCAAGATCTTTAGGTTTACTATCAGAATGTGCGTGGTTTGAATTCCAAAGTTCTTGATTTTTACTCTAGTGTTAGTGAATGTGAATTTGATGTCATTGCTCTAAATGAGACTTGGCTCAACTCTGATGTTATTAGTTCGGAATTGTTTAATGATGACTATCAGGTTTTCAGAAAAGACCGAAAGTTCGATGTAGTTGATAAATCGACTGGTGGAGGTGTACTGTTGGCACTTAAGTAAAATTTTGAGTGTGTTGTTGTTGATGTCTCAACATCTGATTTACATTTTCCACTAGTTGATTTGTTAATTGTTGAGTGTCGCTCAGGAAATAAAAAGTTTTATGTTGCAATATTATATATTCCTGACAAATTAGAGTTAAATGATTTTGAATATTTTTTTGAAATGTTAGAGCAACTTGAACTATTTTATGACACTGTTATTCTCCTGGGTGACTTTAACATTCCAAAGTATAATGATCAAAATATGTCTGATGTGAAGACTTTATGTGTTTGTTTAATTTATATCAGTATAATCAGGTGAGAAATAATTTAAATCGATTGTTAGACTTAGTTATATCTACAGATCTGTGTCATGTAAGTCGCGATAATGCACCACTTGTTCAAGAAGATTTACATCATCCAGCATTAATGATAAATATTAATGATTTTCAGAAAAAGGAAACCAGTTTTGTGGCTCTTTCTAAAACTTAAAGATATAATTTTAAAAAAGCAAATTTTCCTTTACTGTACTCAGAATTTCTTAATTGTGACTGGAATTTTTTAGATACGTCTGATGATGTAGTCCTGGAATTATTTTATGCTAAGATATATGAATTATTTGATATGTGTGTACCAATATACAGAATTTATAAACATCAATATCCTATATGGTACAATGCGGAAATAATTAGAATGATACAGTTGAAATCAAAAAATATCACAAATTATAAGAAAACAGGTAATATACTTTATATGCATGAATTTAAAAGGTTGCGAATAATAATTAAACAAATGATTAAAACTGAATATAACGTTTATCTTGAAAAAATTCAGAATAGTATTTCTAACGAATCTAATAATTTCTGGGCATATGTTCATGCAAAGAATAAAACTTCTAGAATCCCAGGTGAAATGTGTTACAACGGTGATACATTTAATAATCCTCGCGATATAATCCATGCTTTTAAGATGTTTTTTGAAAAAGTTTATTTACCTGTCGACAACAATGTATTTGATAATCAAGAATGTAGGGATATATATCTACTTACCCACTATTAATTTTAACGAATTTCAAGAAAACGAAATTTTAGTAGCGTTTAGAAGAATTAAAAATAAAATGACGTACGGACCGGATAATATTCCAGCATTTTTAGTGAAAGATTGTTCTCGGGTATTTGTAAAGCCACTTCAAAAAATTTTTAACTTATCATTAAAAACTGGAACTTATCCCAAATTGTGGAAAAATGCAAAAATATGACCTGTATTCAAAAACGGAACGAAATCTGATGTATCCAATTATAGACCGGTATCTTTGTTATCCAATTTTTCAAAGGTTTTCGAAGTAACTTTATATAATCGTATTTACCCTTCTGTTAGGGGATGGATATCACCTTATCAACATGGCTTTATAGATAAACGCTCTACTGTATCAAACTTAGCTGTAATAACTCAATATATTTCAGATGTTTTGGATGTACAAGGTCAAGTAGATGTGATATATACTGATTTTTCTAAAGCGTTTGATAAGGTTGATCACAAATACATTCTCTTTAAATTATCAAATTTGGGATTTGCTGGAAATATCTTAAAATTACTTGAAAGCTATTTAATAGGTAGGAACCAATTTGTATCATATAATAGTGTCATATCAGAATTAATCTTCACTACATCCGGTGTTCCACAGGGATCAAATTTAGGTCCATTGTTGTTCCTATTATATATCAATGATTTATTTTTAGGTATCAATAACAGAAAATTATGTTTTGTGGATGATCTTAAAATATACTGTGAAATTAAAACAGTTGCTAACTGTATAGATTTACAGAACGATCTAAATTATATACATACGTGGTGTATAAAAAATAAACTTTTTCTTAATGTCAATAAGTGTAAAGTAGTAAGTTATTCTAGAAAGGAAAAAAATGTTGATTTTAATTATGTAATTCAGGGGTCAGATATTGAAAAATTTAATAGCATTAAAGATTTAGGAGTTATATTTGATTCAAAATTAACTTTTAACAAGCATATTGAGCAGAAAGTATCCGATGCTATGAAAATAGTACGGTACGGTTTTATCATCAGAAATTGTAGAAATTTTAGCGATATAAGACCGATCAAACTGCTGTATATATCGCTAGTGTGAACAAAACTAGAATATTGTAGTTTAATTTGGTATCCCATTTATAAATGTTATATGCAACAGATTGAAAAGGTACAACGGAAACTTTTAAAATATTTAGCATTTAAGGTTGATGGAGTATATCCCGTACATGGTTATGATTATGATTTGTTATGTAACAGGTTTAATATTGTAAGTTTAGAGTGTAGAAGAATTATATTTTCGGTTTCATTTTTATATAAGTTGTTACATAACTGTATTGACTGCAGTGATATATTAGGTCAAATTAGATTTAATGTGCCAAGAATTACTTCCAGATCGACTATCGTGTTTACTTGTCCACATGCGAGAACAAATATGTTACTGAAGTCACCCATTTATATTATGTGCGATAATTATAACAAAATATGCAACCGTTGTGATATTTTTTCATGCTCAATTAATCATCTGATTGATAGCGCACTGGTTTATGGAGTAACTTAGATTGTTAATTTTTTTGTGTGTATTTTTTTTCTTATTTACGTAGTGATTTGTTTAATTATATTGTTCTCACTTTTTATTTTGTTTTTCACCTATTTAGTTTCTACACTTATTTTTTTTACTTGATATTTTTGTATCACCTACTGATGATTGTATACTAATTAAAAATGTATCTTAAATTTTTACCCTAGAAATGGGAAACTGTTGGGTAATAAAGCTATTATTTATTTATTTATTTATTTATCCTATCATTAAAAGATAGACTAAGGCCTTTATTTTGAATGTGAAGAATGTTAAATTCGTCATTAAAAGAATGATTATGATCTAGAAGGAGAAGTGCGTATGTAGATCATAATCATTCTTTTAATGACGAATTTAACATTCTTCATATTCAAAATAAAGGCCTTAAGCTATCTTTGTTAGAATCTATAGAAAGTGGAATAGTGAAAAGGAATCTATAGAAAGTGGAAAGGAATATAAAGTGTATTATACACATGCCAAAATAGATCACTTGAGAAAGGCAATCAGCCAAAACAGCTGTAGTGAAAAGGGTTATAATAAATTTTGTGGAAGTTTTAAAAACAAAGTTTTCAGTGTTTTATTGTTACATAAAATGAATTTCCATCAAGTAACGGTCGAATCCATCAATTATTTAAAGTTACAGTGTTAAAATAAGTGTACACATGCTCTTTATCAAAAAAGTAGGTTTGCATGTTTATACTTTTATTTTTTTAAATCTTTTCTACTACTTTCATTCTACCGTTCAGGGGCGAACTAAGTCCTAGGCAACCTAGACGCCTATGGCATAGGGCCAGAAAATTAGGTTTTAATTTTTATAATTCTTACATTTTTATTTAACAGAAAAACATTATATTCATAACTATTGCTGAAACATTTAAATTATGGCGATTCGTTAATCGCTTTTACCCTTGTGGATATCAAAAACATTATACATCAATATCGCTGTGCCCCAATACGTATAAAATAATAAACGAAATCATACAACATAATTTGAAGTAGAGACTGACCTTGACAAAAAATACTTAAACATTGAAACCTCAATACTCCGGGAGTATTGGATTTTAGGAAGTGTAAGACTTCCAAATTCCAGAAGAACTGGAAGAGAGGTGATAAAAATACTAAAAATATGGATAAGCTCAGAGGAACAAATTTAAATGGCCAAAGAGACACTAAATCTCAAGTGAGTGTTCGGGCTAGCTTCAATGCACTGGATTGTGGCTTTAAAGATATAAACAGATAGCAAGGATACTGAGCTAATGAGACAAGAAACGAAATGAGACCTGGTAATATCAAACGTGATACAACTAAAGAAGGTCACTGGGAATAAATTTATAGAAAGAGAACAATAAGAAGAGAAAAAGAAAGGCGCCAACTCAACGATAGTTGAGATTTTGAAGTAACAAATGATTGGAAACAAATAATGATTCTGGAGATAATAACCTGAAATACAAAATACTAAATACTAATCTTGTCTTGCTATATTATATACTGGTTAGTAGAATCTGAAATAAAACTCAAAATAGTAACAATAAATATATTTATAAAAATGTGTATATAGATATATATGTATTAACAATTTACATATAATGCAAAACTAAATAACAGTGGTAGTGGGTAGTGTAAAGATTCAATAGGACCTAATAGCCCTTCAACAAGCGAATAGTCACTACCACTGGCCAAATAAAGTTTGAAATATAAGTAAAAACCAAGAATAGTCCGTATCGTAGCCAAAGTCTTAACACTACAAGGTAGTCATTTAAATTTAAATTAGTTCTACTAAAATGAGATACAAATTACAATATTGTAAAGATATCAGAAGTGATAAATCTGTTACAATTATATTAAATATATTACATCCAAAAGTGAGTCTTCAATACTCTTAATATAATGTTTAAAAAAAACCACATGAAATTTATTTCCCTTCCCCAATATCAAAATTCTATTATATCAAAATGTATTGTATTAAAAAAATATATTATATCAAAAAAAAGTGAGTTTGGTCAGACCCTTTACATTCTAGTTAAAAAAAAACCTAATATAACATGAAAGGTATTTTCCCTCTCCCTATATCAAAATTATATTTTATCAAAATGTAGTCACTTGATCATATGCATATGAAAAGTTTACACTACTAAATAGAAAATAACAAAAAGGTTAGATAGTCAAACAACTTATCTTTACAGCACTATAAGTCCATAGGAAAATTCCTCTTGGCACGGTTACATCAGTTTGTGGCTGTAAGGACAAACCCAGGGGAGTCTAATGTAGTCAAACCAGGCACTGGTCTATCTGCTCCAAGAAATCGGTAACTCCATAACCAAGTTGTTAACTATTCAAGAAATTTAATATTTTCCAGTGAATATTCTTAAATGAATATTGTCAAGTGACGGAATTTGGAACACGCACCCACCCACGCCAAAAAAAATATCTTTTTATGTGGAACTCTTAGATTAGAAAATCTTGATTTTTAAAATTTACTTATTATTATTATTATTACTGAGATATGATTATTGAATTAGATATTATTTTATTCGTCCCAGATTATTTTATTGCTCCAATTCCGTCACTTTGAATTGATTGACGTGGCTGCGTATGAGTCTCTTGGCCAAACCGACTGCTTTTCTTCCGCACAAAATCGATCAATCCTTTCAGAGCGCTCCCAGCGCGTTAGTGGAGAAATGTCGATCTAAAAATCGATCGCAGGCGGGTTATAAGAAATTTCGTGAGGGTTTTAGTTGGACTAGTCAGTAGCGTAAACGCTACAACATACGTAAATTTAACTTCAAGCTACGTGCGATGGAAACAAATGCACGCTGGAAACACGCGTTTGTTCAGGGCCGGACTAGTAAATTAAAGCTACAATACAAAACCTTATATAATTTGTAGACGTCTGACAAGTTGTAAAATTCGAGAGTTATTAACAACAAAATAAAGTATACAAAAAAAAGTTTATAAAATTACCGTATTTTATCTTAACTTTCAGAACCTGATGTACTGCTGTCATCATTAAAGTTGATAATGATAGGCTCAATTTGTGCCTCAATTAAATTATCCAACTCCCACATTTTTGGCTCCACTTCTTCTTTTGCATGTTTGACGCAGTTTTTCCATTTTTCCATGGTTACAGCAGACATAGCTTCATGGAATAAATTTTTAATGTTAAAAAATTTAAATGTTGTGTTATGCCATGCTACATAATTCTTGACTTCCGCCCATATAAGCTCGATTGGATTGAGCTCGCAGTGATACGGTGGCAACCTTAAAACTATTCTATTTGTGCTTCTTACCAGTTCATCTACTATGTACTTATTATATTCGCCTTTATGTTGTTTAAAGATTTCTAAAAGTTGCACCTTTAACATCGTTTCTTCAAAGGGAATGTCTTTAGAGCGAAGCCAATTTTGAATATCTGCCTTTTTTGTAGCCATAATGGGAATTTTTTCCAATTTTCTGGAATGGTAAGGGGCATTGTCCATTACAATTATAGCATTTTTTCCAGTGCTGGTAAAATCTTTTGATGCCAATTTTCAAATGACTTCCCATCCATCTCCTCATGATAGTCTCCACTCTTGCTTGACTCAAAAGCCCACAGTGCATCCGGAACAAAACTATTCTCACTTCCGATGTAACAGATTATAAATCGTTTACCTTTTCCTAAAAGTGATATTAAAGATAATAAATAAAAAATTTAAGTTTATTAAAAGTTTATTTGAATTACCTGAGGGATTTCTTAAGCCGGTCGACAGCCCATCCAAAAATGCACGTCTTGTAGAAGTCAAAGAAGCATCCACCCAAACTTTTGGTTTTGTATGGCCAGCATTTATCCATGTTTCGTCTAAGTAATAAATGGTTCTATTTCCAGCTCTATATTTTCTTATCTTTTGCAAATAATTTCTCCGCCATAACACAATTTCATTTTTGTCGAATAGCAAACTGTTTCTTTCACGTTTTTGAAATTTAAAATTTAATTTTTGTAAGAGTTTGTAAAACGTGGTTCTCGGATTAGAGTTACAGTGAATGAATTAATATGATCGAAGTGGGATATTGTTTTTAAAACTATAAATTGCAATGTTTACCCAAAATTTTTATGTGCATTTAATTTTTTTATTGTTTAAACAAATTATTATAAAAAATTAATGTTTGACATTATATTTTCACTTTAAACAGTATTTTTTTTATTTATATGTTAAATCTTACCTGAATAGACATATAGGAAAAATTTTCAAAGATAACTGTATAAGAATACCAGTAGGGATCTCGAACAGGTAGGAAAACGTGGAGGGGAGAGCGGAGCGACAGCTGCTATGTACAATGGAATTTCTGGACCAGTTTACAGTTTGATTATAAATGAAACGTACTCTATTGTGTTCATTTCACAAAATAGGGTAATTAAGTACGACTAATGAAAAGAAAAAAAAATTATTAGTACAAAATCTGTTTATTACATTGTTGTCTACATCAAATTTTCTTCTACTTCAACTATCTGTATAATAGGTGAAGAGTTGGAACAACTATTTCCGCTGCACTGTAGACATGCTACACTGCAGTATAAACCACTTTTTCGGCATCCACACACAGCTCCACATCCCTTTTTGCAATTACAAAATAACATCTGCAATAAATTATCTGGAGCTGGTAATTGATTCATTGTTATTGGGATATACATGTTATTATAATATTTCCATCCCCAATTTTCAATAACTATGTCATTTCCTAGCCATATCTGCATTTGTAGGTACACTCTTTTAAGGTGCTCAAACGATGCATCAGTTGTTGGAGGCAGTGATGACAAAAGAACACTTGTATTTTTGGCTGTTGCGTTTACAAAAATTTTCTACGGAACTTTTCATAGTTGTGTAAATTGTGTTATAATCGCTTGGAGCTGCATTAATAAAAGGCATAAAAATTATCGATGACAGATCAAAATCACGTGCATTAGTTAATAAATTCATAAATCCGTTCCATCCGAGAAATTTGTTAATATTTTTGAACTTTAAATACGTCCACAAAATATTTAATTGCCCATTTGTAGTAAATTTTTTGATATCGGGATTAATTTCAGATAACTTAACTACTATCTTTGAAAATCCTAAGCCTGTAGAAGCTGGATATATTTGCAGAGGGATATTTCCGTGTTTGATAAATTCGGATTCTGGTGGTAGTGTCTTCAGACGCTTGATAGGCCATCGAGGTTGTATACCATCTCTTGGAGTAACTATTTCAATGCTTTCCATATAATGGAACGTTCCCTTACCATCAATAGTGTTGATATTGAAATCAGCATTATCATGCACAAATTAAACGAAAGTGCCAGGTTTTGTTTCTGGTGGAGCTGTAAAAGTTGCTGAAGCTTCGTATAATGTAGCCTCTTTGTACGAAGCACAGAAGCCTAAAGAATGACATATGTTTATTACTTTTTTAGAGCCAAATTTCCTATGAAACATCACAGCCAAAGTAATATGAAGTGGAGATAAAAAAGATCTTGGTCGTACAGCTGATATAATTGCATGCGCTATCGATTTACATTTCTTCTCATATCTCGGAATTGTTTCTGCATTATTTTTCTTATCTTTTAATATCATTTCAGATAGTAACAAATTTAAAGATGTTGGAATTGATTCATCAACATCTTGAAGCATTTTGTCACTTGGCGTATAATTTTCATTATCGTACACTTGGGCCCTTATATCTCTCCGAATAATTTCGTTCGCCGCTTTTAGAATATGAAATTCTTCTTCTTCTTTACTATTATATTTTTGATTGTACCAATTTTCTGTTAATACATCATGGTTAATTTTTTTAAAACATATAATGGTGTTGGACCCAAATTTAGTTGAAATGATAATATCATCGTTAAATCGATCTATTAGTCGTTTTTTAATAGTTTTTTCATCCGGGATATGCTCTGTAGTGACGACGTTTTTCAACTCTTGCATGGTAAATTGGCAATCATCATTCTCTTCTATGTACTTGTATATTTGCTCCATTGCTGCATCGACCATCGAAATTTTTGGATTAATTTTCTTTTCAACACTACTGAGTTGAATTGAATTTTTCAGCAAATTATAACAATCCGAATGATATTTTGCTGCAAGTGTCTGTAAGTCGGTTATACCAGAAATTCTCTTATGGATATCTCGATAATAATCAGTTTTCTGGACGGCTATAAATTTCGTGAAGGATTCATTTAAAGTTAGAGTGTTGATGTATGAAATCTGCCTACGCCGAGCTTTATTTAATTTTGCTTCTTTTGATTTATCAGCTTCTTGTCCGCAAATAAAACAGTTTTTTTCCCAATTGAATTTATTGAAATTCATGCTACTTCGAAGTTTTTTTTTTTCGGAGGCGTTAATGAGAGATTTTCACGGACTTTATTTTTACACACTCCAATATACTTTTTATTAATATATTTTTGTCGACAACTTGAATGAGCGTAAACAAATTCAGTTTGTAGGTGAGGTAATAATCCATCTTGTCGTTTGGTTGAAGCAGCTTTTAAAGAGGTTATTCCTCTACTAATTTTTATAATTTCACCTAGATTTGAATATGTTTTGGAAGATGAACCCAGGTGTATACATATTATGCAGCTATTTACATCAGCCATGCTGCTAGCCGTTGGTTTATCCAGTGTTCGAAATCTAAAAAAAAATAATATCTAATTAATTGCACTTATTATTTAATTAATTCAACAATGAACTGTAGTTATCAATCTAATCACTTACCAAATTAAGCAATACGAAATAATTTGTAATAGTTCAATATAAAAACGTCATCCTCAATACACCTTCCAGTACAAAAGTATACAAATTTTTCACTAAAAAACCAAATTTTCACTGTTACAAAAGCACAATATTCACAGAACACGTGTTACTTTCAACTAAACTAGCTGAAAAATTCCATTGTACATAGTAGCTGTCGCTTCGCTCCCCCGTTTACGTTTTCCACCTGTTCGAGCCCCCTACTGATATTTTTATACACAGATATCTTTGAAAAATATTCCTAAATCTCTACTCAGGTAAGATTTAACATATAAATATAAAAAATACTGTTTATAGTGAAAATATAATGTCAAACATTAATTTTTTATAATAATTTGTTTAAACAATAAAAAAATTAAATGCACACAAAAATTTTGGGTAAACATTGCAATTTATAGCTTTAAAAACAATATCCCACATCGATCATATTAATTCATTCACTGTAACTCTAATTCGAGGTTTTACGGTTTTGAATGCTCCAGGAACTCCACTATGTATATAGTGGATCCAAGCTCAACGTCGTTTAAAAGTTCTCTCAGCTGACTGGTTTTGTTCTTTCTTACTTTGAGTTTTTCTTTGCTTCGTTTCCGATAGAAATAGCATGTCTATATCTATAATGTGGTTTTTAGCGATCAGCTTTATACCAAGTACCCTAGGTTAGGCCCTATGTGTGTTTCCTGCAGTAGAAATAAGTCAGATTTGTGTTTAGCGCATATGTCTGATAAGTTTAAGTAAAGTAAAGTTTCTTTATCTCTAGATATACCCTTAACAGTTGTTATTAGAATAGTTGGTCCTAAAAAGCACCAATTTGACAAAATCATATTAAAGGGGTGACTGAAGAATTAGGCGATTAATTAATTAATCATTACCCGGGATATGCCCGATTGCGGTGGTCTTATTAGTACTTCAATCTTCGTACAGGCTCGTTCTTTGAACCCCATAAGTTATGCCTAATCTTTTACTTTTTATTAAAAATTTAAATTATACATGCCGTGTATTACTTTTTGACGATATTTCGAATCAGATTTGTATAGTAATAATTTTAGGTATTAAAGAATTAATTTAAAATAACTTAACAACTTAAAATTTTAGGTATTAAAATTGTGATATCGGTTGCAACTCATATATTATAGTGCTTTAAAAAAGGTGAACGAATTATCGTAACAGCTGTTTTGAAAACTAAATATTACGAAACGAATCGGGGATATTATATTACACAAACTAAACCGCTTGTCTACAAAAAAAAATCGGGGAAAATATGATACGGCTGGAAATACTAATGACTTAGCTAATTGCCACATAAATATCAATGTAATGCAAATAGAATGATTTTATATATTTATAAATATACAAAATAATAATATATTATACATTATACCCATATAGATACAATAGTAAAATAAAACTTTAGCTATTATACAATATAGTAAATATAGGTTATTCCACGAATATGACTGTTTGGAATTATTGCTATACTAAAACAATTTTTAATTGAAGGTGATTACTTGGCAACATCGTACTTAACGAAGCCCTTAACGATAACTTTTCAACGAAATCGTATTGAAATTATCAATTTTGCAGATGCGTACCCAAAAAAATTTAAATTATTTATTTAAACACATAAGTTATTAAGTAAAAATTAAATCTAAGACCGATTTAATTATTAAATTATCATCTCTTTTAACAGGTATCTCATAGTTGTTCAACAAAATAAAATAAAATTTTATTCTTATTAGAGAGTATCTAATACAGAACTTCAAAAAACAGAAAACTTTGGAAAATATTTTTTTTTTTCATTAGACTAAAAACAATCTGCAATTTTAATTACACATCATTACACATCATTCTCTATTTATAGAATTGCTGTGTGCTGTAAACGTTATATTTGGTTTTTTTAACTTAATTTGAAAGTTTGCTTGTGTTTATTTGTTTATATAAATATGAAAATATATTATGAAGTTCATATAAATTAAAATGAAGTAAGCTAAACTATTATCATACGAATGCGTTTATATAGCAGTGCATTTGTTTATTTCAGTAAATTCTCGAAATATGAAATGAAGAAGGCACTAACTACTAAAGAGTTAATAGCTTTGTTAGAAGAAGACTCAGATTGTGAAAATGCCACTTAATGTGGTTTATTTGCCGCCGATATTAGATTAGAAAGTTTCTGATGTAGAAGACATTGATCTTCTTCTTGCTTCTAGTTTGTAGGCTTTAAAGCCTGTTTCTTCTTCAATATTAGCTTCCTAAATTGTTTAAATTGTCGCACCATCTTTTTCTTGGTTTTCCAATACTTCTTCGTCCATTTGGTGACTAATCTCGTGCTATTCGTACTATTCTATCCTCCGCCATTCTACTGATGTGTTTGTTTCACTTTTGTTTTCGTTTACCACCCATCCATTTATGTCTTCTATATTGCATGCTCTTCTTATGTTTTTGCTTCTCTCCCTATCCAACAGACTTCTCCTTGATATTCGTCGGAGTATTTTCATCTCTGTTGTTTCTAGCAGTCGTCTCGTTTTAGATGTGTCAGGTCTTGTCTCAGCCGTGTATGTTAATATAGGTATAATTCCTGCTTTATAGACTCTTGTTTTTGTGTCTTGTCTTAGGTGTTTGTTCTTCCAGATTGTGTGATTAAGAGAACCCGCCGCTTTACTTGCTTTTAAGCTTTGCTATCATACTTCTTCTTCAACATCTCCGTAACTAGTTATGTCTATTCCCAGATATTTAACCCTTGCTTCCGGCGTTATTATTTTCCCATCAATTTCGATTTTACACCGTAGTGGGTATTTAAATGTCATACATTTGTATTTTTCCGCTGATATTATCATACTGTATTTCTTAGCTGTTGTATTGAAGATATGTGTTAATCTCTAGAGCTCGTCTTCTGTCTCGGCGATTAATGCGGAGTCGTCTGCATAACATAATATTTGGATTTCTTTGTTCCCAATTCTGTAGCAATAACTTTTACGTACTGCTTGTATTATTTCGTCCATTAATATATTAAAGAGAAGAGGGCTTAACGAGTAACCTTGTCTGACTCCGCTTTGTACTGGTTTACACTGTGTTAGTTTTCCATTTATCTTTGCCTGTATTCGATTATGGAGGTAGATGCTTTCGATGGTTTGTATAATATTGATTGGTATATTCCTTTTATACAGTAGGTGTAAGACGTCTTCGACTTGGATGCGATCGAAAGCCTTTTTCAGGTCTATAAAACATAGATATGATGGCCTTTTCTGTGATTTGTCTCAGTACAAATACGGCGTCTACGCAGGATCATCCGGATCTAAATCCTTGTTGTTCATCTGATAAAGTTGTTAGTTTATTGATTTTGTTGGTTAGGATATTATTTGTGGTAAGCTTAAGTGCGGTGTTCAGTACATTTATACCTCTATAATTGTTGGGGTCTTCTTTATCTCCTTTCTTGACCATTGGTATCATTATGCTGTTTCTCCATGCGTCTGGTATCTTGCAGTGCAATATTAGTTTTTGTATAAGTTTTGTCATCTCTAGGGTTAAACTTTCCCATCCGTATTTTAAAAACTCGTTGGTTATTCCGTCTGGTCTTGGTGACTTTCTATTTTTGAGTGAATTTATGACCATTTCTACTTCGTGAAAACTGATTTCTATTTCGTCTCTTAGTTCAGGTACGTTATTGTGTTGATTATTATTTTCCTTTGCTTTAAACAGTTTCGTCAGGTATTTATCCCATTCGTTTGCTGGTATATTATTGTATTCCCTGAAGAGATTGATGATAATATTATTTGTGAAGAATCAAAATCGGATATTTCAGGTACATATGAAATACAAGTGATTGGGAATTCTAACGATTCTGATTATGATATTCCTCTGAACCACAGATAAAACGTCCAAAGAAAAAACCAGGCAAAAATAGTAAATCCAAATTTATCTCAAGTTGTAATAACGGATATTCTTTCGTGCTCAGTAGTAATTCAACATCATTCTGATTGATATTTAGACAATATAAAAGCCAAGTCGGTCAGATAGCTCAGCGGGCTGTGCGGCTGCCTCTCATTCGCTTCACTGTCGAATGGTTCAGTGGATGTCGGATCGAGCCCCAGCTCGGTGTACAGAAAACAAAAAGTCTAACGCAGCAGTTTAAAATTCTAGATGAATCTGCGGCTTACACTAGAATATGCTGGGATCTGATCGGCCTATGGTGGAGCGAGCAGTACGGCAAGAGATAAGGGCTTGCGGCTCGGTGATACTCCTCCATAGATCCCTACCGGATGGGCATAACGCCTAAAAAACCGGATATATATATATATATATATATATATATATATATATATATATATATATATATATATATATATATATATATATATATATATATATATATATATATATAAGCCAACCATGTAGGCAAGTCATATGTTGAAGTTTTTTCACTCTTTTTGATAAAAAAGTAATTGAAAACAACCGTCACCACAATTTTGAAATGAATAACATAGATTTAAAAAAATTATTAGCTTATGTATATTATCTGGTTTACACTCTGCTTCAAGTTGATATGCATTGGTCAAGCATGAGAAAGCATGAGCCGACATAGATTTATAATTTTAATTTATAATAATGAAGAAACCGCTACATCAGTGTCAGTACATGGGCGTCAATCTAAATTTGCTTTACTAGATGAAACCAGATTCGACAATATTGGCCACATTATAAAAAGAGATGATAGTGCAAAAATGTAGGATGTATAAAAGTAATACTATTTATTTATATAAATATTTCCAATATTTCGAAAATTTTTACCTTAAAATTTAATTTACGTTTAAGATAGAATATTTTCCTTTATTAAAAATTGTACTGTTTTCCTTAAAAATGAGAAAAAAATCTTTTTGGTTGTAATTTATTCCTAATTTGTGTTTTTAATCCAATCTAATAAATTAATTGTCAAATTTCTCTTTGTATATTGAGCGGCCGTTAAGAGATTAATACTATATAAAGAATAAACTGGCCTCAAATTTACTTTACTTACCTCAAAACTATTTTAAAGTTAATAATAAAATATATTTAATAAATATATTCCCAATAATACACTACGCCTATGCACTATGTATAAAATCTGAAATCTATCATATTTCATAAACTTCAATAAACTAAGATATCATATTTCTCTAATTAACATTCTTTCTAAAAACGTAAATATATGTAGACCAGCAAAATATTGATAATGTTACCGATGTTCCAAACTATTCTATGAACTTGTCTCACTATACACTCGTGAATCGCACCAATTTATATTGTTACGGGGGCAAATTTATCTTACATGGATTACAAATTTACATATTTACATGGGCAAAGCATATACAATAAAAATGACCCCGGTAAGAATTTACTAATGAAATTTTTCATGGTTGCCGCTACCGTTTAGTTCAATTTGTAGATTGGTCACCTTTAATTGAAAATTGTCCGACTATACAACGAATATTTTACTGTACAAGTAGAAGTATGAAAGTAAATTGGTCTAAATATTATTCCATAAAAAAAGGATCATCTGTTACTATTACATATAAACTTAAATTATTTCAGTTAGTAGATGTTCAGATAGACGCAAAATTTATTGTAAAAATTAATCCGAAAATAACAAAAAAATTTACGTAAACGCCCCTACAAATAAATACAATGACCTCGATGAAGTTAAAATGTGTTCATCAGCCATTTGGGTTGGATTTCGGTGAAATGTAAACACCAAAGAGCCGCGCCGGGTATCTTTATTACTTTATTAGGCAACGGTAATAAAAAGAAATATAATATTTTTAATATAAATAAAAAGAAATTGGCAGAAAGATGGTTCAGAAACCAGGAAAAGAATAGTGTTCCACTTTTTTTTGTTTGCTTTGAGTGGATATACTCTTAAAAGTTCCGAAAGTAACGGGTATAACATGGCGGCTATTGATAGTTAAAGTACCGAGTCTTTAAAGATATTAAAAAGTAACGAAAAATTACATACAGTTTCATAAATCGCCGACTGATTTTAGTTTTAAAAACAGTCCGTATAGAGGTGTCCGGTGAAGAGACGTGTCCGTTAAGAGAGAGTTTAGTGTAGTGTATTTGTTTGTAATGGTGATTAGGAGAATAAGAGTAAGAGTAAGTTTTTTGGTTTTTTTAATACTAATTGAATATTCGACTAAATAAATTAAGTTAATCACTTAAGTATTGTTACACTTCGTTTAAATCACTTAATTCAAAAACCAACTTGTTTACAATACTAAAGTCAAATGAGAGTAATTATACGTATATACTTCAAAATCTGAATTACAACTATTCTATAAACTATCAATTCTATATTTAGATCATAACTTCATATTTAAATCTAAGGTGTATATCTGTCATAACAGTATTTTAAAAATGGGGAGAATTTACCATTGTACAATTCAGCACATTGGACCATTTAAGTCGACACCTTAAAGCGAATTTAAAACAGTCGTATATTCATGGAATGGAGTGTACTTATTGAGATAAACGTAAAATGGTCCACTGAACGTTAACGATAAATGTTTCAAATAAAGGTTAAAACATGTTTTCCAATTCGCGGTAAAAGATTTATTAGAGTTCAGCATATAAGATAAATTCGTAACAAAATTCATATTAATATTCAAACGGTACTCGATACAGTAGCAAAGTAATTTTGACAACAAATATGTTGATTGTACCTTACCCCTTTGACACACAGAAACCACAAAAGAATCAGCTATAGCGAGTTACAATACAATGACCGCTACCATCCAGTACAGTAAATTCTACCACGTGGATTCCACACGGGACTACCGCTCGATCATTCTGGACTGAATTGCGACGTATTGGACTGCAAGATCAGCAATTATGAAATTATAAAAACACTATGTAAAAATCAATATTTTCAGGCTGATTTGTAGTTTAGTCTGATTTATAATTTAGTCTGATTTAATTTATTGTTGTTGTTACTAAAATGTTTGTCAGTCGAAAATAAAAGTTTTATTTGCGAAGTTCAGTTTTTAAAAAAGTGTATTTCCCAAGAACATTCATAATTGGCGCAAAGTCAGTACGGAAGTGGAAGAGTCTTTATAGATCCTCGTCACTTTTAAGTGTTTGTCCACTGTTCCAAGAACCAGCCCCCCGGAAACCGTCTGCAGAGTTCACCCGAGGGAATTAGAAGTTAGAAGCCTTCAGGAGGAAAGAAATCGTCTTTATCCTGTAAGCGATTTTTATTATTAATTAGAATTAAGAAGATTAAATTTTGAAAGAATTTTTATAAAATCAGACTCCTCTGAGTCCTTAGATTGAATCAGAGCTAGACTAGAATATAAATTAAACAAAGATTTGAATATATTAACTGATGTGTATTTAATATTGTAAGTTTCTGTGTTACTTGGCAACGTTGCTTTGGGCTGTCAACGGCGACAGTTGACAAGTAACCAGGAAATGGAGGCAAGCTCTTTCTCATCTCTGTAATGTATATTTGCTAATAAAGTAACTAAAGTATAATATCGTATTTATCACGGGCTCAAACATAATATTAACAGAAAGACTAAAATAATTTAAAAATATCTCCTCTAAGTCCTTAGATTGACTTTAGAGCCAGATTCAGAAACTTTAAAACTTAAAGACAAATTTGAATAGCTTAATAAATACTATATTAATAAACACAGAAATTTAATAGATAAAAAATAAGTAGATTAAGATTGATATATTTATATATATTCTCTATTGAAAATTACTATACTGATTTGACTATTGACTAAACATTATATTGAATATTTTAAAATATGTCAGTTCCACAATTTGACGTTAAAAATTTATGCAATCTTCCAAATTTTGACGGAAATTCAAATGAATTACATGAATTTATCAAAATTTCTACTATACTTCTAAACCATTATTATGATAGACTTAATGCAGCGAACATCCAAAACAAATTTTTGCTTCATGGTATTATGAGTAAATTAACAGGTAGAGCAAAAGAAGTTATATCTGTATATGGATGTGAAAGTTGGGACGAAATAAAAAACGCATTAATTCAAAATTTTAAGGACCAGAGAGACGAAAATTCGCTTACAAGGGACCTAGTAAATTTAAGACAAGGCTCAACAGAATCTATTTTTCATTTTTACGAAAAGATCATGGGACTTTTAAGCTGTATTAATAATTATCTAGAATTACATACCATAAATGCCGATATTAAGAGGAGCAAACAAGAATTTTTTCGTCAACAAGCTCTTACAACATTCTTAGCAGGCCTACGAGAACCAATGGGCTCTTTTATCAGAGCAATGAGACCAGGAAGTTTAGCCACGGCAATACAATACGTACAAAAAGAAAATAACGTTCGTTACCTTCAAAAAAATCAATTAAGTCAACCTTCAACATCAGGAAGAAGCGAAAATTATCAAAAACGCCGATCTCAGAGATAACAGATGCCTGTACCTATCCAGAAACCAATGTATCAACAGCCAAATTTTGCAGCTCCGCAATGGCAGCAACCAACGGGACAATTCTATCCGCAGAATCAGTTCCAGCAACCACATCGGCAACAAAACTTCAACCAATTTAGACAAAATTCGAACCCTCCAACGTTCAGGACCCAAAACCAGTCGAATGTATGGGCACCCAAAAATGGACACATCAAAGCAGCCTAGACCAACACCTATGAGTGAAATATCAAAATTTCACACCAAATTACCGAGCACAGCCAAAATTCACCGTAGAAGAACTTTACAATATACAATGTCATGGAGATGAGCAAGAAGATAATTCCAACTACAATGATTACTACGAACCTGAATATGACAACTTCCTACAAGATACATACGAAAACCAACCAACCGAATATGAAGAAAACGTAAATTTACGAAAGGACCCACCAGAAGCAATCGGAACGTAATTGAACTCCATTCATTTCCCGACAAGAAGGAGCTACCCTACATTGAAATTTCTAAACCTTCTTTACGGCTTTTAATCGATACAGGATCCACAAAGTCATTTCTCAATCCAGAAATAGCTTCTTCATATTTTCCAAGTTACATAAAACATGAACCCTTTGTCGTCACATCAATTTTCCTAAATTATTCCAAAAAATATTGTGCCGAAATTCCTTCATTTTCAGAATTTAATTCTGACAGCAAAATGAAATTTTATCTCTTTAAGTTTCACGAAACTTTTGATGGTCTTATTGGCCTCGACAATCTAAAACTCTTTGAAGCCCAATTAAACTTTCCCAAGTCACTTCTAGTTACAAAAGATTGTACAATCCCAATTAAATATTACGAAACAAATAAAACACAATTTTATTCCATTCATTTAGAACCAAATTCTATTAGCCAAGTCAAAATTCCTGTCAAAGAAGAAAAAGGAACCATCATTATTCCAACCCAAAAAGTGCAAGGCGTCGTAGTACGAGAAGCCCTTACTAACGCCGAGAACCACCTCGCCTGGACCGAAATTGCCAACTTCACGTCAGACCCCATTCATCTTTCTCTTATCGAACCACTCGAAAGCAAGAAAATAGACATTCAAGAGACGACTTAATTAAAACCGAACATCTTAATGAAGAAGAAGAGGAACAAGTTCACCACCTATGCCGAAAATTCTCCGATATATTTCACCAACCAGACACTCCTCTCAGCTTTACTAACGAAGTTAAACATCACATCAGAACCAAGGATGAAAAGTATCGAGAATCGTACCGGTATCCGTATGTACACAAAGAAGAAGTAAAGAAACAAATCTCTTCAATGTTAGAGCAAGGGATAATTCGACCAAGTCAATCGCCATGGTCTTCGCCCATTTGGGTCGTGGCAAAGAAACCAGATTCATCCGGTAAAATAAAGTGGAGGATAGTGGTAGATTATAGAAAGGTCAACGAGAAGACAATTGATGACCGATACAGAATTCCTCACATTAGCGATATTTTGGACAATTTGGGAAGATGTCAGTATTGTACGACCCTCGACTTAGCGAGCGGATTTCACCAAATCGAGATGGCTGAAGAAGACATTCCCAAAACAGCATTTAATGTTGAAAATGGACACTACGAATATTTAAGAATGCCATTTGGACTTAAGAACGCTCCGTCCACGTTCCAACGTATGATGGACAACGTATTGAAAGGACTTCAAGGAGAAATATGCCACGTCTATATGGATGACGTAATAGTATATTCAACATCACTACAGGAACACATAGTAAATCTCACAAAAGTATTTCAACGATTAAGAGAAGCCCGACTAAAAATCCAAGTCGACAAATGCGAATTCTTAAAAAAGCAAGTTAATTTTCTGGGACACGTAGTCACACAAGAAGGCATAAAACCGAATCCAGCAAAAATTGAAGAAATAGAAAAATATCCAATGCCGAAAACAGCGAAAGAAATAAGAGGATTTCTTGGACTACAGGGATATTACAGAAAGTTTATTCAAGACTTAGCAAAAATCACAAAACCTCGAACAAGATGATTGAAAACGGATGCAAAAATCGAACATACACCCGAATTCGTAGAATGCTTTGAAACGTGCAGGAAATGATTAATGAATGAACCGTTATTGCAATATCCAGATTTTTCAAACCAAACCGTTTAACCTCACAACAGATGCCAGCAACTTCGCTATTGGTGCAGTACTTTCCCAAGGACCAGTTGGCAGTGATAAACCAATTGCCTTTGCTTCCAGAACACTAAATGAAACCGAAACCAAATACTCCACAATAGAAAAGGAAATGTTAGCAATGGTGTGGGCAACTAAATATTTCCGACCCTACCTATTTGGAAGAAAATTTAAAATACTTTCAGATCACCGTCCTTTGCAATATCTATTTTCCCTAAAGGAAACCAACTCAAAACTAGTACGTTGGAGATTAAAATTAGAAGAATTTGACTACGAAGTAATTTACAAAAAAGGCAAAGCTAATACAAATGCGGACGCACTGTCTCGAAAAACTAAGGACATCGATTCACAAATTAAGGAAGTCTTTGATGATTTAGTAGACATGGAAGACGATGGATGGTCAACGACTAATAATCCAGATGCAGATCGAATAATTCACGAGATTGTAGAAGAAAAAGCAACAGAATTAATTCCAGAAAACATCATAGAAGATACTGTTGAAAACGAAGATCAAAACATCCCAGACGACACTGTTGAAAACGAAGATCAAAACATGGACGAAGACGGAAATGAAACAATACATACAGAAGTAGAAAACCCAGTTCTTGGTAAACCTATTACGGAAAAACCACTTAACTTCTATAATAACCAAATTATAGTAAAAATTGTCAACTACAATCCACGACCTCCAGCAATTATACAAACCTTTCCGAATAAAAGACGTTATCATATCCAGCTATCGAAAGATCAGTTGAAAGCTCATACCATAAAAATTTTTAAGGAACACCTCAACCCGAAAAAGAAATATGCAATTTTATTTGAAACAGAAGAAGAAATTTTTGCAGATATTTGCGAAATTATTAGGAAAACTTTTAAAAACAACGCATACGTCTTTTATTGGAAGATGTTAACCTAGAAGAACAGCAAAAAGAAATTATAAAAAACTATCATGAAGGAAAAACGAACCATAGAGGAATAGCTGAAACAGAAAGTCAAATAATAAAACGATATTACTGGCCCAATATGAAGAAGGATATAGAAGATATCATAAACTTTTGCGATATATGTCAAGAAAATAAATACGACAGACTTCCTCCCAAACCGAAATTTATGGTTACACCAACTCCCACTAAACCACTGGAAATAGTTGTATATATCACATATATAATACACATCGATGTATTTCAGGCTGATGGACAGAAATTTTTAACTATAATAGACGCATTTTCAAAGTATGGACAAGCCTACCCAATAAATGGAGGAAATGCAATCAATGTACTCAACGCCCTTTAATTTTTACAATACATCATGGACTCCCAACAATGATAGTAGCTGATAATGGTACTGAATTTAAAAATGGAGTAATACAAGAATTTGTAGACTCTCACAAAATCTCAATCCATTATACGACACCAGAGAATCCGCAATCAAACGGGATGATTGAAAGATTTCATTCTACATTAATCGAACATCTTCGAATCTTAAGGAACACCAAAGCAAAACTCTCGATAAAAGAACAAATGCTATACGTTATAAATGGGTACAATAATTCCATACACTCAGCAACGAAGTTAAAACCCATTGACATATTAAACGGACATATCGACGCAAAAGATCCCTTTGACGTTGACATACAAAAAGTAATACTGAACGATTATATCCAAAATCATAGAGAGATAACAAAGGAATTATACAAGAAAGTAAACCAGCATATACAAGAGAATAAAAATAAAGTCATAGAAAATAGAAACAAATCAAGACAAGACCCTATTACGTATAAACCCAGCACAAAAATCTATACACGAAAAACAGTTACCAGAAATAAATTACTTCCGCGATATTCCGCAAAACATATAAAAAGGAATAACAAAGTGACTGTAAATACATCAAAAGTTACAGTTCACAAGAAAAACATAAAACACCAACCTAAGTCAAAAACTAATTCCGAACCTTCCACATAGGATCACCTTGACGACGGCAGAAGAAGTGAAGATCAAGGACCTGAAAGACAATCCAGGAATAATTCCCCTCAACCTGGGACAAGCAAGGATTCATACTAGTACACACGATTTTATACATTTTTTCAGACTACTACCAATAAAGGAAGAATTGAACATAAAATTGAAACCCAGTACGATGCAGTAACCACAGCAATTCAAAATGGACTTAGCCATTCGTATTTTAGCAGTTTACAAAATTTCGACCAAGCTCTTAGATACCAATTAAAATTAGCTCAAGAAAAATTCTCAACAATTTACCCCTATGGCAGAACAAGAAGAGAATTAATGGACTAGGAAGCAATATTTATCCTTCATTTTTCTGTCCTACATGATAATTTCTTTACATATTATCATTTATTTCCTATACCTACCGCAAATTCTACTACAATCATTCCTCCTGAGCTATATCTCATCAATCTTCCGCCTAGATGCGAATTCAAAAGCCCAATCCAGAGTTACATAAATTCAAGGATAATTAACCCGAAATTATGGAACTATAGCCATAACCGTTTTTGGATGACTCCTTTATATATCTTTATTACAATAATCTGCCTCTAAATATGTTACAGGTATAAAACAAATAACAAAAACCCAACTCCAGCCACGAAGATCCAGAAGAGGCCAACCCAACAGTTATGTTCGTCCCTCACAAAACTTCTTCAGGGGATGGAGGAGTACAATACAATGACCGCTACCATCCAGTAAATTCTACCACGTGGATTCCACACGGGACTACCGCTCGATCATTCTGGACTGAATTGCGACGTGTTGGACTGCAAAATCAGCAATTATGAAATTATAAAAACACTATGTAAAAATCAATATTTTCAGGCTGATTTGTAGTTTAGTCTGATTTATAATTTAGTCTGATTTAATTTATTGTTGTTGCTACTAAAATCTTTGTCAGTCGAAAATAAAAGTTTTATTTGTGAAGTTCAGTTTTTAAAAAAGTGTTTTTCCCAAGAACATTCATAATTAGCGCAAAGCTACCTCTTAACCAAGACACGACTCTCTTGTTTGGCAGATAGAACTCGTCTCTTCGATAACTGAGCAGCCACTACATCTACTGGATAGAACGACTTTCTTTGATGACTAAGCAGCCTTCATCCCTACTGGATAGAATGATTGTCTTTGATGACTGAGCAGCCTCCACCCTTATTGGATGGAATGACTCTCTGTTACTGGGCTAATTATACGAGGAGAATCAAACACTAACAAAACGTCTATTGATATTTAAATAATCCTTATATATATATATATATATATATATATATACATATATATATATATATATATATATATATATATATATATATATATATATATATATATATATATATATATATATACATATATATATTATATATATATATATATATATATATATATATATATATATATATATATATATATATATGTAGACTCCGACCAACACGTCGGATCAAGTGGACTATTCTTCGTTTCAAGTTAAGAAAATAACATTACGCTTATGGAGATCAGTGTTGCCAAAACTCTCAGACACTCTCTTTTGCACGCGGATGTCCAAGATATTCCCTTTGCTTAATTTTTGAATTTTCATTTTCAATTAACATTTAACTGTAAAGTCAGAATAACTACTAAATAAAAGCCTTATTATCATAATGTAGTCAGAGAACGACATGAAATAGCTGACATACGCACATCGTATTATTTTAAGTTGCAATTAGTAATTAGATATAGGCATTCCAAGCGGTCAATATTTTCTACTGATTTCTATGATTCATGGCATATCGTATTCTCACCGAAAAACAAATAAACTGTCGTTACTATAATTAAAATAAGATAAAATAAAATTATCTTTTGTCAATAGTATTTATCTATTTAAAATAATTTTCCCTACTTTTCATCTCTTGTTTCGAATGGGCACTTTTGGTCAATTACGTTAAAAAACATTAATTTAATTCATGTTTGTGGAAACAAAAATACAAATTACACAACCCTAAATTGTGCTTGTGTATGTCGTGGCAACGCCGCGTTGCTATCGTCCATAAGAAATACATGGCCCTATCTCCGCAATGTTATTTTCTAAACGTGGAACGTAGTATAGGATAAAACGTTTTTGGAACCCGTATATAACTTTTCGCATACACTTCTAAACTTCTGGCGATGTTGCCAATAATTGTATTAGTAGTAGATTTTCAAATTTTATAGCCGGTACATTTTGGAACTTATTAATTGCTTTAATTATTTTCAAACTTAAGAAAGTATATATTATAAAGTTGGAAAAGGTTAGTTTCCATTTAATATATTATTATTTTTTGTTAAAATGCATGGGCGCTTAAACATTTAGTCTAAATGTACGAATATCGAGTAAAGTAATCGTGTAACAGTTTAAGAAAGTAGAAGCCTTTCGGTAGGATTATAATAAACCACATACAATTAAAGAGAACTCTGATAACAGATCTTTATAATTTTTCAATTACTGCAGTTTATGACGTGCAATATTTGTTTCATAAAGTAGTTAAATTTAAACAATAATAATTTATGGGAAGTGTTTAAAGAAGTAATCACCCACCTTTATTAGAATACAGCACAATAAGAAGATGAAGCTTAATATATTTTTAATTATTATATTCATAAAAAGAATATCTATAAAATTTAACACATATCAATGGCCTGGAAGTGAAATTTTACTTTTATTACGATACCGGATCCTGAAACCGCGACATTGCACGGTAATGTGTCATACAGTTTCATCTTTCATATAAACATCGATAGTTTTTAGTTTTGGGTGTATATAAATTACACCGCGCTGTAACAATCAGGTTACAATCTACCTTAAACACTTTTATTTTACATACGATTAGCACGTTGGCTCTGAAAATGACCTTTAAATATACATTGTTAAAAATTGTATACATATACATATCTATTAATATGTATATATATATATATATATATATATATATATATATATATATATATATATATATATATATATATATATCAATTAAACACGTTCTTTGTCGTCTTCTGATTGTTCATCTCCATTTTGTGTATTCATATCGTTTTCACTCATAACAAATACTGAGTAATTTATTCTTTCAGTAAACTTTCTCCTTATATGTCCTTATTGTATAAGTTGTCTAGTTATTATATCGTATAAATGTCGTATATAAATTCCATTTTATTTAACAATAAAACACTGAAAACTTTATTTTTAAAACTTCCACAAAATTATTTCTATCTTATCATTACAGCTATTTCGACAGAGTGCTCTTCTCAAGTCTCAAGTTTCTCGAATCCATCAATCAGCCATTGCATTTCTTATACTCTCATTTTAATCCTCTCCATTCAAAGATTTTGAAGCAGCTTTGCTCTATTAGTCTATTTTTGGTGCTTTGTGTCACTGTTTCTCCTTTCTCTTTATCATCATCATCACGTAGCGCTACAACCCTGGGTTGGTTTTCGCTAACTACAGTTTTTCGTTAATCGATTTTCCCACGAATCTGCAGTCAAATGAAATGTTTATTTTTTAAAATATGATTGGATGTTTTCTCTTCATTGTATATTGAGATGCCCAAGTGGCATTCTTCTGTGCTAACTTCCATCCATACCAGTTTTACAAGTTTGACATCTTGGCGCCTATGCATGTGTCCGATCTACCTATTTCGCGATTTTAAGATTAAGGTAGCGCTTAAGCGATTTTTTCCTGAATATCGTTATAAGAGCTTTCTTTATTCAGTTTGTGTTCTTATTCTATACGGATTTGTAGCGATATGATAATGACTTTTCTTATTAGTTTTTTTTTATTTATGTTGCTTCAACCACTTAGGAATATTAGCATAAGAAAAATAAAAAAAGTGATAAAGACTTACAGGGGCATATACAAAATATCAATTACAAATAATGAATACAACATATATTTTAATTATTGATGCGTTGTATTAAATTGTATTAAAAAAGTTTATAGATTTCAAGAATTCTATCAAGTCAGCTACTTATTTAGATTCTCCTAGAAGTTCTTTTAATGTTTTTGGAATGTGGGGATATAGTCTTTCAACTGAGTATATTGGACAGTCAATCAAAATGTGCTTCACTGTCACTTTACATTCACAGACAAAACACACTGGTTCCTCTTCTCTCTTCAACAAGTATTCATGTGTTGTAGAAGTGTGTTATAATCTGAGACGTGTTATTAGGACTTGATGTTGTCGCTTTGAAGTCTAGAAGTTTTATGGAGGGACGGAAAATTTTATTTCTATCATTTTAGTGGTGCTTCTATTCCATTGGTTTTGCTAAACATCGTGAAATTTTGATTTTAAGTAAGGTTTTAAATCTAAATGCATTCCAAGTGTGTACTTGAACGAGGTAACATCATATCAGTGTTTTGTTCCGAGTTTTAGTGGTTTTTG